>OY757928.1:45556469-45638969 GCA_963585895.1 Sepioteuthis lessoniana | reverse complement strand
TATACTTTCTTAACATTTTTTTGCAGAAAAGTTTTTTCGCTTAAAAAGCCCTTTCATTTAAAAAGTTTGTTTTTTTAGAGTTTATTTGATTTTAAAATCCGCAACTGTTTGAAAACATATTCAGGTAACTTATTTTTATGTGTGTGTTTTTAATTTTTTTTTTTTTCCTTGCCGGTTTCATGTTTTTTTTTTTCTTGTTTTTTTTTTTTTGCTTTCAAATTAAATATTTGTTAAAGAATTTTGGAAGAAAAGAAGGAAGAAAAAAGGAAGGAAGGAAGGAAGAAAAGAACGAAAGAAGGAAACAAGGAAACAATGAGAAATGAGGAATTCTTTTTTTTTTGACATCTGCACCCAAGAAGCCGACTTTAAATCTGTTACTATTCTCTGCTTTTTGTGTTAACTAAAAGTGTAGAATAATGATTTTAATTGATTTTTAACATTTCTTTGTTTTGTTTGTTTGTTTGTTTGTTTGTTCAACTGAATGATTTAAATTATGAATATGATTATAAAGAACAGACGCTCTCGTAACGTTGATGTATTTTGGTTCCTTCATGACTAATTATTTGCGTCCCTCCCTGTTAATATATCTGAGTCCCTCAATGCTAATATATTTTGGGTCCTTCAGGACAAAGGATTAGGTCCCTCATAGTTTATATATTTTGGATCCCACAATGCTAATGTTTTGGGTCCCTTATTGTTTAATATGTTTCGGGTCCCTAATTACTAATATGTTTTGGGTCCTTCAAGATTAAGGATTTGGTTTCCTCATAGCATATATATTCTGGGTCCCTCATTGCTCATGTGTTGGGTGCCTCATTGCTAATATGTGTTGGGTGCATCAATGCTAATATGTTCCGATCCATCAAGACTAATCACTCGGGTCCCTAATTGCTCCTATGTTTTGGACCCCTTATTGCTAATATGTTTTCGGTCCCTCAGTGCTAATATGTATCGGGTCCCTCTATTCAATTTTTTCAGTTAACATCAATTATTTTATTCTTTGCGAGTTTCCCCACACTAACAGCAACTGAAATCCGATCGACAGCAAGTCTCTTCATCATTTCATGACTCTTCTTCCTGCAATGCTGTTCTCTGAAATGCGTCATCTGATTTCAGGTTTCTCCAGTATTTTCCCAGGTTCTTCGTGATTGTTCCAAGAGCCCCCAACTACGACTGATACTACTGTCTCTTCATGTTCTTCAACATTTTTATTCAAAGTCTAGGTATTCTTTCGTGTTGTGTTCTATAAGGTTTAGTCACCGGAAAAAAAATCGCTTTTCCACTCTTGATTTTACCTGCATGAAGTTTATACGATGCATTTGGGGAGGGGCTGGATTCTTTCCAACATTTCAGTCGTTGCATATATTAAGATTGAGTCGATATCATTGGATACTGGAATGACTGCATGAGGGAGGCACCTTTGCGTGGAGATTTGGTTTGATTTGTTTTCTTTGTTTAATGGTATACCAACCTTTGTATGTTATTTAATGCCAAAGCCATCCTTCTAGAAGAACAGTAGTAGTACTAATTAACCCATAACTGGGAGGATAAGGGGGGCCATACCTTTTCCAATGGTATTTGCCCGAAGGTGAACGTAATGGCGCGATTGGAGTACGAACTCGCTAACTACGATTCTGCAGTCCATCGCTTAAACCATTACACCACGAGGACACCCTGCTTTGCGTGGAGGTTAACGCGCTGGAATGCAACATCATAAAAAATGAGTTCGAGTTCCAGCCGCGCTATTGCGTTCACTTTCGGATTAATACTTTAAGAAACGTATGAATTCTATTTTATCTCCAGTTATACGCAAAATAAAGAACACTGTTGTTCATCGACAAGGATAGCATTGACATTAAATAACCTAGGAACGTTTATATGTCATTAAATCAAAGAAACCAAACTATGTAATCATATTCTTTAATCTTAACTTTATATCTTACATACATTGAATTTTGATAACTTTACTTCATGTGAATACATGTTCATAAATTGGATTTACATTAGTACTCCCAGCAAGCACTTTACACTGAGAAATGTTTTAAATTGATTTGTAATTTTGACTTTACCAAGAAGTACTCTTTTCTGTATGCTGGTTAGTGAAGTTTCTGATGTTTATTATTATTATTATAATTATTATTTCAAACCAGCGTTAGTTGATGGTTTCTCACTGGACTTTGAGTGACAGCAAGTCACCTCAGGTCTCCAGGACTCTTCTTAGTAATCTGGCTGATCTCAACAATGCTGTAGGCTTGATGGTCTCTTCTTGTCCTCTGGTTTCTAATTTTTTTTATCAATACTTTAAAGATTGTTCCACGTACACCAATTACAATTGGTATCACAGTCACATTCATGTTCGATAGATTTTTTTTTACTTCTCTAGCAAAGTCTTGATATTTATCTCTCTTTTCATTTGCTATTAAATTTGCTCTATGATTTACATGTCCACTATTCGGTAGATTCTCTTTTTTTTTTTTTGTTTTTTGTTTGTTTTTATTTGGGTTTTTTTTTTTTTTTTTTTTTTTTTTTTTTTTTGTTTTTACTATCTCAATTTCTGGTCGTCTAGCCAGTATTAGGTTATACGTTTGTATCTTAAAATCCCAGAGAATCCGGGTTGTGCATATACCACTTTTTCGTATGGTCAAATTTCAATTTCTTGCAAAATTCCCAATAGATCACCTTTCGTGTTTTCCTATCAGATGACGCTGGTAGTCTTTCACTGGAGTCTGAATGACAAGAAGTCCCTTCAGGTATCCATGACTCCTCTGGATATTCTAGCCGATCTTAATGATGATGTAATGTGGATGGTCTCGATTCTCCCTCTGATTTCTAGTTCCTCCAATCTTTTTTTCTAAAGCCTTTAGAGGATCGTTCCAAGTACATAAACTACAACTGGTATCACCGTCACCCTCAGGTTCCACAGCTTTTTAATTCTCCGGCAAGTTTCAAGAATTCGTACTTTTTTTTTTGTTTTTTTTGTTTTGTTTTGTTTTGTTTTTGTACCCTTTTATTTTCTCTCGGATCCATCAAGACGGCAAAAGCCACTAGAGGACAACGTTTTTATTTTGTCAATCAATATTATTATCATTATTATTATCTTTTAACTTTCATCTTTACTTTTGGTTTCTTAGAATCCTTCACTAGGTCTTTATCCAAGACCTAGGCAGATGGAATTGTATTCTATGTTCAATCCCTATTTTGGGGAGTTACTTCTCCAATTACTTTGATATTACTCTCTTGAGCTGTTCCACAAAATGCCTTTTTTTATTTCATGAAGTCTAGGACTGCCTGGTATTTTATTAATGTGTTTTTTCTATTCACTTCTTGATCATTCCCATTACTGGAGCGGAGGTATTTTTAAGGTGCAATCATTATTATTATTATTATTATGATTATGATTATTTCTTCATGGGTTTTCACACCAATGTAACCAGTGATTTTCACTGAGGTCTGAGTGACAGCATTTTTTTCGGCTCCCCGTATCCTAGTCAATTTAGGCAGTGCTGTTGTTTAGATAGTCTCAGGTTTTCCTCGGAATTCCAGTTTTCCACCCAGTCTTTTTGCAAGGGCTTTCTAGATTGGTCCAAGGATTCCAGATATGATGGGTATCATTATCACCTTCATATACCATAAATTTTATTGCATTCTAGCAATGTCGTTGTATTTATCTAGTTTTCCTCATTCCTTGGCTCTAATTTAGGGATCTGTTTGAGCGGCAAAGTTCTACTGATGGACAAGCTCTTTTCTTTTTATTTTCGTGGATATATGCTAAGTCTGGTCTTCTGGTCTTCATTAGGTTTGGTTTCCTTGTTTTATGGCATTACAACCTTTGTAAGTTATTTAATGCAAAAGCTATCCTTCTAGAAGAACAGTAGTGGAACTATTTAACCCATAGCTGGGAGGATAAAGAGTTTCATACCTTTCCCATGGGTATTTGTCTGAAAGTGAACGTAACAGCGCAAGTTGGGTTTGAGCTCACTTTCTACGATTCCGCTATTCATCGTTTTAACCACCTCCCTTTATTAGGTGATTACTTTCAATCTAATAGTCCCAGATATGTTTCTATTTCATTTTCTGGAAGAGATTATGATTTGTGTACGTAACATTTCTCAGTTTGGTCAAATTCAATCCTGTGATCAATTTCCAATGAATCACCTTCCCAGTTCGGTCAAGCCTGTTCTGTATTCCTAAAGTACATGTTTGCTACATTCGCTTTTGATGTAACTAACTATTTTAGCACTATCATCACATAGACTATTATTGTTATTATCATTCCCTGTGAGTTTTCACATCAGCATTTGCTGATGGTCTTTCACTGAAGTTTGAGTGACGCCAAGTCTCTAAGATGAGTTATAATTATTATCATTTACTCATTAGAGTTTTTCACATCTGTTTTTGCTGATGGTCTTTCTCTGGAGTTTGAGTGACAGCAAGTCTCCTCAAGTCTCCAGGACTCTTCTCAGTATTCTGGCCATTCTCAATAAAGCTGTAGTTTGGATTGTCTCTACTCGTCGTCCAACTTCCAAGTCATTCAGTCCCCTTAATAATCCTTTAGTTACTGTACCAAAAGCATTTATCACAATTGGTATAGTTGTCACCTTTTTATTATATTTTATTGGAATTTTAATACCTTTTGTCACTGAGTAACTGGTTGCCTTTCTTGTTGGCCGAGTGACAACAAGTCTTCTCAGCTCTCCAAGATCCTTCTGAGTACTCTCATTGGTGTGCTCTGGTCAGTCTCAATTTCTTTTATCGGAACACCGGTTTTCCCAGTCTCTTTTCTAATTTTTTTTCAAGAACTCCGGCTATTACTGATATCTCTTTCACCTTCTTTGTTACATTACTTCCTCGAGCAAGGTCCTTGTATTTATCCAGTTTTCCTTTTTCTTAAATTCTGTCAGCTGTTCGAATGGCAAAATCTACTTGTCGGCAAGTTTTTTTTTTTAATTCTTTAAACCAGACCGAGAATAAATTATGGTCTAGACATATGCCTAGACCAGAATCAATTTGTCAACATGGTCAAGTTTTAATCTATCGCTAAATTGCCTGCAGATCACCTTTACCACGCTATCGTGTCTAGTCTTGTATTTCTCTTGTGCCTGTTAGCTGAATTCGTTTATTATCTGCTTGATGCTTTCATCTGTCACCAATAATCTACACTTATAATTCTTCGGTGTATCAGTAATTTTTGCTCTGACGTAATTGGTTCTTAGAAGGTTTTTATGCACAGTTATCAAAAGAGAATCATTTTCTCTTTTCAGATTTCCTCTTTTTAGCTGTGTCCTGGTCATCTTGTTAGCAATCGTCTTAATTTGTCGCTTTAATTATCTGTACAGTTTTTTTTCCATTTTTATTTCCTATCGGGTCCTTGGCCTAGAGGGTAGAGTGTTCACCAATGGTCTGGGAGACCGGCGTTCAATCCCAGGTCGAGTCATACCAAAGACTCAAAAAATGTTACTTGATGCCGACTTGCTTAACACTCAGCATTATAAGGTAGGGATCAAGGGTAAAGTGGTGCGATCCAGGGAAATGAGTAGCGCCCTCTCCTACACCTCGGTTTAGAAGCTACAGAAAAGAGAGCCTTCGGGTCACCCTCGACTACGGTCGTCTACTTAGTTTAATTTCATATATATATATATATATTTGTTTTCTTGTTTGACCTTAAGTTAATATTTATGTTATTACTGACAGATGCAATCAATATTTCTTTCCTTTTTTTTTTTTTTCTTATTTTCGTATATTACTCGAATCCGTGGATTTGTTATTATCATTACTTCACATTTTGCTTGTTTTTGTGCCATCATTAACAGGTGCTCTTTTCACTGAAGACTGAGTGACAGCAAGTCTACTCAGGTCTCAACTATTCTTGCCGATCTTAACAATGCTGTGGTCTGTATTGTCTCGATTCCTCCAGTCTCCTTTTCAAGTACTTGGGAACCGTTCCAAGTGCATCAACAACAATTGGCATCACCGTCATCTTTATCGTCCATAGCTTTTTTCCACTCTGTCAAGATCCATGGGGAGTCTCCGTGGCGTAGTGGCTACAGAGCTTAACCGTGGCCTCGAAGATAACAAGTTCGAACTCCAGTCCTGGAACAAAATTCCCTTTCGGACTAATACCCTTGGGAATAATATTAACCCCCTTATCCCCTCAACTACGGGTTAAATAGTATTACTGCTTTTTTTTTTTTTTACAATGGTGGCTTTGGAATTAAATACCCCACGAAGGTTGACATGCCATTTAACTAAGATTCCGTACCGAACCAACCAAACTAAATTCTGTTTCTTGCTTTTCGTTTTCTTTCATTTTCATTCTGTGCTCCGCTGATAGTGAAATCTACTTTTCTTTTTATGTTTTCACGACAGTTTTTTTTTTTATCGTTGCTAGTCAGGCTGCCATTTCATAGTCATCATCGTTAAACATCACAAGTTAAGCAAGAAGAAGTGCAAAGGTACCTGATTTAAACTTGCATAAACGTGTGCATCGGGAAAACAGCTTATCCAAATTAGTAACCCTGCCGTGTAAGAATAAAACGACTGATAAAATATCATATCTAATTATTGATCTATGTAGATTGTCTGTCAGAATGGTTGCGATGGAAAGTAACTGACTTTAAGATGAAAGAAAATTACGAGTCAGAATGGGTTGATAATATTTCATCACTGCTACTACAACTACTACTACAGCTAATAATATTATTAATGATAATAAATACATTTTCATTGTTTGTCATTGTGGTTATTATCAGATTTAATCTCGCAACTAAGATTATTTTTAATTCTCGCGATATTTTCTGACTAACGTTAGCTAGGAGTATTTCATTAGAGTCTGATCGACTAGAATTCCTCTCATGTCTCCAAAACCTTTTTTAAATATTCGAGCGGATCTTAGCAGAGCTATTATTGAAATGGTCTTGATTCTCCCTCAGATTTCTAATTCTTCCAATTTTTTCTAAGCCATTGGCGGATCGATCCGAGTCTATAAACTACAATTGGTATCACAGTCATCCTCATATTGTCATCCTCTTTTGTTTTTGTTGTTGTTTGTTGTTTTTTGTTTGTTTGTTGTTTTTTGTTTGTTTGTTGTTTTTGTTTTTTTTTTCATCATTATTTCTCTGGCAATATCCAAGTATTCGTCTATTTTTCGTTTTCTTCTACCAGGACGCAAAAATCTAATAGATGACAAGTTCTTTCTTTCATTTTTTTTCTGATAATTTCCAAGTATTTGTCTCTTGGTTTCCTTTTATGTTCATTGTTGTCTGTGAGGACAGCAAAATTCATTAGATAACAAATTATTTCTTTTTTTTTTTCTTTTTTCCTTTTTTTTTTTTTTTTTTTTCACATAAGCCAGGATTAGGTAATTCGTTTGTACATCAAACTCACTTAGAATTTTATGCATGTGATTCTCTTGGTTGGATATTTTGTTATCATCCTTTTTTTGAATATTTTTCACACCAACGTTAACTGATGATCTTCCACTTGAGTTTGAGTGCCAACAAATCTACTCAAGTCTCCAAGATTCTTTTCGGTATTCTGGCCGATATTAATACAGCTGTAGTTTGGATGGCCTCCACTCGTCCTCATATTTCCAAGTCCTCCAGCCCCTTTATAAATCTTTTGATGACAGTACCAAGCGCACCAATTATAATTGGTATAACCATCACTTTCATACTCCATAGTTATTTCAGTTCTCTTGCAAGATCTACGTATTAATCTCTATTTTCGCTTTCTTTCAATTTTACTCTGTGGTCAGCCAGAACAACTTAGTCAACTCTTCGGCAGGTTCTCTTTTTTTTGTTGACTATCACTAGGTTTGGTCGTCTGGCTGAGATTAGGTGATCCGTTTGTATCTCAAAATTTTAGAAAATTATGTGCGTTTCATTCTCCAGGACAGATTCTAAGTTGTGCATATCCCATTTGTTTGTGTGGTCAAATTTATTTTTTTTTACTCAATTCCCAGTGAATCACCTTCCCCACCCAGTCGTGTCTAATATTATTATTATTATTATTATTATTATTATTATTATCTAATTTTTCAGTTTTACTTTTGGTTGCTCATAATCCTTCACCGGGTCATTTCCTAAGACTAAAAGTAAAAGAACTTAGTGATGATTATATATATATATATATATATATATATATATATATATATATTCGAGTATAACTTTTCCAGTCATATTGTTTTATTCTTTTGAGAGGTTTTTCACACCACTGTTACCTACAGGGTTTTCTTTTGGGATCTGAGAGACAGCAAGTTTCCCCAAGTTTCCAGGACTCTTCTTAGTATTCTGGCCGATCTAAGCAATGCTGTCGTTTGATTAGTCTCCACCTATCCTCTTATTTACAAATTCTCTTGTCCCAGTACGAATCCTTAATTATTATTATTATTATTATTATTATTGTTGTTGTTGTTGTTGCTACTACTACTACTCAAGTTTTTCACGCCAGTTTTAACTGAATTCTGAGTGATAGCAAGTCTCTTTATCTCTCCAGGACTCTTCTCAGAATCCTCGGTGACCTCAGCAGATTATTCCTCTGATTTACGGTTCCTACACACTCTTTTCGAGTTTCTTTTGGAAAGTTCCAACTGCTCCAAATAAGACTGGTAATACTTTTAAAATTCATGTTCAATAACTTTTTAAGCTCTCTGACATGATCCATGTGTATGTCAAGTATTTCACTGTCCTTCATTTTCATTTTGTGGTCTGCTGAAACTTCAAAATCCACTTGTTGACAAGTTCTCTTGTTCTTGTTAGTTAGATCTAAGTCTGGTCGTCTGGACCGGATTGGGTTATCCGTTTCTATCACAAAGACCTGTTAATTGAAATAGTAGCGGATACTTTTTTCTAACGGCAGAGTTATTCATGTTTAGAATGAATTTCTTTTCAAAGTTTTTTAATGTTTTAAATTTTAGAAAAAAACATATTCAACATTAAAGGTATTGATCATTCCACTTAAAATACGTCATTGTAAATTACCGTTATTTATCATTAATATTAATATTACTGATTGATTTGTTATTATTATTATTATTATTATTATTATTATTATTATTATTACTACTACTACTACTACTACTACTACTACTTCTACGACTACTTCTACAACTACTACTGCTACTAGTGATAATAATATTAATGATGACAATGATATTGTTATTTTTGCAACCATTATTATTACTTTAGATTTAAATGTTGAATATACAATCAATATTGATCAATGAGAATATCTATCATTACACTTTAAATTTTCTATTTTAACTTGAAATTATTTTTCATTATTATTAATATTGCTAATTAAATTTTTATTTATCTAAATACATCATTGTTATCTCATTTTGAGTTTTTCACATCAGCGTTAGCTCATGGTCTTTCACTGGAGTTTAAGAGACAGCAAGTCTCCTCAAGTCTCCAGGACTCTTCTCAGTATTCTAGCCATTCTCAATAATGCTGTCGTTTGGATGGTCTCCACTCGACTACTATCTTCCAAGTCCTCCAGTCCCTTTTATAATCCTTTACTTACTGTACCAAAAACACCAATCACAATTGGTATAATTGTCACCTTCATATTCTGATGTTGTTGTTGTTGTTGTTGTTACCTGTACAACTATCATACTAATATTACGACTGATATTGATTTTATTGGTACTACTATTAGTAGTATTAATACTATTGCAGTTCTTTCTTCTACGACTATTATTATTGCTAATAATGTAATTCCTACTACTACTGTTATCATCATTTTTTAAATGATAATGCAATTACTAATATTATTATTACTACGACAAATATTTTTACTACTGTTATTGTCACGACAATTATTTTTTAATACAAGTACACTCATTATCTTTATTAGTAGAAATATTATCATCATTGCTACTATTACGAATATTATTACAATTATTATGACTATTAATGCTATTATTATTACTAATGTTATTATTATTTTAATCCTTTAAGATTTTTTCAAATCATCGTTAGCCGATGGTTTCTCACTGGACTTTGAGTGACAGCAAATCTCCTTAAGTGTCCAGGACTCTTCTCAGTATTCTGAAGAATTTCAATAATGTTGTAGTTTGGATGGTCTTCACTCATCCTCTTATTTCCAAGTCCTCCAGTCCATTTTTCAATCCTTTGTTGGCTGAGCACCAATTATAATTGATATAAATGTCACTTTCATCTTTCACAGTTTGTTTGTTTTTTTAAATTCCCAAGCAAGGTAAAGGTATTTGTCCTTCTTTTCACTTTCTTTCAATTTTACTCAATGGTCAGCCGAGACAGCAAAGTCTACAATTCTTAAAGTTCTCTTCTTTTTCTATTTTTATCTTGTTGATCATAATAACGTCTGGTCGTCGGGCCGAGATTAGGTGATCCGTTTATGTGTCAAAACCCTATAGGAGTTTGAGTGTTTCATTCTCAAGATCAGTTATTATTATCATTATTATTATTATTATTATTATTATTATTATTATTATCTCATCCTGTCTCATCTTGTAATCATCACTTTATTATTATCTCCCCTTGTAATTATCATCCCAATAATGATTACGATTTTTCTTAACATCGTTCTACCTGATCTGATTTTATCCCCTTTTATCAACTGAATTTAAAACGATCTATTTCCTTTTTTGTTTCATTCCTAATTTTAAATAATCTTTTGTACCTTATCTGCAATAGTTACTTCTTTTTTACCGTTTACATGTTTCTCTCTCTTTCCATAAATGATACATTAAGATATTACATATGTCTACCGTTCATTTCAAAGATTTTTTATGAAAAAAAAAATCAGCATTGGCATCCGTAGACTATGACACGAAATTAATAAAATTATTATTGAATTTGAATCCATAAGACAACTTTCTAATTTAATGTCCCTAATTATTGCATTTGCTTACAGACAGTTTTGTTTTAAATTAAAAAAAAAACAAAATCGGGTTGCTGCATGGAGGAAGAGCAATTTGCTGTAATTTATTAACCCTTGTTTAGATTTGAAACAAAGGCCTCATGTTGCTTACCGTACCTATCGTTAATTAAATGGTTACCTATCTAATTAAGGAACTGGCTTATTGTTGTTCAATTTCGGTTATCTCGCGGGAACCGGTGCTTTCAACGTGATTTGGTCATAAGTCACGATTTATTGTTAAATTCTCTCTTTTCTTTCTCTTTTTATGTACCTCTATCGATCCTCTTTCACACACACACACACACACACACACACACACACACATATATATATATATATATATATATAGATATAATTAGAAATTACGATCACCATTTATATACATTAGTATTTGCGATCACTATATATATATATATATATATATATATATATATATATATATATATCGGTGGGAGACTTATCCAATTCCATACGTTGCTAGAATGTGACGTACGGTCGATTAAATGTAGAGACCCGCAGAAAGTGGGGATACCGGTGCCAAATACAACTCATCTAGGGGTTAGATGCAGTCCTTTTTTATTTGTTAGTAAACACTAGTTCTGCTCTTCAGACTGTGATTCGGTGGTCTGTTTGTATCTCAGTCGTGCTATGTCTTATACTCTTTTTGAGGTAGTTTGTTGTATTCCCTGAATATCAGATTAACAGTTTCATGTCTTTCTCCTCATAACCTACATTTACTGTTGCATATTGTGGATTTTTGCTGTAATATAATTGGTCCTTATGACGTTATTTTATGCTGATATTTGAAGAGAATCAGTTTCTCTCTTGAGATTTCCATTTCAAAGCTATTGCTTTGGAATTTTCACCATAATACTTTATGAATATTCATACTACATATACTGTTGATTTTGTTCTTTTTTTTTTTTTTAAATATAAACGTGTTTTAAAATGTGGTATAGCTATTTCATTTAAGATATATCTATTTTCTTTCTTGTTCTTTTGTTTTTAAATAATAATTATAGTGTGTTTATTTCCTATGACTCCGGCTCACTGGTCTAGTGGGTAGAGTGTTCGCCAATGGTCCGGAAGACCTGGGTTCAATCCCAGGTCGCATCATACCAAAGACTTTTAAAAATGGGAATTGATACCTCCTTGTTTAACACTCAGCAATATAAGGTACGTATCAAGCGTACAGTGGAGCAATCCAGGGAAAGGAGTCGCACCCTTTCCTACACGTTGGTGTAGTAGCTACTAAAAAGTGAGCCTTCTGGTCGCCCTCGACTAAAGGGAGACAACTTTGCTTTTTACTTTATTTGCTATGATTTTACTATTTGTGCGCATTGAATTGTACCTTAAGATGTTAGCATAATCGATTATGGTTATCATTTTTCCTGTTAGAGTTCATACTACATGAACCTCTCTGTTCGTCCAAAAAAGTACTTCAACAATATCTGATAAACAATATCCCAATTTTCATCCCGGTTTTTGCTTAATTGTTAACCCTTAGAAGACTAATCAGCAGAATTTGGGCCACTTCCTAGAAATTCATGTATCATCGATTCCGACCAGAGAATCTTCATTTCTCCATCGCTATTGCCTATATGTTGCTGTCTCTTATTTAAACAGCTGGAAAGCAATTAACAAATTACATTTTACTTTTCAGTCCTTCCTCTGATCTCCAGCCACCTCAGTTAATTTTCTAGTTTCTTCAGAATAGTTCGATATGTTCCAGCTATGATTGGTATCACCATCGTCTTTATATTTCAATGCTCAGTTTTTCGGGGGCGGGGTTCTTTCCTTTACTTTAACTGTTATATGCAGGAATGATGAAATACACTCGTCGACAAGTGTTTTTTTAAATCATTATTACTATTAAAACTAATTCTAATTTTTATGCTAAGCCCATAGTACTACTGCTGTTCTTTTACAGAGATGGCTTTGGCACAAAATAATCCACGAAGGTTGATATGCCTTCATATAAAGAAACCAAACCAAACCTTTACTAAGTGACCCGTTTGTAAATAAATATGCTGGGAAGTCGAAGTCAATTAGATTAGCTTCATTTTTTTTTCATTTTTTTTCTGAGGTTGTTGATTTATATTTCGTTATTGATCGGACATTGGCATAATAGTCAGAGTGTTCGGGATTTAATCCTCCGTTGAGTCATACCAAAGACTCAAAAATGGTACTTGATATCTCCTTGCTTGACACTCAGCATTATAAGGTACTGATCAAGGGTAAAGTGGGTCAATCCTGGGAAAGAAGTTGCGCCCTCCTCTTCACCTTGGTATAGTAAGTATAGAAAAGGGAGCTTTTGGGTCACCCTCGACTACGGTCGCCAACTTTACTAGCTTATTGGGTTACATCTTCATCTAATTTTCATCTCAGATCACAAGATGAAATAGGCACGATTATTGGTGGGAGTCATAGTTCTTAGGATAAGAACTGTTTATGCTAATTATACCTGGGTGAGGTTTCTGATAATTAGTTATTTTAACCTTTTTTATATATTTCGATTACAAAATCAATAAGCGAGTTCGAACTCCAATCTTACTATTACGTTCACTTTCGGACTATACTCTTGAAAAAGGTATGAATGATCTTATCCCTCCAACTATGTGTTAAATAGTTTCTCTTCTGTTCCCTACAAGGTTGGATTTGGCATTAAATAACCAACGGAAGTTGATATACCAATAAAACAAAGAAACCAAACAAAACCAATAGAATAATCAATATCGTTATGATTGTTATTATTGATTAGAATTATTATCAATATCAGTGTTCAAATTATTTTCATTTTTTGATGAAGAGTTGTCAGTCATTATAATCAATTTTAACTTGTATTTTCCCTCATCATTTAGGTTCTTCATGCATTTTAACAAAATATAAAAGTGGCGTGAGTTCGAAACTCGCTGTTGTGTCTAGACTTGTACTCCTTCAGTTTATTATTATTATTATTATTATTATTATTATTATTATTTTACTCTTTTGAGAGTTTTTCACACGAGCATTAACTGATGGTCTTTCAACGCAACATGAGTGACAGCAAGTCTCCTCAAGTCTCGAGGATTCATCTCAACAATGCTTTAAGTGTTATGGTCCCCCTCGTCCTCTTATTTCCAAGTTCCCCAGTCCCTGTATCAATCCTTTGGTGGCTGTACCAAGCGCACCAATTACATCGGGTAACACCGTCACTTTCATGTTCTAAAGCATTTTTTAGTTCTCTAGCAAGGTCTAGGTACTTATCTCTCTTTTTGCTTTCTTTCAGTTTTACCATGTGGTCATCCAGAACGGCAAAGTCTACTATTCAGTAGGTTATTATCATTATCTTTATGATTATTATCATTACTTTTATTATTATTATTATTTTAATCTTTTAGAGATTTTCATACAATTTATAATCTGTGGTCTTCTCTGAAATTTCTTTAATTCACAAAAACTATTCTCAGTTTTCTAGATGATTACATCAGAGCTAAGGTCCGGGCAGTTTCTATTTTTTCTCGGATTTCTTGATATCCGAGTCTGTTTTCTTGGCTGTTCTTCCCAGGATACCAACTATGTTTGATATCACTGTCGCCTTCATATTCCGTTGTTTTGCTTGTTGTTTTAGCTCTCTGGTAAGATTTAATTTTTGATCTAATCTTTTGTTTTTTTTTAGTCCTACTCTGCTGGAACATCGAAGTCCAGTCCACTTGTTCACACACTTGTTTTTCCCTTTTTGTTTTGTTTTGATTTATTTTTTGTTGGTTTTGGGGGGGGGTTGTTTTTGGTTTCACGATCTCGTCTACTGGCTCGGAATGGGAAATCTGTTTGCATTTCAAAATTGCTGTGAAATGTTTGGGTCTCATTCTCTAAGACAGATTCTTGTTTCTGCATTTACCAAATGGATCTCCTTTTCCACACAATCATGCCTACTATTGTACACCTTCTATGCAAGTTTGCTGAATTCTTTTATTTTGGTGCGTATTGTTTCATCATTTTTCTGCACATAGCATTTACTCACTATTTTCTTAAGTTTTTTCTATACAAGATTATTATTTTGCTCCTTGAGAGTTTTTCACATTAGCCTTAGCTGAAAGTCTTTCCTTGGAGTTCGAGTGACAGCAAGTCTTCTCAAGCTTCCAGGACTCTTCTCAGTATTCTGACCGATTTTTAAAAAATACTGTAATCTGGATGCTCTCCAGTCCTATGATTTCTAAGTTCTCCAGTCCCTTTACAAATTTTTTATAAAATGTTCCGAGCACACTATAATTATTTTACTCTTTTGAGACTTTTTCACACCAGCGTTAGCTGTTGTTTTCTCACTGGAGTTTGAGTGACACTAAGTCTCCTCAAGTCTCAAGGACTCATCTCAGTATTCTGGCCGATCTTAATAAGGCTGTAAGTTTGGATGGTCTCCACTCGTCCTCTTATTTCTAATTCTCCAGTCCCTTAATCAGTCCATTGGTGACTGTACCGAACTCACCAATTACAATTGGTATCACCGTCACTTTCATGTTCCAAAGTTTGTTTGTGTGTTTTCATTTCTATTGCAAGGTCTTTCTTTTCGCTGTTTTTTATTATTATTATTATTATTATTATTATTATTATTATTATTATTATTATTATTCCATATTGCAGTAAGTAAACTATTTATTCTATGTACTTATGAAATATGTGGTACAAGAAATTAATTTCTTCAGTGTGAACCATAGAAATATTTTGTCTTGTTTTTCCTCAGATTTTTTTTTTTTTTTTTTTTTGTCAGTGTCACTCATTTTCCCTTAAAACTCCAAAGATGCCCTGAAAGTATTCATTTCTACGGAAACTACAACCGATACAGAAACACCGTTGGATAGAACAAGTTTTCAGCTACAAAACACTTTTTTTGGGGGGGGGTACCACTAAATAGCTAAGCGATGAACAAGAGCCGGTAAGGTGCACTAAAGTAATTCTTTGAAAGTAATGTCTCCAATTTCCAGCGTCAGAGACAGATAGTAGTATGACCATAGTGGTTGAACCTTCCAAGCAATAACCAATAACCAATAATTTTTCGTCATATTTTTTTCTTCACATTTAATTTTTCCAGACAAATATTATTTCACTCATTTGAGGGTTTTCCACATGAGCGTTAGCTGATGGTTTTCCACTGGAATCTGAGTGACAGCAAGTCTCCTCAAGTCTCCAGAACTCTTCTTAGTATTCTGGATGATCTCAATAGTGTAGTAGTTTGGATAGTCTCCACTCGTCCTCTTATTTACAAGTCCTCCAGTCCCTTTTTCAATCTTTTGGTGATTGTACCGAGCGTATCTATTACAGTTGTATTATAATTTTACTCCTTGAGAGTTTTTCATATCAGTGTTAGCTGATGGACTTTCACAGACGTTTGAATGACAGCAAGTCTCCTCAAGTCTCCAGGACTCTTCTCAGTATTCTGGCCGATCTAAATAGTGTAGTAGTTTGGATGGTTTCCACTCGTCCTCTTATTTCCAAGTTGTCAAGTCCCTTTAATAATCCTTCGGTGGCTGTACCAAGCGGACGAATTACAATTGGAATAAACTCCACTTTCATGTTTTACAGTTTTTTCAATTCCCTTGCAAGGTTGAGGTATTCATCCTTCTTTTCACTTACTTTCAATTTTACTCAGTTGTCAGCCGGGACAGCAAAGTCCACAATTTTGCAAGTTCTCTTTTTGTTGTTGTTGTTGTTGTTGTTGATTATTATAAGATCTGGTCGTCTGGCCGAGATTAGGTGATTCATTTGTATGTTAAAATCCCATAGGAGTTTATGTCTCCTTCTCCAGTACAGTTGATTATTATTATTATTATTATTATTATTATTATTATTATTATTATTATTATTATTATTATTATTATTTACGACACTAAATAGTTGTAGATACTAGATGTTTAATAGATGATGTATACTATATAATTTTAAATACTATTTTTGTTAATCATATTATTCAGAACGTCATGCTATCGTTTACTAAAGTTAGAACAAAGCCAAAATTATGGGACACCCAGTGAGATTCGAAATCAACAGTTTATTGGCATTGCAATATGTGAGCCTTCTCATTTTCATTATCATTGTGCTTGCTCATGTGTTTATACTAGAAATATACACAGGTAGATCTTCACGTATCCAAATACACTGAGTCAATTTCAATTTTTCCAGTCTAATGTATCAAGTTGGTCTTGATTCTTTCTCTCACAGATTTTCAATTCTTTCTTAACTCCTCGGAACTCTTTCGGATGCTCTGACTAAGACTGGCACTACTGTTAGCTCAGTATTTGGGGGGGGGGGGCAGGAAGTGGAATGTTTTATTCATTTTTTTTATTTTTTGGTCCCTGAAAAACAATGAAATTTATCGACTGTTTCTCTCAGTATTATTTTGTCTAATATCGGGCATGTTATTTCTACTTGTTCATGTTATTATTATTATTATTATTATTATTATTATTATTATTATTATTATTATTATTATTATTATTATTCAGTTTTATTTTTAGTTTCTTCAAAGGGTCTTTATCTAAAATCTAAAGTGTGGGAAGGTTGTGATTACATATATATACGATGAATTTAGTTTATTTTTGTTGCTTCCCCTTTTCGGTGATATTTAAGGAGATGAACAGTTCCACAAAGTGTAATTTTTTGTATTTAATTCAGTCTGGGACTGCCAGGTATGTTGTTAGTGTTTCTTGATCACACCTAGGGCTCCAACTATTTCTGACGTGGAGGTAGTTTTATGATGCCACATTTTTTATTATCCTTACGAGTGTTTAACACCAGCTCTACCTAGTAGTTAGAGTGTTCGCCAATGGCCTGGTAGGCCGGGGTTCAATCCCAAGTCGAGTCATACCAAAGACTCAAAAAATGGTACTTGATGCCGCCTTGCTTAACACTCAGCATTATAAGGTATTGATCAAGGGTAAAGTGGAGCAATCCAGGGAAATGAGTAGTGGTGTGGTAGCTATTGAAAAGGAAACCTTTGAGTCGCCCTCGACTATGGTCGCCGACTTTACTCACTTTTACATCAAAAGTGATATGTTACCTGAAATTGAAATTTAGTTAAATTCTCACACTTATTAGAAGGTTTTGAAATACGAGTCTTTCAACATTGTTTTCTCATTATTATTATTATCATTATTATTTGAAGAAGAAGAAGAAGAAGAAGAAGAAGAAGAAGAAGAAGAAGAAGAAGAAGAAGAAGAAGAAGAAGAAGAAGAAGAAGAAGAAGAAGAAGAAGAAGAAACTATTTATTTTCACTGAAATCCGGGTGACGGCTCTCCAGGACTCTTTTCTGTATTTCAACCAATTCCAGCAGTGCTGTGGTCTGGACGGTCTCAATTCCTCCTCAAATTTCCAATTATCTTAGTCTCTTTTCCATTTTTTTTTTTAGGATAGTTCCAAGGACACTTAATCTGATTGGTATCACTATCGCCTTTATAATTCAGGATCTAATAATTAATATTATTTTTCAGTTTCATTTACTTTCACTCTAAGATGGTAAACTCAACTCGTTGATAAGATTAATGTCACAAATATCCTCATATTTCACGAATATAATAGATCTCGGGCAAGGTCTCGGTATCCATTCATCCTTTCCTTTAATTCTGTGATCTGCTGGAAGGGTCACGTCTAATAGAGACAAATGCTTTTTTATGGACTAAAAGTAAATCTGATATTTTTGTTTGGACTAGATGGCCTCTTTTAATTTGAAATTTCCTGTAAAATTTTCTGGACAAATTTTGGTTTGTGCGAGTACGATTTGTCAATATGTAAAATTTTAGTAGCTTGATTTTCATTTTTCTGCTTGTGAAGTTTTCAAAGAGTCCTTAATTGATAATTTTTCACTGAAACCTTAGTTAGAGCAAGTCCACTTAAATTTCCATGATCTATCTCAGTATTTGAGCTGTTGTTACTAACCGGCTCATTAGCCAAGTGGGTAGAGTGTTAGCCAATGGTCCGGGAGATCTGGGTTCTATCCCCGGTCGGGTCATACCAAAGACTTTAAAAATGGTACTTGATACATCCTTACTTAACATTCAGCAGTACAAGGTACGTATTAAGGGTAAAGTGGAGCAATCCAGGGAAAGGAGTAGCGCCCTCCCCTACACCTCGGTGTAGTAGCTATTGAAAAGGGAGCTTTCGGGTAGCCCTCGACTTCGGTCGCCAACTTTACTTACTTACTAATACTGTGTTCTGGAGGGTAGTGATACTTCTTCTATTCTCTCATCTCCCCAATTTCTTTTCCTGGCCTTTAGGACAGTTCCAAGAGATTGATATCAATGTCGCTTTTATGTTCCACTGCTGTTTCAGATTATTACTATTATTATTATTATTATTATTATTTACTCATTAGAGCTTTTCACAACAGAGTTAGCCGATGGTTTTTCACTGGTGTGAGTGACAGCAAGTCTCCTCAAGTCTCCAGGACTCTTCTCAGTATTCTGGCCGTTCTCAATAATGCTGTCGTTTGGATGGTCTCCACCCGTCCGCCAACTTCCAAGTCCTTCAGTCCCTTTAGTAATCCTTTAGTTACTTTTCCAAACGCACCAATTACAATTGGTATAACTGTCACCTGCATGTTCCACAGTTTTTTTCAATTCCCTAGCAAGGTCAAGGTACTTATACTTCTTTTCACATTCTTTCAGTTTTTTTCCGTGGTCAGCCGGGACAGCAAAGTCGACTATTTTGCCAGTTGACTTTTTTTTTGTTGATTATTATTATTATTATTATTATAAAAAAAATTCCCGATAAAACGAATATAATACAAATTATATCATTTTTAATCTCTCGATTTGTTTTTGTTTTATTGTGTTTGTTTTTTGTGCGTGTTTTCGACTTTCATACATGATAATAACTATCAAAATGTCTCCTTGATTAAAAAATAAACGAATAAATAAATAAACTTTTTTTTTTTTTATCGAAATTTAAAAATAAAACATTTTTAGGAACGGGACGATTTCATTTCTTTCCTTTTTTTTTTTTCTTTGTTTATTGGTTGTTGTTTTTTTTTGTTGTTGTTTTTGTTTTTTGGGGGGTTTTTTTGTCTTGCTTTGTTTGGTTTTTCGTTTTATTTTTGTAATTCTTGTTTTTTATCAGTTGTTTGTTTGTTTGTTTGTTTGTTTTTGTTTGTTTGTTTGTTTGTTTGTTTTACAGGGTACTTGCTTTCTTCCTTTCTTTTTTCAAGTTCCCCTTCTTTCCTACCTTCTTTTTTTTATCCTACCTTTCTTTCTTCCATCTTTCCTTTCTTCCTTCCTTCCTTCTTCCATCCGATGCCATAGCAAATGTATGCTTGTTGACGAATGAAATTGCATTTTTTTTCTTTGAAAGAAAAAAAAATATCCTGAAATATTTATCAATATTTCCCAAACTATTTTACTATATTTTTTTTGTATCATTTGCCCGTAGTTTTCAGCGTATAGACTCTTCGTAATCAAGACATTCAAAACGTTTAAGAGATAAACTAAGCAAACCGTAATGGCTACTATCATTACCAGATGTCGCTGCTAACGTACATTTCTTTAGCTGAACAAACATTACTACAGCTGCAATTATATATATATATATATATATATATATATATATATATATATATATATATATATATAATACACATATATATGTATATATATATATATATATATGATATATATATATATATATATATATATATATATATATATATATATATACGTATGTATGTGTATATATACACTCGTAGTTTGATATATGACTTGTACTTATTGTTTCACACTTACGCAAATCTTGTAAATGAGGAAGTCTGCTTGGATACTTGTTGATATTTTGTTGATCTGTAATGCCACTTATTTGTCCTGTTAATAAATTTACATGTATATTCGAATGAAATTCAATTTTTTCTTCATTTCATTAACATTTCTTTTCACAGCTTTATTTAGCAAGACTGCTATGCCGTATCCAAGGAAGAAGAACTGTTTCCTGGCTTCAACAACTTCACACAGAAGCTTCCTTCTCGTAGAAACTAAATAAGTGTGTATGACACGACTATATTATTCATATAATTACCATATCTATTAGAAGCAATCAAAAACGCTTTAACATTGTATATAACCTTTACTCCTGGGTTCAGTTTAATACTACATGTTATGTTAAACCCCCCCCCAGCATTGTTTGTATTATTACGATATATATCAGGAAGTATCAAAAACCAATCCATTTTTTATGTAATATTTACTCGTAGGTTCTCTTTTCGTACATATCTAAATATTATGTAAAGTACGTCACATTATTTATACTATTACGATATATATCAGGAAATATCAAAAACTTATTCCCTTTTTAGGTAACATATACTCTAAGGTTCTATTTACATACATAACAAAATATTATATAAACTCCCTTACATTATTTATATTATTACGATGTATATCAGTAATTATCGAAAACACATACACTTTTTATGCAAAGTTTACTGTCAGGTTCTCTTAACGTACTCGTCTAAATATTATTTAAAACCCGCTACATTATTTATATATTACAATATATATCTGGAAGTACCAACATCATATTCACTTTTTCGTTTGTTTGTTTGTTTGTTTGTTTATATTTTATGGCATATCAACCTTTGTATGTTATCTTATGCCCAAACCATTTATATACGAATAAACAGTTCTATTTCAAACAATTCAGTTTAACATAAGTACACAGTTTAATTGTCAAAAACATTTCTATTTAAAGGTATTCAGTTTGATCAAACAGTTCTAATTCAAACAATTCAGTTTAGTATAGGTATAGTTTTTGATTACTCACAGTTAAATGTCCAACACAGTTCTATTTCAAACAATTAAGTTTAGCATACAAAACAGTTCTATTTCAAACAATTGAATTTAGCATAAGTACGTAGTTTAAATGTCAAAACAGTTTTATTTCTAGCAATTCAGTTTAGGATAAGTACGTAGTTTAGTTCTATTTAACCCATAGATAGGACCCAATTAAGCATTAACACTCCGGGCCAGAGTTGATGGCAATGAAGAGGTACTCAGCATTTCCCAAAGCTCCAGCATTACTGGAACCTTATAATCAGATAGTTTAGTGTCATATCCAGAACACTCGTTGGGTTGGGGGGTCTAACCCCACTGCAGAGGTGCAGTTGGTGTATTATTCTACAGCCCCAGCGGACTGGGCAAACTTTTTTCGTAACGTAAAATATTTATACGTTTCGACTTTATAATCTATATTTTTATTATAGATATCAGGATGTATAAAAAATTCCCTTTTTTCGTTATGTAAATATTATGTGTGACTTGACTATATTATTTATGTTAGAATATATATTAGGAAGTATAAAAACACATTAACTTTTTACGTAACGTAAATATCATGTTTGATTTGATTATATTAGTTCATATTATTTGATATATATCAGGAAGTATCAAACTCGCATACTCTTTTTTACGTAATCTAAACATTATGTATGTCTCGATTATATTATTTGTATTATTACAATATATATCAAGAAGTATCAAAATAGCATTAACTTTTTACGTAACCTAAATATTATGTATGACTCGATTATATATTTAAGTGTGTGTGTGTGAAATGTACATTGTCTTTTCTTTTACTTTTGCAGATTTTTACTACTGAATGTATTTCATCTACTCATCTAAAAACCCTGACTCTACCATATTATTATTTTAATCATTGCAAGGATTCCTATCAGAATTCTAGTCAATCTGAACCGTGTTGAGAGCTAAAGTTTTAATCCTTCCACATACCACCAGTTTTAACATGTTTTTTCTGCTATATATCCATCACCTTTATATTCTCCTTACGCTTTTTACCGGAAAAAACTGACAGACTTCACCAAAGTCCGAATTACAGCAAGTCTCCTCCACTTTCCAGGACTTTGCTAAGTAGTCTAGTTGATGTCAGCAGCGCTATTGTCTCGATAGTCTTAATTCTTACAATGATCTCTAGTTTCCCCAGTCTCTTTTTCAGGTTCTTCAAGATTGTTCAAAGGATAGAAATATCATTGATATCCCTGGAATATTCACGTTCCATAGTTTTGAGGTATTTGTCTATCTTTTCCCTTTATTTTCATTCTTTGATCTGCTGCAGCAAAGTCTACCAGTTTACAAGTTTATTTCTTTTTTGGGTTTTTTTTTTTTTGTTTTCTGGCCTTCTACCTGAAATGTGTGATCCGTTTTCATCCTTAATCTGAAAAAAATCATTGATACATGCAAGTTTGCTAGATTGTCATTGGGCAGCTTTTGTAACATTGCAAGTGAGTAGTCTCAGAGTACAGATAACTTATTTAAAAAATGCTTACAGATGAGTAGACAAAGTTCAACATCTCGTCCAGTTGAGTAGGTCTAAATAGATACGCTTTAATTAGCACTCTCATACTAAAAATAGCAATCAACTAAAAGATACCAAAATCACCAGACTCAGTCAGCAATCTAAGTGCTCCCGAAGGGTAGCCAGGATGGAATTAGAGTTTGCTGTTATATGTACCCCAATAAAAAGAAGCTTTTTTATGGTGGAAGACACAAACAAGACCAGCGTAAGCAAAGAACGAATAAACCACTCGAATATACTAGAAATGGCACCTACTAGAACAAAGTATCCACCTGGGAAATTATGAAATTTCTGGTCGGCCAACACTGGAACTAACCGAAATATTCAACTGGAAGTGATGGTATTCGAACCAACGCATCCGAAGAGACTGGTTACTTAAACTAGGGACTTAGACCGCTCGGCTACACTAACTTATTTACAACTCAATACAGATGTAATTTTAAAGACCTCTCGGGAGCGATAAATGATAAGGACGGATGTAGTGAGAGAGAGAGAGAGACAGAGAGAGACAGAGAGAAGGACTGGGAAATCTGTGATGTCAGCGTAAGTTAATGGTGATGATCTATTTCTACATATATAGCCTCAGAAACTGAATGGAAAGAATAAAATGATACAGGGTTCATCACACGAAGCGAGTTACATTTTTGTGTTTTCTCTCATCTACCAGACGATGACATTACTGACATAGGAGTCATCGGCTACAGCGTGCACCAACGAATCACAGATTCACCCAAACAATTCTCACATTTTGTAATCCTTCTTCTTAACTAGTTGCCTTAACTAGGCTACAGTGCGTTCCGTCTGTCCTCCGATTTCATCTGTAAGTGAGATAATATATATATATATATATATATATATATATATATGAAAGAAGTTTATGGTTCATACTAGCTCACTTGGTGAGTTAATGGCGGACCAAATTTTGCTAAATAACAAAACAGGGCTCAATATAAATGATAGAGCATTTACATTTAGGAATATTTATAAATATGTATTACAGGGTACAGTCTGTGACTCTGGGTTTCATGCATTCAGCACATACAACATTTAATAACACACAAACTTAGGTACACATACAGACAACTAACTATCGCTTTTCGAATAAAAAATAGATCATATCAATAGTTTTTTGTTTTTCTTTTTTCTTTTTAAACGTCTCTCTGTCCGACGATTGCTGAATGCATGAAACCCAGTCTCACAAACTGTACCCTGTAACATATATATATATATATATATATATATATATATATATATATATATATATATATATATTGCTTTAAATTGGTAAATGTTAAGTTTTATATAAAAACACATTAATGTTTTGTATGCCCTACAAATTCTCCGAACACTCCTCAGATTCTGTATTCACAGTTTTTTCTCCTCGTCAGATGTAGGAGTTCCCGTGGCATAATAGATGAAGTGCTGGACTGCGGCCTCAAAGTGAGCGAGTTCGAAATCCAGTCTCTCCATTACGTTGACAGGTATGAGTCCCCTTTTATCCCGCAATATTATTACTGCTGTTCTTGTACAAATATGGCTTTGAATAATCTACTAAGCTTTATATGTCATTAAACTAAGAAAGTGAACTGAAAACAAACCTATACTTGTTACTCTACCAAGTCGAAAGAGCTCAATCTGCCCTGCTTTTGAAGCATGTGTGTGGAGGATTTGGTGTGGTTTAAAGCATATCAACTAACTTCGGTTATCTAATGCAATTTAAAACTGATAAACAGTCCTATTTCAAACAATTCAGTTTAGTATAAATACAATTTTTGTTTACACACAGTTAAATGTAAAAACAATTGTATTTCGTTCAATTTAGTTTACCTTATGTACGCAGTTTAAATGTCAAAACAGCTGATTTCAAAAAAATTCAGTTTAGCATAAGTACACAGTTTAGTTCCATTAGACCCATAGATAGGACATTCAGATGCTCCCACTCCGGGACAGAGTGGACCTGGGAATTATGACAATAAAGGGGTAATCTGCATCCCCCATAGTTCCAGCATTACTGGAGACTCACCATCTGTTTTTTTTAGTGTCATATCTAGGACACTCGTTGGGGGAGCGTTACCCCTCAAGAGAGATGCAGTCGATGTATTCTACAGCCTCAGCCGACTGGGCCAGCTATGTAGGTGAAGGATTTATATCTATCTAAATATCATTTATGCGAACTAAAACGTATGCAGGATGTGAACGCGTCCAGTTCATATGGCGATAACCATTACACTGCAAGCGCTTTCAATCATACTCCTTTATTGACTGTCAAATTAGTTTTTTGAATTATTTACTCCGCCACTTGTTTGCCCATTCAGCTGAGGCTGTAGAATACACTGACAGCACCTCTGCAGAGGGGTAAGACCCTCACCCAACGAGTGTCCTGGTATATGACACTAAACTATCTGATGGCGAGGTTCCAGTGATGCTGGATCTTTGGTGGATGAGGAGCACCCCTTTATTGCCATTGCTCTCAGGTCCTCTGTGGCCCGGAGTGGTAACATCTGATAGGGCCCTATCTATGGGTTAAATAGAACTAACTGCATACTTATACTAAGCTGAATTCTTTTAATTAGATCCGTTTGACTAAACTTAATAGCTTGATATAGAAATGTTTTAACAAATAAACTGTGTACATACATTTAAACTTCGTGCTTATGCTAAAGTGAATTGTTTGAAATTGAACTGTTTTTGACATTGCAACCGTACTTACGCTAAACTGAATTGATATATATAGAACTATTTTGATATTTAACTGTGTGTACTTATACTAAACTGAATTAGCTGAATTCAACTGTTCGACTAAACTGAATAGCTTGAAATAGAAATGTTTTTGACAATTAAACGGTGTACTCATGGTAAACTGAATTGTCTGAAATAGAACTGAATATTTGTATAAAAATGGATTTGGCGTTAAATAACCTCCAAAGGTTGATATGCAATAAAATCAAAGCAACCAACCAGCCAACCAACCGCCCCTTGTTTTTTTTTTTTTTTTCTTTAGTTCTTTAAATAGCCAAATTTTCAGTTTCATTAATTCCTGGTAACCCGTTTTCCTGTTGCCAATCTCACATCCAATTTTAAATTCAGTTTTCCACTTCTTTTTAGAGACAATGCATGATTGTCAACCCTCCCATATTACGTTAGACTAATTTGCGGCAGGGATGTTAAGCAAAGAATGTCTCCTCCACCTGTAAATGACATGCGGCGCCAATGGAGTAAGATAAATCAACTCTTTCTTCGGCATATCTTTGCTCTTTTGATCGACAACGCAAGGATTTGTTGGGGGAGGAGAGAAACAGAACTGTATTGTGTAGATATTGAGCAAGATGAATTTACCGAAGATGTTATATACTCACATAATAAATATGCTTATATACATATATACATGTTCATGCGGCATCCTAACGACACAATAAATAATCAAACAGACGCACAATGATAAAGTCGCAAGAATAAACGACGCACGCAAGGAAGACGCAATGAGACTTCTTTATAATAATATTTTACCTCACATCTTTATTTGTAAGTTTCGAAAGGGTTGTTCCAAGTTTGCGTGTGAGAGGTAGCTGGAGACCGAACATTACTGAAATATTTTGACCCGGAAGTTATGGCCGTCAGCGTTGTGTCTTTCTCGTTCTTCATGGCTGCTCAACCGGACCCTGGAGTAAACTCTTCTGTGTGCTGGCTTTCTCTACTACATCGCGTCTACCTCCGTCTTCCACTATACTGCTTGCCCTCCTTCTCGCCTATCTCCAACTGTCCTCAATTCGTCGGCCTTATATTACCTTCAAACTCCCACGCAGTAATATAGACACGCCTCAACGCCTGCGCAACCTCTTCCGATTTCCAGCGACCGGGATGTGTCACTTCCTTCCGGTGCACCACCTTGAATGGCATTTTGGGCCGGGTCAAAAGGTCAAAACATAACAAAGACAGTGTATGAGTGTACGTACATTTATGCACTTGGGTTTGTGGTAAAAGAATAAAGGACGAATATATACATTGTCAAAGAAGAGTGTGTTAATAAGAGTAAATGAAATGCATGCATATGTATATATATACATATATATATATATATGTGTGTGTGTGTGTGTGTGTGTGTGTGTGTGTGTGTGTGTGTGTGTGTGTGTGTGTGTGTAGGGAGGGTCATCGAGGTGTTAAGGCTAAAGTAATTGATAGTGACATCGCAGTTAGTGAAATCGAACTCCGGTCAACGTATTGCATTCACTGCTGGTCTAATACCATGGGGAAGTTATGACCCCCTATTCCCTCAGTCCCCCTCGGTTAAGGGGTAAATAGTACCACTAATGTCCTTCAACAAAGATGGTTCTGATATTAAATAACCCACGAAAGTAATTAGGCCACTCAACAAAGAAACCGAATATATATATATATATATATATATATACCTAACGTGGCGTAATAAGTACACTAGGAAATGAGTTCGAGTCCCCTTGGTCGCTTAATACATCCGTCCGTGTGCCACACTTAAGTAAAGCTTAATGAATAGTTATATAGATAGATACAGAGAGAGAGAGAGAGAGAGAGAGAGAGAAAGAAAAAAGAGAGACTTCTTTACATTGTGATAGTAAACGTTTGTTTGTTTGTGTTTTATGGCATATCAACCTTTGAAGGTTATTTAATGCCAAGTTCATATTTATATAAATAAAGAGTTCTATTTCGAACAATTCAGTTTAGCATAAGAACATAATCTAATTGTAATAAACTTTTCTATCTTAAGCTATTTAGTTTAGACAAAGAGTTCTAATTCAAATAATTCTGTTTAGTATAAGTATAGTTTTTGTTCATGCAAAGGTACATGTCAAAACATTTTTATTTCAAACAATTCAGTTTAGCATACAAAAACCGTTCTATTTCAAGTAATTCAGTTTAGCTTTAGTACAGTTTAGTTATCTTTGACCCACAGATAGGACACTATCAGGTGCTACCACTCCGAGCCAGAGTGGATTTGGGAGCGATGAAGAGGTACTTTCCCTAAAGCTCCAGGGTTACAGGAGCCTCACCATCAGATTATTTAGTGTCATACCAAGGACACTCGTTGGCGTGAGTTCTCACCCCTCAGCAGAGACGCAGTTGGTGCATTCTACTGCCCCAGCTGACTGGACAAAGTCATTGTTCAGTTTTAGTTATACATATGCAAACGTCCAAATGTACATATGCATATTTGGGCATTACAAGCAAGGGATATATATATATATATATATATATATATATATATATATATATATATATATATATATGAGAGTATTGGTCATAACCAAATCACTATGTGGTTATGTGTCGAACCAAGTGCAATATAATATGGTCAGAGCTCAATATCTACGATAGAGCTATCATGATAATAATGATAATAAATAAATATATATTATGTATATATTTAATCCATGGAAAATATCTTTCTGCAACCTAAGGTTTCTTGAATTTGCAGAACAATATTTTCCGTGGATTAAATATATATGTAATATATATTTATTTATTATCATTATATATATATATATATATATATATATATATATTGCTTGTAAAGCCCGAATATTCAGTTTTATATATATATATATATATATATACATATCATCATACAGACTGCATGGATTTCCCTGACTCTCCCACCATTTTTCTCTGTCATCTATTGTTCTTAGTAGATCTTCTAGACAGCACACAGTATCAGCACAGAGCTGATGTATGCAAGCTTTTGCTGGTCAGCCGACCGGAACGTGTCTACGTCCAAAAGAGATTGTCGTTTCTGAGGTCGTTCATACTTTTCCAGCAATCAGACACGTGTCTTGTTAATCTTACTCGGAGGATTTGTGAGATGGGTGGTAAGTGGCTGTACAACTGCTGTTATATATATATATATATATTTATATTAATACCTTCACACGCTGATAAAAATGTCCATCCTTTACCGTGCCTCATGCTTACGACGATAATCATTAGAAAATGACTGTGTTTTTGGTATGGTGATATACCCAATTACGTTACCGCATGGACCCTCCCCGACACTATGAACAGTGACTGACTCGATAAACGAGTCAAGCGAGTCTAGTCTGTTACAAGAAACCGTACTGTCTGTATTTCCATAAATATCAACTACTGTAAACCTTAGATCTCTTTTTGTTATTTATTTCCGGCCCTTCAAGACTACAATAGTTTTATAGACTGTTTTTCTTACTTAACGATACCTTTTGGGGAAAAAATTGATTTCAGCATTTGAAATTATTTATGAACACCTGTGATTCAAAAGGTCAAGTCATTAAAATAAAGTTCCAGTTTCATTCACGCATGAAGCCAATCATTTGGCATTCAAAAAGCCTTCCAGATTTTAAATGTAAGCAGTCATAAAATAAATGTATTCTGGCCTAAGGAAATGAATTATACAAAAAACGGTTTTACCAGCAATACAGAGCTAGTCTTTCATTTATACATATATATATACACCGCGGACTTATCACGCGTCAAGTTGATAAACGAGGGCATGTTCTACTGAGGTTAGTGCTTTGGCCACAGTGTTCTACAAATCCGCTACAGAACCCAAACCTCACTTATTCAGACGCAAAACATTTAACATTAGGACATTTAGCACAATAAACCAGCTACCCTGGTTCACAGCATGTGAAGCAGAGCACAAGATACACATTTTATACGTAAAGAACATATATACTACCATAGTGAACTTGACTTGAAATAATATGATACCAAGAAGGGATGAACATTTGCATTGGGATATGCGTGAAAAAATACCGTCAATGCCACAATTGGAGGTGAAGGAATTCTTCTCAGTGCTCGTACCTTAAAATACGTAATAACATGATACCGGTAATTGATGAACATTTGTATCACAATCTGCGTGGAAAAACACCGTCAATGCCACTATTGGAGGTGAAGGAGTTCTTCTCAGTCCTCGTTCTTTAAAATCACTCAATAAGATGATACTAATAAGGGATAAACATTTCTATCGGCATCTGCGTCGAAAAACACCGTCAATTCCGCTATTGGAGGTGAAAGATTGCTTTTCAGTCCTCGTTCTTTAAAATCACTCAATAACAGGATACCGGTAATAGATGAACAATTGTATCAACATCTGCGTGGATAAACACCGTCAATTTCACTATTGAGGGTGAAAGAATTCTTCTTGGTCCTCGTTCCTTAAAATCACTTAATAACAGGATACCAGTGATCTATGAACATTTGTATCGGCATCTGAGTGGAAAACTCTTTCAATACCACCATTGTAGGTGTAGAAATGCTTCTCAGTCCTCGTACCTTAAAAGCACTAAATAATATAGAGAAAATCCCTCCGAGAATTATGCGCCACATTTTATGGTAACCCCTATACATCGATCATCTCTCTCTATAGGGCCCAGTAATGAATCAGGCATCACATCATCACGACCATCTACAAAGAGCTATTTTTGTTTGCTCAACACATTCCTAAACATAACGAAGTAATCATAGGTGGAGACATGAATCCTCAATAGGCAGAGATGAAAATGATAAATTTTGCTGAAACAACCTGCCAAATAGAAATGGCAAATATCTAACTGATTTTCTACTCGACAACAGTCTTTCATACCAAAGTATGAATTTCGAAAAAATTGATTATAAAGAAGTAGCGAAATAACCTTTGGAACCTTGAGGCATACCCCTCTTTTGAAGGAGTATCTTTCGACCACAGAATCGTCGTGGCAAAGATGTGACTGAGTCTATTGAGAAATAAAAAAAAAAATTCAAAACTACTCGTTACAACTGATCCACACTTACCAATATAGATATAAGCTATGATTATACGGTAACCTTAAGAAATAAATTCCATACTCCTGAAAGGCATATTACAAATGATGTATATGAAAATTCATGACTGTCCACATGGTAGCAGCAGCAGAGTGCATACCAGCTAAACCTAGAGCCAAATGTATGGGTGTCATTTGTAATTAGTAAAAAAGAAGATAAAACATCCTTACTTAATACCAAAATGCAAAAACTTAAGAAAGATCATGAAAAACTACCCATACTAAAAAAGCAATTATAATACATTTAAGGCCAAAGCAATAAAAAGTAAATGAAGGAAGAGCATATCAAGTTCAAGAATAAAAACTGCCAGCCAAGATAAAAAACTTTGAGAGTGGAAGGAACATTTCAAGGATCTGCTTGGAAACCTTTCAGAAACCAATGGCAAACCTGTTCAAAAAATTGTCAACTAGACATCAAACTAAGAGAGTTTAACTTGATGCAGTGTTGAAGAAATCAAAACGGAAAATGTTCTGGCCTCGACGAAATATCCTCTAGAGTTTGACGAAATCTTTGAGTTTGCAACACAGTCTATAAACAAGACACAATAGGGAAATGGACTAAGGGTTGCATCTTTCCATTTCTCAAGAAAGTCGACTTCGGTATCACGAAGAACTACAAAGGTATAACTTACAACTATAGCTGTTAGAATTTATAACGCCATGCTTCTCCACAACCTCGCAAATTCTTACAAACCGTCGATCATCAGAGTACGAACAAAGCATCTCAAGGCAACACTATTTTTCGTGGATTTCTCCAAAGCGCTCGATTCCATACTGAGAGGATAGATGGAGCATATACGACTAACATATAGTCTTCTAAAAGAAACTATTACCGTTATAAGTTGCTTTAGGAGGCGCCGTGGTGTAACGGTTATCGTCGTAGGCAATGGACACGGTGACACGAGTTCAAATCCTGGACGAGACTGGTTGTATTTCACATAGCACTAATACCCTTGGGAAAGGTATAAATCCAATTATTCTCCCTCCAGCTATGGGTAAATAATAGGGCAGACTGAATTCTTCAGTCTTGGTAAGACAACTAGTCTAGGAAAAGGAAAACTCTGAATTCAAACCTGTTAAACTCCGCTTAAAAATTGACCTTGTGTCACATCCTGCCCGAGCGGAGGGGTTGGTAAATATGATAAGATGCTTTACAAAAATATGAAAGCAATGGTTCACTCACCAGATGGGGACACCGACTTCTTCGGCATTTTCGCTTGAAGCATTAGCACCATATTTGTTTATACTCTGCTTAGACTACATACTTCGAACGTCAATAGATCAATAAACGAAAATGGTTTTACATTTTAAAAAAAAGGCAAAAAGCAAACAGGACATTGGTCTAATGAGTAGAGTATTCACGATGGTCCGGGAAACCGGGGTTCAATCCAGGTGGGGTCATACCAAAGACTCAAAAAATGGTATTTGATGCTGCCTTGCTTACCACTCAGCATTATAAGGAAGGGATCAAGGATAACGTGGAGCAATCCAGGGAATGGAGTAGCGCCCTCCCCTACACCTCGGTTGTAGTAGCTCTTGAAAAAGGAATCTTCGGGTCACCCTTGACTAAGGTCGCCAGCATTTCTTTTTTATTATATTGACGACAATACCGGCCCATTGTCCTAGAGGGTAGACTGTTCGCCAAAGACCGGGGAGGCCGAAGTTCAATCTCAGGTCGAGTCATACCAAATACTCAAAAATGTTACTTGCTGCCTCCTTGCTTTACAATCAGTATTATAAGGTACAGATCAAGGGTAAATCCAAGAAAAGAAGTAGCTCCCTCTCGTACACCTCGGTGTAGTAGCAATTGAAAAATGAGCCTTCGGGTCGCCATCTTCTACGGTCGCCAACTTTACTTACTCTTATATAGACGACATAGTGCTTCTAACAAATACACCAGCCCAAGCAAAATACCAACAGCAATGGTCTCTTCGTGAATCCAAATAAATCATAATGCGTGTGTTTTAAAGGAAAAGGAGTCAATTCCACTCTGAGTAGCAAACTTCTAAAATTGGTAGAGTAGATCATATACATAGGCAGCAATATCTCATCGACTGAAAGTGATATCAACTAAAGCCTTGTGAAGGTATGGGATCCTATTGACTATTATTGATCATATGGAAGTCTGATCTAATCGATAAAATAAAGCGGGGCTTCTTCCAAGCAGTAGCTGTATCTATACTATTAAATAGTGGCACCACATGGACGCTAACAAAATGCAGAGAGAAAAACCTTCACGAGAACTTCACAAAAATGCTGTACTGTCTTTAAGAAACCCACCAACACCTGCTGTACAGCCACTTGCTTAACATCTTACAAACTATTCAAGTAAGATGAAGAAAAAATATGGGGCATTGCTAGATAATCAAAGACGAACTTATAAACTCCAGTACATGGACGTTCCAGTGTTGGCATACTTGCAACACTTACATCAGCTCTGTTCAGACCCAAGGTGCCGCCAAGACGACTTACTAGGAACGATGGATGATAGGGATGAATGGTGAGAGAGAAATTCAGGGAACTCTGCACTGTCAGTGCGACTTAATGATGATGCTATATATGTATAAATATGAGAAAGAAACATCGTATTAATACGATTGGTAAGAGGTTACCGAGGCAGAGAATGTTGGTAAATATATACTACATCACAAAATGGCTGAAGACTTTGAAAATCTATCAAAATTCCTTTTGACCTAAGTATGACATTGTTGTAACCAAACAAAAAGGTTACTGAATGAGAAATAACCAAAATGAAAGTTGTAAATGAAATGGAAATCTTTATAAAATTTTAAAAAATAATATTGCCAATAGCGTGAAGAAGGTAACCACTGCTAGTGGTGACTACTTAGTATTTTTTATTATTTGCCCCACGAAATGGGCGAGTACGCACAAGGCTTTTTTAAAGATGGTTCCGGGCACTGGGCCATAGCCGAGACACGCCCGGCGGCTCCAAAGATTACTCGCAACCCGTTGGCATACCCCTGAAAGGAATGGCCTCAGGTGCCAGATGGTAAATGCAACCCCTCCAATGAGAGTTGGTGCATGGAGAGAATGCCTCCTGAGGCTCGATGAGGATTGGCTGCGTGACGTGATTCTCCGTGATCCACGTCAGGCAGGCTTGACCGAGTCAAATACCATTGCCAAGTGAGTAAAGGCTCCCTTTTCAATAGCTACTACACCGAAGTGTAGGGCAGGGCGCTACTCGTTTCCCAGGTCGCTGCACTTTTCCCTTGATACGTACCTTATATTGCTGAATGTTAAGCAAGGAGGTATCAAGTACCCTTTTTACAGTCTTTGGTATGACGTGACATGGGATTGAACCTAGGTCTCCCGTATCATTGGTGAACACTCTACCCACAAGCACCAAAGGCAGTTAGAATAGTTTCGGTATTTACCGTACATCCCACCGAAGTTGTGCTACAAGGGCTTTTTTAGATGGGTCCAAGCGCAAGGCCGTAGTTTAGACAAGCCTGGTGAGCACAAAAATGCCTAGGGCCCCGTTAGCATTACCCTACAAAAGGTGCTCCTCACGCGCCAGGAAATAAACCTAGCCCCTTCGAGGAGGGTTTGAACCTGAAGGAACAGCACCCTGAGGCTTGAGGAGGGTCGGCCGAGTGTCGTGGGATCCCCGGCACCCACGTCAGGCAGCCTTGACTAAGTGAAACACCACCGCCAAAGGCAGTTAGTATATTTTCACCCTCTCACAATAGTGTCCAACATATTTATGATGAATGGGACATACCCATTAATGTTTAAAGGTACGGTATATAATAGACATAGAACTTCATCGGATGGTAAACTTTGAGTTTGGAGAATCTAGAACACTCTTTCATAATCCTTTCTCTTGGGTTCATTCTGACCAACAGTCATAGCATCAGTTAGGATTTTATCTATATGTCAATAGAACTGTTTAATTTTTTACCATGGGTTATTATAAACATTAAATAAAATTATCAGTGTTAAATAACAGTATTCATCATCATTATTATCATATCGCGCAATCAGTATGGATATCCCTGACCCACTCTCGCAACTCCTCCCTATCGTCCATTGCTTCCGGCAGGTCTTCAGGACTACATCCCGTATCGGCAGAGAGCTGCTGTATGTAGGTTCTAGCTGGTCGTCCTGCCTTTGCTCGGCCATGTGAAGGGATCCACAGGAGTACATCACTTATGAGCTCGTCTCTACTTCTCCAGCACTGTCCTGCATGTCTGGTTCGTCTAATTTTGATAGTTTTCGTGATGAAAGGTAAGTAGCCAAACAGTTGCTGCTTTGTGGGGTGCTGCCTCCAGGACTTGTTCAATATTGCTGGCCGCATTCTTGTGTAGTTGCCGTCAAGCTTTTTCTCCATACGTTGATATACCGTCCATGTAGTGCATCTATAGCAGTAGTGACACGACCGCTACTTGGAAGAAACTGCGCTTCATTTTATCGGTCAGGTCTGACTTCCATGTGACCGATAGCCTATCGATAGCTGTCGATGGCTTTAAAAGCATTCAATAAAATTATAAGTGTTGAATAATAATATTCAAAACCATTTAATTGAGTAAAAACAATGAATAGCGATACTTGAAACTATTTAACTGTGTATTAAGAAATTATTAATATTAAATAGAATTGTTTAATAGCAATACTTGAAACTATTTAACTGTGTATTAAGAAATTGTTAATATTAAATAGACTTGTTTAATAGCAATATTTGAAACCATTAAATAGTACGCAAACAAAAATTTTATACTAATATTGATTCACCCTGTTGAATAACAATAACTAAAGCTATTTAACCGTGTGCAATTAAAACTATTAGTGTTCGCAGTAATTGAAACTATTTAACTGAGTGTAGACGAATAATTAATATTAAAAAGAATTATTAGTTGTGGATAACAATACTTGAAACCAATTAACTGTGTCCAAACAAGTAAGTAAGTAAAGTTAGCGACCATAGTCGAGGGTGACCCGAAGGCACCCTTTTCGATAGCTACTACACCAAGGTGTAGGGGAGGGCGCTACTCCATTCCCAGGATTGCTCCACTTTACCCTTGAACCGTACCTTATAATGCTGAGTGTTAAGCAAGGTGGTATCAAGTTCCATTTTTAAAGTCTTTGGTATGACTCGACCTGGGATTGAACCCAGGTCTCCCGAGCTCTAAATCGTTTAAAAGTAATGTTACCTACAAACGATTCGCTTCCAAATCATGTGTCTGTGTTTGTGTGTAACAAAGATTTGGCATATAATAACCCACAATGGGTTGATATGCCATAAAACATAACCAACTCAAACCCGGTCAAAAATTTCTACTGTCCTTTTCAATATTATTAGCACCCTGTTATTCATCGATTTATTTTGCTCAATCTTCAGATATAAACGGAAAATATTCAAATTTTTATATATCATATTTACCAACCCCTCCGTTCGGGCAGGATATGACACAAGGTCAATTTTTAAGCGGAGTTTAACAGGTTTGACTTCAGAGTTTTCCTTCTCCTAGTCTAGTTGCCTCGCCATGGCTGAAGAACCTAGTCTGCCCTACTATTTACCCAGAGCTGGAGGGAGAATAATTGGATTCATACCTTTCCCAGGAGTATTAGCGCTATGTGAAATACAATCAGTCTCGTCCAGGATTTGAACTCGTGTCACCGTGTCCATTTCTGACGACGATAAGCATTAAACCACGGGCACGGGCAAATTTTTATATATGCTTTTTTATTATTATTTGGTGCACTGCATCACGGATAACATTTCGATAAACAAAAGTTGTTTCATTAGATTCATTTTATATATTTTTTTTTTGTTTGTTTTTTTACAGAAGATATTCAACATAATCTACAGAACGTTCATGAGTGGCATCAGTTGGTTGTTTGCTTGGGTTTTATTGCATAGCAACATTTGTAGACTATTTAACGCCAAATCCATTTTTATACAAACAATCAGTTCTATTTCAAACAATTCAGTTTACCATGAGTACACAGTTTAATTGTCAAAAGCATTTCTATTTCAAGCAATTCAGTTTATTCAAACAGTTCTAATACAGTCAGTTCTGTATAAGTACAGATTTTGTTTACACACCGTTAATCGTCAAAGCAGTGCTGTAATAAACAATTCAGTTTAGCGTAAGTACAGTTTCAAGGTCAAAGATAGTTCCGTTTCAAACAATTCAGTTTAGCATAAGTACGCAGTTTAAATGTAAGTACACAGTTTATTTGTCAAAAACATTTCTATTTAAAGCTACTCATTTTATTCAAACAGTTCTAATTCAAACAATTCAGTTTAGAATAAGTAAGCAGTTAGTTCTATTTAACCCATAGATATGGCCCTATCAGGAGCTACCATTCGGGGCCAGAGTGGACCTGGGAGCAATGGCAATGAAGGAGTGCTCCGCATTCTACAAAGATCCAGCATCACTGGAACTTCTCCATCAGATTGTTTAGAGTCACATCCAGGACTCTCTTTGGGTGGGGATCTTACTCCTCTACAGAGGTGCAGTCGGTGTATTTTACAGCCCCGGCCGACTGGGCAAGTGAGTGATATAAATTGTCGTAAGGACTATGATATGTGCATAACATACCCAATATCGTCAGGATGTTACCATTTAATTTTAATCAGTATCAGTCTATCCGAGTTGTTTTTAACAAAGTGAAGGTTCGATTTTACTCACTTGACGTATCCATCTAATTGCCGTTCATTTGTTGGCTTGACAAATTCTTAGATTTGTCAGAGGAATATTTTCTAATTTGTATCCAAATGAGTTTTAGCAGCTCAAAATGAGACATGAGCCTATTGTTAGAATATATCGGTTCGTAGAAAATGACGTAAAGTTTATTAATTCCCAGAAGCTGTTGTTTACCGACGACTTTCTGGAAATTGAGTCAGAAGAGGACTCGAGTTTCATAAACTATATTGACTATCAGCTTTATTCATTGTTCTCTTTTTTTCTTTACTTTTCACCATTTTTTCCTTTTCTTCGTAGTCTCTCTCTCTCTCTCTCTCTTTCCCTATCTCTCTCTTTCCCTCTTTCTTTCTCTCTTTCCTTTTCTTTATCTTTCCCTCTCTCTCTCTCTCTCTCTCTCTCTCTCTTTCCCTATCTCTCTCTTTCCCTCTTTCTTTCTCTCTTTCCTTTTCTTTATCTTTCCCTCTCTCTCTCTCTCTCTCTCTTTCCCTATCTCTCTCTTTCCCTCTTTCTTTCTCTCTTTCCTTTTCTTTATCTTTCCCTCTCTCTCTCTCTCTCTCTCTCTCTCTCTCTTTCCCTATCTCTCTCTTTCCCTCTTTCTTTCTCTCTTTCCTTTTCTTTATCTTTCCCTCTCTCTCTCTCTCTCTCTCTCTCTCTTTCCCTATCTGTCTCTTTCCCTCTTTCTTTCTCTCTTTCCTTTTCTTTATCTTTCCCGCTCTCTCTCTCTCTCTCTCTCTCTCTTTCCCTATCTCTCTCTTTCCCTCCTTCTTTCTCTCTTTCCTTTTCTTTATCTTTCCCTCTCTCTCTCTCTCTGTCTCTCTGGATTTACTTAGTATTCTGTTTTCTTTCTACCTAATGTTTAATTTGTTGTCTTTTTTTTTTTTCAATTTTCTTCTTCCGTTCCTTTTAACTTCGTTTCATTTTTCTTTTCTTCTACTTTCACTTCTTTTTTCCGTTTGTCTTTTCCTTCTTATTATAAACCAAATGCTTTCTTTCTTTCTTTCTTTTTTATTCTCAACCTAATGTATTTTTTCTTTTTTTCTCTCCGTTTTTTTTTTTCTACCTGGTTTACTTTATATTTATTTATTACCAGTGATATTCTCCTTCTTTTTCTTTCTTTCTTTCTTTCTTTCTTTCTTTCTTTCTTTCAGATTGATATTTATGCATGTATTTATTGTACCTTATATTCTCTTCCTTCCTTCCTTTCTTTCTTTCTTTTCTTTCTCATTTTTCTTTCTTTCTTTTATTTTCTTTCTTTTTTCATTCTTTCTTTCGTCCGGTCTTTTTCTTTTCCTTTTCATTCTTTCTTGCTTTCTATTTTTATCTCATTCATTATCTTTATATTTTTATATCTTCGTCATATTTTTACCCCCCCCCTCTCTCTCTCTATCTATCTATCTATCTATCTTCATTCAGTTTTTCTCCTGTTTCTTTTGCACTTTTATCTTCCTCCCTTCTTCACTGAATCCATTTCATCTTCTTTTCTCTTTCTTTTTTGGTAATGTTTGTAGATTTTGTATTCAAATAGAAAAAAGTATTTTCCTTTAAACAAAAAACGTGAAATAATATAGGTTTGTTTCGAAAAATAAATATCCCATATTTCTTTAATTTGTCTTTCATTTCCAAGAAAACATAATCCCGGATTTCATTAAGCTACAAATTCAATAATCCCAAACAGAATCGGTGGCATTCTGAAACATTCACTTAAAGAAGAAGAAGAAGAAGAAGAAGAAGAAGAAGAAGAAGAAGAAGAAGAAGAAGAAGAAGTTCATAAGTTGATGTGCTTAAATGATGACATGCTATCTACAGCTAAAGAATTTTTTTAGGAAAAGGACCCATGCACAGCAACATTGATGTAAGAAATGTGTGGATCACAAGGGGAACTAAATAAACCTCATTTGGTCACATTCCATGTAAGTGTCAGGATTAGAACATGAAATTTGCTGCCGGCTCTCTCTCTCTCTCTCTCTCTCTCTCTCTCTCTCTCTCTCTCTAAAAGAAGAAGAAGAAGAATTAGAGGAAGAAAGCAAAATGAGGAAAAAGATAAAGAGAAAGAAGAAATAGACAAAGTAAAAGTGGTGAAAGAAAAAAGGTAAGGGGGTAAATATAATATTAACATGCGTAAGTGAAAATGGGAGATGAATGAAAAAAATAATCTTAAAAAATAAGAATGTATTTCATTGGAATAATGAAAAAAAGAAAGAAACAAGAAGAAGAAGAAGAAGAAGAAGAAGAAGAAGAAGAAGAAGAAGAAGAAGAAGAAGAAGAAGATCAACAACAACAACAATAACAGCAACAAAAGAACCCAGAAATAATAAAAGAGAAAGAAATGAATAAAAGGTTAGAAGAAGAAGAAGAAGAAGAAGAAGAAGAAGAAGAAGAAGAAGAAGAAGAAGAAGAAGAAGAAGAAAGAAAGAAAGAAAGAAAGAAAGAAAGAAGGCGAATCTGAAGAGAGAGAGAGAAAAGGGGGTAACGGGTAAATTAGAAGTGATTGAAAAGAGACGCAAAATCTAAGAAGACAAAGGAAGTAAAAAATGAATTAAAGGCAAAAGAAAATAAAAGAACAAAGAAGAGTGAAGCAAAGTACATACTGGAAAAAATATAGGATCAACACATCGAGATAATGTTCACATGCAGCAGTAAATAAACTAATAGAAGATAAGACACAAAATATTTTTCCTTAAAAATTTGATCATTCAGATTTTATAAGATATTCCTTAAACAAACAAGATTAAATGACCTGAATCAATAGTATATTTTTTCGAAGCAAAATACTATAGAATAACCAAATATAGATGAAAAAATTATGGAATTATCTTGAAATTTGCATTCCTAAAACAAACACCAGCAGAAACCTACACGTGTAAATCGGTCTACTTGTGTTATGGCATAAATAATAAAGAATTCATATGAGAATGATGGTGAAATTAACAAGTTTGGTTTGGTTGTGTTTCATCGCATATCAACTTTTGTGGTTTACTTAATGCCAAATGTTAATATATATATATATATATATATATATATATATATCACATTTAATTGGTTTCAAGTATTACACTTTAACACTAGTTCTATTTAATATCAATCATTTGTTAGCAAGGAAAAGTAATAGCTGTAAAGAAAAATAGGGAGCGAATCCAATCTAATTAATAGTGATGATAAAAATATTTTAATTATATTAATAGTGATAATGAAAATAATTACAATCAAAGTGACGGTGATACTAATTGTCGTTTGTACACTTGGAACAATCCCCAAATGATTGGTAAAGAAACTGGAAGACTTGTAAATAAGACGGCAAGTAGAGACTATTAGGACTAATGCATTATTAAGATCGGTCAGAATATCAAGAAGAGTCCTATAGACTTGAGGAGACTCGCTATCACTCAAACTACAGTGATAGACCATCAGCTATGTTGGCGTGAAAAATTCTAAAAGAGTAAATAATAGTAAGTATAGATATTTCAAGCAATAAACTGGCAAAATCTCATAGCAACAAAAAGGAAACCTTAGAAGGGAAATTAATCTCTTCTAATCGCAGCACAAAGCAACACCATAAGGATCAATTATATTAAAGCGAAAATCGATAATACGCGACAGAACAGCAACTGCTGGTTAAGTGGTGACAGAGACGAAATCATTGATCATATAATCAGTTGATGTTGCACACTAGTGCAAAAAGAGTATAAGATAGTATAAGACAAGACACACCTAGGTGGGGAAGGTAATTCTCTGGGATTTGTGCAAGAAGTTAAAATTTGATTATACTAACATGCACAAACCAGAATTCATCCAGGAATATGTGGCACATAGAATTCAATAGGATTTTTAAGATACAAAAAAACTATCTGATCCCCTCCAGAAGACCAGACCTAGTTTTATTTAAAAAAAAACAAAAAACAACACGGTATAAAATACAAAAATGTTTCGGGGGCCTGAAGCCGCATAAGGAAACCAGGTCTAATAATAATTAACAAAAAAATAAAATAGAGAACTTACTGAATCGTGGACTTTGTCGTCTCAGCAAGGCCACAGAGTAAAAATCAAAGAAGATGAAAAGAGAAAGAAGTAGTTGGGCCTAGCCAGAATAATGAAAAGGGGACACTTGTGGGTAACGGTGATACCTATTGTAATTGACGTACTTAGAACGGTCTTCAAAGGCTTGGAAAAAGAGCAAGAATCGTTGAAAATCGGGGATTAAACGAGACCTTCCAAACACCAGTATTGTTGAGATTGGCCAGAATACTGAGAAGACTTCAGGAGAACTGATAAGACTTGCAGTTTCTCAGATTCCAGTGAAAGACCATCAGTGTAAAAAAAAACTCACGGGAGGTGAAATAATACAGGAAGAAACGGAAATGAAAGAAATAATCGACACTATTCAGAGAAAAGCATTGTTTACATCAGCTAGAATACTGGGAAGATTCCTGAAGTCTTAAGGTGATCGTTCATCGCCTCTGACAGGTCTTCAGGGCTACATCCCGTATCCTCACATAGCTTCTGTATGTATGTTCGAGCTGATCGTCCTGCTTTTGCTCGGCCATGTGTGAGGGTCCATAGGAGTACATCACTTTTGAGCTCGTCCTTGCTTCTCCAGCTGTGTCCTACATGTCTGGTTCGTCTAACTTGTATAGTTTCCGTGATGGGAGGCAGGTGGCCGTATAGTTAGTGCCTTGTGGGGTGTTGCCGCCAGGACTTGTTCAATATTGCTCGCAACATTCTTGAGTACTTGCCGTCTAGCTTCTTCTCCAGCCGTTTTGTTAGCGTCCAAGTAGTGCATCCATACACGACCGCTAACTGGAAGAAACTGCGTTTCATTGTATAGGTCAGGTCTGATTTCCATATGATCGATAGTGTATCGAAGGCTGTCCATGCCTTCGTTAGCCGCGTGTCGATGTCGTTTTCGATTGATGAGATACTGCTTCCTTGGTAGGTGAATTTGTCTACCAGTTTCAGAGGGGTTCCGTCTTGAATGGAAATGTCGCCTGTTTGATTATAGCACATATTTTCAGTTTTGTGTTCATTGACATGGAGGCCAATGCCTGCGGCGGCTCGTTCCAAACTATGCAGTAGTGTTTCGGCTAGGTTGGGTGTATTTGCCAGAATCGCTATGTCATCGGCGTCGTCGGCGTTGGTAATTGTTTTTGCAGGGTACCTTCTCCTTCTTTTCTTTGCCATCTCGAAGCCGTTTCCTCTGATTTTATTAATCGATGTTCTAAGCACATAGTCTAGACAGATGATAAAGAGGTATGGGACTAGTGTGTCACCTTGTAGTACTCCTGCTACAATGTCAAAGTATTCTGTGTCTCCATCCGGTGAACGTACTTTCATTTTGGTGTTTCTCAAGAGAATCGTTATTGCTGCTATGGTTTCTTTTGGTATGCCGTATGCTAGAAGGATTTGTTCCATCTTTCCTCTGTAAATGGAATCGAAGGCCTTGGTAAAGTCGACAAATAATAATGTCGCCAGTAGGTTTTTTGCTCGTACGCCTTCAAGGATTCTACGGATGGTCAATATTTGTGAGGTCGTGGATCTATTTCTTCAGAAGCCATTTTGGTTTTTCCTAAGGATGTTGTCGATTTTGGGTTCTATGCAGTTTCGTAGTCGGGCATTGTAAATTTTGGCTGCTATGGATGTAAGTGTTATACCTCGGTAGTTCTTGGCAAATCCGAAGTCACCCTTCTTCCATATGTCTATCGGATGCGTTGCAGTGTCGGAGCAGTGTGTCGTCGAATTGTCTGGTCTTCCATACCTCTGGGGGAATTTCGTCGAGCCCTACAGCTTTCCTATTTTTTATTTTTCTTAGAACTGAGTCGAGTTCTTGAGTGAACGATCCTAGTTTAATGTCCAATTGCTTACTAATAATTCTGGTGATTTGTTCATACGTAACTTTCGGTGGGTTTCCTAGTGGGTTTTCGAAAGGCTGTTTCCACAGTTTTATTCTTTCCTGTTGGTTTGCAGCTTTCAATTTTGCTTTGGCGGTTCTCTTCCTTCTACATACTTCATTTATCGTCTGCCACGCTATCCTAGATTGCCTATCTTCCACTGTGTCTCTAATCTTATCTATCTGATTTTGTATGTATTCTGTCTGTTCTTTTAGATATATGCATGCTAATTGATATTGTGCCTTTTTTAGTTTTCGGACATTTGTGTTTGTTGGATTCTTCCTATAGCTTTTGGCGGCAGTTTTCACGTGTGCACGTTTTTCTCTAACCGCTAACGTTTCCCATGGGACTCTATATCTAGTTCTAGGTTTTCTTGGAATACACTTCGTTGTCGCCTCTAGGTGCGCGTTGACAAAATTCTCATATTCGTCATTTGGGGTACCTTTTTCTGTCTTCTCTTGTCGTGTCTCGAATCTGTTTCTCAATTCTAATATATATTTATCTCTAATATTTCTGTTGTTAAGAAGGGCCCAGCCATAGTTTTTAATGGTCGCTGTTCGTGTGGCGTTTTTTCGTAGGCTTAGTCGTATTTTTGCCGTGACTATTCGGTGATCGGAGGACACACCCTCGAAAGAGGAGTATACCTCGCAATTCATTGCGCTATTTTTCCATTTCTTGTTTATAAAGACGTAGTCTATCTGTGCTTTCCTATTGTTCGCGTATGTGTAGGTCCATAATTTTCCCTCCCTTTTTTAATAGTTTTCTATCATGAAATCTGTTAGATGTTGTCCATTCTTATTTGACGTGTTGTGTAGGCTGTATTTGTTGTTTCCGTTTTTCCCGGTTTGGGCATTCATATCTCCGCCAATGACTAGCACGTTGTGTTTCGGAATGCTACGCACTAGAGAGGATAGCACATCGTAGAAGGTGACTAGTTCAGTTCCTTCACTAACATTGTTGCAGTAGATGATTGTTGCTCTGGGATTGCCATTAAACGTAGCTGCCATCATCCAAGGTTGTATTCTCTCAATGCTATTAAGTGTTTTTAACGCTCTAGGTCTTATAAGCATTCCTACCCCTCCTACTGTGGCATTGACAGAGTTTTTCCATGCCGATACAGTGGCTAGCGTCCATCCATTGCCTGTATCGTGATATTTGATATCTTTGGTGTGCGTGTATCTGTGCTCTTGTATGCATATTATGTCTATCTTATGTTCTACGGGCGATGCAGTCAGCTCTGATAGTTGACCTTATTCTATTTAAGAATCTAACGTTAAATGTCGCTATTTGTATTGTTTGTTTGCATTTTAGTAGTTTTTGTTGTTTGAGCACTGTAGCTGATTTTTCGAACACTGAGGCCAGGGTTCCAAACTCAGCAGGACGCACCCCTTTTTTACCAGCGCGAAGAGTGATGCAGTTTATGTATGTGGTTTGAGTGTGGGTCATGGTTATCTTTCGATGACTGTTTTTATTCTCATCTATAGAAGCCACTCTTATAGATGAGCAGCAGTAGTTCCCCGATCGAACTGACGATCCTGAGCGTTGAGTCGCAAGACTCATACGCCCATGACCCGGTTAGGCATAGCGTTTGGCCCTCACAGGGTTTATTCGCATACCTTTACGTCCATCATGCTGCTTCCCATGTGTACATAAAAAGGGGGGGCTTTCTTTACTCGTAAGTTTTAACTTAGTTAAAGTCCAAGACTAATGTATATTTATAAGGGTTTTTTGTTATATTTTCATATGTCTTCTGATACTGGCCCTAGCATGTGTTTTTTTGAATTGTGGACTTCCTTTAATGAGGCTGTTTTTTATTTCTAAACTACTATGGCGGGGAAGCAGTGGGCATTCTAAGCTTTTAGAAAGGATTTAGAAACACAGGTGCGTTGTATGCTAACACAATTGGCCAGAGACATATATTCAATTTGGATTTAAAGTAAAAGTGACTTTATATTTAAAAAACACTGTACAAGCGGTATTTTACAAAGAATAAAACAGCATACAATTTTGTAAAATTTTCGGCATTTTAATTAGTAGGACTTAAAGACATTATACTAACTAGATTTAAACCTTTGGATTTCTGGTGCCACAACCTAGTTTTTCATCCATTTACTTACTAATGAATTTAAATAAAATTTGGGAAGGTCTACTATTTGGGGAGGGGACAATGCTTATTTCGTCATTTTTGGAGTTTATATTGGGGTTTTGGTGGGGGTTGTGGCAGTGGGACTTTTACTTAGGCTGTTTGTTTTGTTTTGTTTTTGTTTTTTTCTTCTAAACTACTATTGGGGGAGGAACAAAGTGTTTCAATGAAATGACAAAAAACTGCTTGAATTAAATAACCAAAAACTGCTTGAATGAAAAAAAATCTGTTTGAATGAAATAAAAAATGCTTGAATAAAATTTAAGAAATATGCTTAGATGATATCAAAAAACCGCTTGAATGAAATAAAAATAAAACTGCATGAATGAAATAACAAAAAACTGCTTGAATAAGAAAACAAAACACTGCTTGAATGAAATACGAAAAAGGTGTTTGAATGAAAATTTAAAACGTGTTAGAAACAACTTTAAAAAGTGTTCAATTGAAAATAAAACTGTTTGAATGAAATTGATAAAGTGTTTGAATGTAACTAAAAAAGCATCAGAATGAAATTAAAAAAACCAGTTTGAATGAAATTAAAACACTGAATGAAATTTTAAAATTATTTAAAGAAAATTAAGAAAGTGTTTGAATGAAATTTAAAAAGGGTTGAATGAAATAAAAAACCCGTTTGAATGAAACAAAAACAGTTTGAATGAAATAAGAAAGTGTTTGAATGAAACAAAAAACAGTCTGAAGGAAATTAAAAAAGTGTTTGAATAAAAAAAGGGTTGAAATGAAATTAAAAAATATGTTTTCCTGAAAGTGAATAAATGTTTAAATGAATTTTAAAAAGTGTTTAAATGATTTTTTTTTTACTATTCAAATGATATATTTAAAAACCTTGAAAGAAATTAAAAAGTGTTTTAAAGAAAATTTAAAAAGCGATTGAATGTAATTATTTGAATGAAATTAAAAGTATTTGAATGAATATAAAAAAGTGTTCGAATGAAATTAAAACACTGTTTGAATTAAATTTAAAAAGGGTTTAATGAAATTTAAAAAGTGGTTGAATGAAATTTTTAAAAAAAAGCGTATGAATGAAATAAAAAAAATGAATAATTGACGAAAGGGGTAATTAATATAAAACCTTGATTTTCTCGAACTGCATGATATGCTAAAGGTAATAAAATTAAGTTGTTCTAAAGAAATACAATTGTATAGATGCCGATCACTTATCACTGATTAGCTGTCCTCTCGATTGGCTGTTCCTTGATTATCCCATTATTTTCTTTGATCTTTCCATCAAAGCACAATTGGTTGCAATGCACTCTCAGATCAATATAATGTTGCCTTAATCAAATGAAAATACATTTACATAGTTTTAACACCAAGGAAGCGCGGAACGTTATGCAGTTTTATACCAAAGAAGATGATGAACGTTATCCATAAACAGTGGGAGATGCGGAGAATAAAGACGTTGAATTAGCATAACAGACATAAATTTAGAGTTTTCTCTTCTTTATGGGTTCAAAACAAATCAGGAAAATATGAGAGGACAGAGAGAAAAACAATTAAACAATTGGATCCGTTAGAGACTAAAGGGAGAAATTACCTTTTACGTAACGTGTAAACTATCTACTTATATATATATATATATATATATATATATATATATATATATATATATATATATATATATATATATATTAATGTTTCGCTTGTGGACCAGCGCCAGCCCTTGCCAAACATGTCAATCTAATTTTTCAAATTTCTTCTTTCACATATCGACAAATCTTTGTCCAAACTTTACGAAATGCATGCACACACACACACACACACACACACACACATAAAAATAGATAGATAGATAGATAACTGGGACACATTAATTTTGTTGCATATTCGAAAGAGCTCAGCAGCACCTAACTCCCTGCTTTGCAGAGGCTGCCCAGCTCTTCGAACCTGAGGTCAGCTTGAAGAAGACTGAGGTCCTTCACCAGCCTTCGCCCCTAGAAGAGTACAGCCCTCCCCACATCATCATTGGTGGAACTGAGGTAAAAGCAGTTCATCAGTTCACTTATCTGGAGTGTACCATCACATCAGACGTCTCCAATGTTGAGGTCCTTGATCAGGCAAAAATCACCAGCATAAAGGCTATGTTGCTGAAGTCACAGCTATGATGCCTAAGGCATATCTCCGGAATGGGCGGGCATCACCGTGACAGAGGGGCACCAAAGAAACGTTTTAAAGACTCCCTCAAGAAGACCTTTGGTACCTGCCACATTGACCACCACTAGTGTTTGACACTTGCTGCTGACCGTCAGGCCTGGCGCTGCACCGTCCACCAGGTCATCTCCACCTTTGAGGTCTTCCACGGAGAAACGCTACAGGAGGAAGATCAAGGGAGCCCCAGCAGCTATACCAGACCAGACCTTTAACTGCAGTCGCAGCGGCTGAACTTGCTTGTCTCGCATCGGCCTAGTCAGCCATCAGCATGTCTGCAGTTGACGTAATCAGCCTTCTTCATGAATCTTCGTTCCCAAAGTCTAGCCAAGAAGAAAAAGAAGAATGTATATATAAATAAATAATCATTTATCTTAGTCTAATGATTGCGTAATCAAGAAACTGATATTAACTAAACTCTATATCTATGCTATCCTGAGACACCCACCGACACACACACATATATATATATATATATGTGTGTGTGTGTGTGTGTGGTTTGTTTTCTTTGTTTTATGGTATATCATCATAATGGGTTATTTATTGCAAAAGCCATCTTTGTAGGACAGCAGTGATACTATTTAGCAAATAGCTAGGAGATAAGAGGGTTCATACTTTTCCCAAGAATATTAGTCCGAAAATAAACTCATCTAATTCAAGACCTCAGTCTTGCACTTTAGTCATTATATCATGGGGACTCCCCACTTTGTATATATATATATAGAGAGAGAGAGAGAGTGTGTGTGTGTGTTTCATGCAATTGAAGTCGATCTAACCAAACGTTGCGTAGTATGCGCCAAATTTTATCATTCTCATTCAGTAAATATCAAGAGCATTAGAACGAGAGTTATCAATCTTGGAGTGGAATTTCAAAAATCGCAATAACCACAGAGATAAAGACAAAAATGGCTAAGTAGTGCATTTTATCCCACGAATTCATTTGAACACACTTGTGACATCGTTTGGTTGAGACCAAAATGGTGCAATGGCTAAAAGGGCTGGACTGTGGCTTTGAAACCATGACACAGTTTTTCTCAAGTTTCTTTAAATCTTCCAAGAAAGGAGATGCAATAAAAAAAATTTAAATCCATTTCCTTTTTGGTCCTTATTATACAGTTTATTCACACCAGCATTAGTTGATGGACTTACACTGGAGTTTGAGTGACTGAAAATATCCTCAACTCTCCAGGACTTTTCTTACTACTTTGGCCAATCTTAATAATGTTGTTGTCAGGATGGTCTCTATTTGTTCTATTATTTCCTAGTCTTCCAATCACTTTACCAATCCTTTTGGGATTGTTCAAAGTACATCAATTATAATTGATATCACCGTGACCTTCTTGCTCCATAGTTTTTTTAGTTCTCTAGCAAGATCTAGGAACTTATCTCACTTTTCGCTTTCTTTTAATCTAACTCTGTGGTCTGTCAGGACGGCAACGTCCACTATTCGGCAGGTTCTCTTTTTTGTCGTTGACTATCACTAGGTCTGTTCGTCTGCACGAGGTTAGGTTATCTCAAAATACCAGAGAACTTTGTGCTTCTCATACTCCTGGATGTATTCTGGGTTGTGCATATACGATTTGGCAGTATGGTTAAATTTAAACTTCTTGTACAATTCTCAGTGAATCACCTTTCTCACCCAGAAGTGTCTAGCCTTATACTCTTCTTGCGTTAATTTGCTGTATTTAATTATGTGAATGATCGTTTTGTCACTATCACCACAATATATACATTTTATTGCGTCTTATATATTTTTGATCTGACATAGTTGATCAGTTCTATGGCAAAGTTTCTCTTTTTTCAATTTCTTTTATTTTCACTCTGCTGTGGGCTGGAACGCCAAATTCCGCAAGACGACAATTCTTTTTTTGTTTTTTGTTGTTTTTGTTTTTTTGTTTTTGTTTTTTACCTTTCCTTCCATTTTTTTTTTTTTTTTAGGTTTAGGTCAGATGTTCTGGCCAGAATTCGGTGATCCATTTGTATCTCGAATTCTCAGGAAATTTTATACCTCAAATTTTCTGCGATGTATCCTGGTTTGTACATATAATATTTTGTTGTATGATCAAAATCAGTTTGTTTGTTCTTTTTTTTTTTTCACAATTCCTAGTAGATCACCTTTCCCACCTTGTCATGCTTAGTATTATCATATTTACCAAACCCCTCCACTCGGGCACAAGGTCAATTTTTTAAGCGGAGTTTAACAGGTTTGAATTCAGAGTTTTCCTTCTCCTAGACTAGTTGCCTCACCAAGGCTGAAGAACTTAGTCTGCCCTACTATTTACCCATAGCTGGAGGGAGAATAATCTGATTCATACCTTTCCCAAGGGTATTAGTGCTATGTGAAATATAATCAGTCTCGTCCAGGGTTTTAACCCGTGTCCATTTCCTACGACGATAACCATTACACCATGGGCACCTCCTCATGCTTAGTATTATATTCCTCGGCTAGTTTGCTGCATTCGGTCACTTAGTTTCATCTCATTTTCTGCATAACCTCCACTTACTATTCTCTTCCGTATCATCGTTTTCATCATTTTCAGAATTATTATTCTCGTTTGAGAGCGCTATATGATGGTTTTTCACTGGAGTTTCAGTGACAGAATATCTCCTGAAGTCTCCAGGACTCTGAATATTCTGGCCGATCTCAGTAATGTAGTAGTTTGGATGGTCTCCACTCTTATTTCCAAGTCCTCTTATTTCCAAGTCCTCCATTCTCTTTACCAATCCTTTGGGGACTGTTCCAAGAGCACCAATTACAATTGGTAACACCCTTATTTTCATGTTCCACGCTTTTTTTTAATACCTTAGCAAGGTAAAGGTACTTATCTTCCTTTTTGCTTTCTTTCAATTTTACTCAGTGATCAGCCGGAACAGTAAAATCCACAATTCGGTAAGTTCTCTTTTTTCCTTATTATTATTATTATTATTAGTCTGTTTCTTATGCATCCTAGGGCATCTCACCTTTTAACTATATTCTCCCATCAACCTTTAAAAAATAATCTTTACACTGAACAAATACACTGTAAATACAATATCTATAAACAGATCAAATTCTGCTAAGAAATTTATCCGATAGTTTCCCAAAATGTTCGCTTATATTATTTTTCCTACTGTTATTTTTGAAAATATCTAATTCAATCTTAAATTTTTTTATATTATTGCCGTTTTTTTTAATCTAATGAGGTATTTTGTTCCTAAAATCATCATCATCATCATCATATCGTGCTGGCAGCACGGATATCCCTGACCCTCTTTCGCCACTCCTCCCTATCGTTCATCGCCCTAGGTAGGTCTTCAGGACAACAACCTGTATCCTCACATAGCTGCTGAATGTACGTTCGTGCTGGTCGTCCTGCTTTTGCGCGGCCGTGTGTGGGGATCCATAAGAGTACATCTCTTATGAGTTCATCTCTGCTTCTCCAGCAATGTCCTGCATGTCTGGTTCGCCTAACTTGAATAGTTTTCGTGATAGGGGGCAGGTGGCCGTACAGTTGGTGTCTTGTGGGGTGTTGCTGCCAGGACTTGTTGAGGATTGCACGCAGCATTCTTGTGTAATTGCCATCTAGTTTCTTCTCCAGCCGTTTTGTTAGCGTCCATGTAGTGCATCCATATAGCAGTATCGATGTGACCGCTGCCTGGAAGAAACTGCGTTTCATTTTATCGGTTAGGTCTGATTTCCATATAGTCGATAGCCTATTGATAGCTGTCCATGCTTTCGTTAACCTCGTTTCGATGTCCTTTTCGGTTGATTCGACGCTGCTGGTAAAAGACTTAGTTTTTGAAATCTGTCGTGACAGGAAATTTCTCTTTCGAGAAGAAATATAAAAAAAATCTATCATAATCAAAAATTACATTATTTATTTTGAAAATTTCAATTAGATCACCTCTAATTATTCTTTCAAGTGAAATAAGTTGTAAAATAAAGTTGGCGACCGTAGTCGAAGGTAACCCGAAGGCTCCCTTTTCAATAGCAATTACACCAAGGTGTACTAGCCCGAGCAAAGATTTTGCTCATTAATACCCTTATAAGATGTTCACTTCGGCTTTTTATTTAGCAGTAAATAAACTATTGACAGATAAGACGCCAAATATTTTTATCATATAAAAAGTAAAGTTGGCGACTGTAGTCGAGGGAGACCAGAAGGCTCCCTTTTCAATAGCTACTACAAAGGAGACCAGAAGGATCCCTTTTCAATAGCTACTCCACGGAAGGGCGCTACTCCTTTACCTGGATTGATCCACTTTACCCTTTCCTTATAACGCTGAGTGATAAGCAAGGTAGCATCAAGTACCATTTTTGAGTCTTTGGTATGACTTGACCTGGGATTGAACACACGTCTCCCGGGCCATTGGCGAACACTCTAACCATCATGCCAACGTCCTGAATTTCAAGTAAAATAGTTGATCTAAATTTTTTTAATCCTTTGCTAGAACTATAATCTTTTACTTTTTTTCTTTATTTCCTCACTCTGCTTTGTATGCCCCCCAATCCCTAAATGACTCTCCAATTCCCATTGGATCAGTCGGCTGGGACTGAAGAATACATCGACAACATCTCTGCAGAGGGTTAAGACTCCACCAATGAGTTTCTTGGATATGACACTAAATAATCTGATTGTGAAGCTCCAGTAATGCTGGATCTTTGGAGAATGCGGAGTATCCCTTTATTGCTTTTGCTCTCTGGTCCACTCTGGCTCGGAGTGGTAGCACCTGATTAAGCTCTATGTATGGGTCAAATAGAACTCTTTGACATTTAAACTGTGTACATATTCTCAACTGAATTGCTTGGAATAGAACTGTTTTTACATTTAAACTACGTGCTTATGCTAAACTAACTTTTTTGAAATAGAACTGTTGATAAGTATGAACATGGATTTGGCATTAAATAACCTATAATGATTGATATGCCATAAAGCCAAACCAAACAAAACTAAACTAAATTCAATTTCCATATCTCTACACTAGAGTCAAGCCCTGAGTAGAGTATTTTATGAGACAAACAAAATTTTGGTCCCTCGAAATAAATTTTCTAACTCTCCATTCAATCATTCGATTTGCCCTAAATTCAATTGACAAAACCTGCTTACCATATTTAAACGTATCATCAAAGCCAAGCCCTAGATTGCATTCCCAATTTTTTGTTTTCTATTGTTTTCCTTCTTGCTTAGTTTATATTCAACTTTAATATTGCTGGTTTGACCGAGAATAATTCACCCCCCACTTCTACTTGATTAAGGTCTCCAGTCATGACTGGTCAGAATTTTGGCACAAATGTCCGTGCTTATGTGACACGTTTTACATCACTGTGAACGTTTGTGCGCGTCACTGAAATGGAGAGGAAAATTGTGCAAATGTATATCTGTGTATATATGTGCGCCGATGCATTTCTTGGTACTATTTACCCAACCCCTCCGCTCGGGCAGGATATGACACAAGGTCAGTTTTTAAGCGGAGTTTAACAGGTTTGAATTCAGAGTTTTCCTTCTCCTAGACTAGTTGCCTCACCAAGGCTGAAGAAATCAGTCTGCCCTACTATTTACCCATAGCTGGAGGGAGAATAATTGGATTCATACCTTCCCCAACGGTATTAGTGCTATGTGAAATGCAATCAGTCTCGTCCAGGATTTGAACTGGAGTCGCCGTGTTCATTTCGTTCGACGATAACGACTACACCACGGGCACCTATGCATTTCTTGGTTGTGCATATTAGATTATAAGGAATCCTATGATATAAACTAATTCCAGTTGCTAATCAAATGAGCAAAATCTATTTATCTATCTTTGTCCGTTCATATATATATGTGTGTGTGTCTGTTCGTGTGTGTGTGTGTGTGTGTATTAGTATGTTCATATCTAGTTAGCTATCTATTGCCTATGTAAGTTTATATCTATCTATCTATCTATCTATCTATCTAGTAAGCTAAATAGCTAAATTAGTTCATATCTGTCTATCTATCTATGTTCGTAAATCATCTCATCTACTTATCAATATCTTTTCCATTCTCTTCATATCGATCAATCTATATATATATATATATTCATTTATTTATCTATCTATGTATTTTTATATTAACCTCAGTTTGTTCATATCTATCTCAACGTACCTACGTTAGTTTGTTCCTTACTGTGTTAATCTTTTCGTATCTATCTCGGTATATCTATCTACCTCAGGTTGTTTTAACTAGCTACAAATGTATTTCTCTCACTCTCTTTCTTTCTCTCTCTCCCCTCTCTCTCTCTCTCTCTCTCTCTAAATATATATAAATACGTGTTGTGTGTGTGTATGTGTGTGTGTGCGTGTGTGTGTAGTCTGTTCATATTTCTATGTTAATCTATTTGTTATATCTATCTCTATATATCTATCTCATTCTCTTCTTACACACACACACACACACACACACACACATGCATAAATGCACATGTTGTTTCTAATTCACAAGATTAATGTATAAAACCTCAAAAAACTATGGCGCCAAGCCCAGAAAATATCGCATTCTTACACATAATTAATTTATGGTAAATATCCTCCATTGAGTATTGTCTGGTTCAAGTCTCATGAAATCTAATCGTCTGTGAATATGCCGTGTTTCTTCATAAATCAAATTATTTCAATACGATATTCCGTACAATGACTAGCATCAACTGTTATGTTATGAATTCTATTCATTCAATTATCAAAAATCCAATTCGATCAGGTATAAAGGGCCTGTCGAGAAATAATTTAGAAGTTTAGCTTGGGTGAACATTAAATTTCTGGTAATATTGTGTATATAAAGAGAAATATGTATCTCGTTGTTTAAGTTCGCACTGGTCAAAAAAGTGTCTGATATTTTGATGCGTTTTACCCGTTTCTGGGTAAAACGCTTTTCCATATTCGTATACCTGACATATGAGAGGTGCATTTATTGTTGCAATGTTACTTGGGTGGGTTATTGGAATTATAACGTGGATAGTAACTTTCAATGAAAAGGGTTTCTTTTACAAGACGTACAAGAACATGTTAACATAAGTATAGTCTTGCTAGAGAAACGCTGTATTCAACTGACACCCTACTCTGTCAGTATATGGCACAAAGCCGTTTCATAGTGGAGACCTCGCATACATCAAAATCCATATGAGGCAGAGGCAAAAATTATTGGCCCGTCGTCATTCCCCCGATAGGACGCCTCAGCTACCAAGCAATGAAGTAGGTCCAGCAAGGAGGTAAAGCATGGTAGGATGTCTCCCTGAGGCCAAATGAATCTCTGCCACCTTCACTAGAAGGACGTGTATTCCAGCCACCCTTGCTTTAGAAATGCAGTATTTAACTGTCACCCGACCATGCAGTATGTGGCAGAATACTGTTTTATAGTGTAGGCCTCGCATAGGTCAAAAACCATACGAGGCTGAGGCAAAAATTCTGTTGTATACTCATATGCAGATGCATAACGACACAACAATAATAGACGAGCGACAGTCTTTTAGAAAATATATACCTCTCACTCTATTGAAAGGGTTGTGTGTGAGAGGGAGTTGGAGACCGACCAAAACTGCAACATTTTGACCCTCACTCTATTGGCCATCACCGCGTTTTTTCCCGTTCTCCTGGGCTGCTCAACCGGGGGCCTGGGGACCAACTCTACTGGGTGCTGGCTTTCTCTACCGCATCTTGTCACCAACGGGTCTGGTTTCCAAACTGACTGATTTCCTGTCTTCACCGAGTTATATAATAGTTCAACGCCCCCTTCTTGTGGGCGTCACAATTGCATTCATTCAACCCATCCACGGTCAAAGTTATAATTCTGATATTCCTCGACCGGATGCACCTGTTATTTACACAGGTGCATCCGGTCGAGGAATTTTGACAGCCCGGCCGGGTCGTAGGTCAATATACAACAATTCTTGACTCTGTCTGCATTCCCTGATATGGCGCCTCAGGCACTAAGAATTGAACTTGGCCCTGTAAAGCAATTGTAGCTTGGAGGGATGCCCCCCTGCGGTCAAGTGAATGTTAGTATCCTTCTCCAGGAGGACGGACGTTTCAAACACCATCGCAAGCGACCCACGATCCCCGGTCCACACCGTAACTGCTAATATTAAAAAAAATATCCCTTTCTAATACGGAGGGGTATCCAACAGTTATCGTGGGTTGAAATGTAATCGGTCACCCGAATTCAAATTCTGAACGAGGTGATTTGTGTTTCACATCGTGGAAAAGGCACGAATTCTTTGCTTCTTCCACAAGTTGTAGGTAACTAGTTGAGCAAACAGGATTCTTCAGCCTAGATTAGACCACCGTTCTAAGAGAAGAAAAACGATACCATCGGTACTTCACATAAAAAAATCGACTTTTTGTCATTTCCTGTTCTGTAGCGGAAGGGCTGGGTAAATATATACTGTCAAGGGGAGACATATTGTTATAACCTAACAAAAGGTTAAGTAAGTTAGCGACCTTAGTCGAAGGTGACCCGAAGGCTCCCTTTTCAATAGCTACGACACCAGGGTGTAGGGGAGGGTGCTACTCATTTCCCTGGATTGCTCCACCTTATCCTTGATCCGTACCTTATAATGCTGAAGGTTAAGTAAGGCCCCACCAAATACCATTTTTGAGTCTTTGGTATAGCTCGAACTGGGATTGAACCCTGGTCTCCCGGACCATTGGCAAACACTCTACTCATTAGGCCATATTAACAAAAATGGTTCGAAATGAAATAGAAACCTTTATATCATAAACAAAATACAATACTTGCCAGCGGTATGAAGACGGTAAAGTACTACTATTGATGTAGTACAACTTAATCAGTATCTTGAACCGGCTCACATTAGTGTCAAACGTATTTATGAAGAATGGAACATATCCATTAGTGTTCGTAGGTACGGTATATAACACATATATTTCAATTGTGATGAACAGATTTGATAAGAAGAAACTTAATCATTGATAATAGTAAAGTTTGTATTCAGTGTTTCCAAATTTGGAATGATGCACCTTAAATACGTATTACCATTTAATCCACTTTTTTAACACTGATCGCGTCGGGGATCAATGTGTCCAAGTCTACGCCCTCAAATTCTCCTCCAGATGCACAGAAAGTTTATCATTATTTTTTATTAATTTTGACTTCTCTTATCCTTGATTTTCTTAATTCTGCTTGTTTTTCATTTATTAAAAAAAATTTTGGCCTGCCCAACAACGGAGAGGTACAATACACACCGAAAACAAAAATAAAGAATAAGAACTCGGTAGGGATCGAACTCACTTTTCATTTGGCCACGAAATCTTATTCTACGTACCAGCTGCTTTAAACTGTATTCTACGCCAAAAGGGGAATATAAAAATCGAAATAACACTGACGTTCTATTTAGACCCCGCACCATAAGAGGGCTATGCTGTGTATGACACTAAACTGCTTACGAGAATGAGCTTCCAGTTCAACGCCATAACTCCGAGGCTAACTCTGTCCTCGAGTGGTAGTATCTGTTAAGGCTCTATCTATAAGCCAATTAGATCTGCTTAAAGATAATTCCTATTAGATAGAAATAGTTCGTTTCATATAAATATAAAATGTTTTTATTAAGAATAGTCACTTGAAGCTATAATCGTCTACTATGGATTATTATTATTTGTTTCTGGAAAACACATAGCTGTATGCGAGCAGATGACTATTATAAAAAAAATAATTCCTTGAAACCATATAATTATTAGTATTAGATAGGAATAGTATTTGAATGAATGAGGGATGATTGAGTTCATATAATTGTGTACAAAAATAAAACAAACATAAGGAACAAGTACACAAAAGATGTAAATATAAATATAAAATAAATACAGTACCTTCGGGAATAGTCCCCATGGCGTAATGGTTAAAGTGCACGGCTGCGGCCTCGACGTAAACGAGTTCGAACTCCTGTCACGTAATTACATTCACTTTCGGATAACTAATATCGCCCAGCAATGGGTTAAATAGTATCACCATTGTTCATCTACAAGAGTGCTTTGGTTATAAATAACCTACAAAAGATGATATGCCATTAAACAAAGAAACGAAGCTAAATTTCCAGATGTAATGTTTCCCTTGACATCTCTTTAACTTTTATCAAATAATATAGTAAATACTTTCTTCTCTGGTATTTCGTCTCTACTTATACTAGTCTTTTTATTACACTAATTGTATATCTTTATCTACGAACCGGTCCATTGACATTATGGCTAGAGTGTTTGCCTAATGGTCCGGAAGAGCAGGGCTCAATATCCAGTCGAGTCATGCCAAAGATTCAAAAATGGTATTTGACGCCGCCTTACTTAAAACTCAGCATTATGAGGTAGGGATGAAGGGCAAAGTAGACCAATCCAGGTAAATGAGTACCGCCCTCCCCTACACCTCCAAATAATAGCTATTGAAAAAGGGAGCCTTCGAGTCAACCTCAACTATGTTCGCCAACTTTACTTAATCTACATTTTAAATTAGTCATTGCTAATCATTACCTGACCTGACCGATAAAATGAAACGCAGTTTTTTCCAGGCAGCGGTTGTATCGATACCGCTATATGGATGCATTACATGGACGCTAACTAAATGGCTGGAGAAGAAGCTAGACGGCAACGACACAAGAATGTTGAGAGCAAAATTGAACAAGTCCTGGCGACAACACCCCACGAGACACCAACTATACGGCCACTTGCCTCCCATCGCGAAAACTATACAAGTTAGACGAACCAGACATGCAGGACACTCCTGGAGAAGCAAGGACGAGCTCGTAAGTGATGTACTCCTATGGACCCCCACATATGGCCAAGCAAAAGCAGGACGACCAGCTCGAATCTACATACAGCAGCGATGTGAAGACACAGGATGTAACCCTGAAGACCTGCCGGAGGCGATGAATGATAGGGAGAAGTGGCGAGAGATGGTCAGGGATATCCGTGCTGGTGGCACGACATGATGATGATGATAATTATCCTTCATCTTCTGAAGTCTACATGCTTTTTATATCAATTCATCCACGTCTTTATTTCTGTGACAAAGAGGAAAATAATAATTTTTTGTCATCTGATTTGTTTTGTTCGTCTAATTGTAATATAATGGCCGAGGGATTTCGATTTATATATCTTGCCTTTGGGTTTTAGTTAGGCTGAGAACCTTTCGGCACAGCACATGGGTTAGTTAGGTGCAAACTCGAGCGCAGGTGTTAACGCGCAGGTGTTAGCGCGCACGGAGGATTTGGGGGATATTGAAGAAAGTCAGTTAGCTAAGACCTGTGTCAAGACTGTTCCCACGCAAATAAGTATCGGTCCTATATAGACACACATACACACGCATATTCATACCTATGGTCAACTCACAACCAAATAAATGTATACATACTCAAATAAATGTACTTGCACCTCTACCCACGCACACACATGGAGCTGAGTCTGCATACAATCATACCAGTATCAATAGTGTCACAGAGGATTTGGGTGAATATATGTATATATTTTGGGTTACTTGCATATTGTAGAGTTTGGCAATAAGTAACACTTTATGATATGAGTTTGAATGTATAATATTCCGAGAGAAATGTTAAAATCTTAGCATCTTTGGTTTATAACATTTTCATTTTATTTTTAAATGTCAGTGGTACTATTTACCAACCCCTCCGCTCGGGCAGCATATGACACAAGGTCAATTTTTAAGCGGAGTTTAACAGGTTTGAATTCAGAGTTTTCCTTCTCCTAGACTAGTTGACTCACCAAGGCTGAAGAACCTAGTCCGTCCTACTATTTACCCATAGATGGAGGGAGAATAAGGGGGTTCATACCTTTCCCAAGGGTATTTGTCCGAAAGTGAACGTAATTGCGCGACTGGAGTACGAACTCGCGTACTACGATTCCGCAGTTCATCGCTTTAACCATTACACCACGAGGACACCCAAATGTCAGTGGTACGCATAATTTTTGGTGATACTGTACTTACTGGAACCGTCTGCTACTGTTGTATGCCGGAATGAAAAAAAAAAACAATTACACTTACGTAGAAAAATATAATCTCTTCTTTTTGTTTATAACCAAAGGTACTAAATTAGTTGTCGAAATACTTGCGGGATCAAAGAGTTAGAACCCTTAAGATTTACAATTGAGAGATAGGATATCTTCAGAATACTTTTCGTCTTCGTTCTGCATTTACGAGACTGATATAGGGTGCTTTTAAACCTTTAATCATCGCTTCTTCTTCTTCTTCTTCTTCTTCTTCTTCTTCTTCTTCTTCTTCTTTCGTTAACGAAACGGGTTCAGGGCCGACTCAAAATATTTAATCATATCTCTACTTTCGTGAGACGGGTACATGCCAACTCAAAACATTTAATCATCTTCGTTTCTTCTTCGTGCTTCTTTCACTAGACCGGAACATGTCAATTCAACTACAGACACTTTCACTAGGTGCTCCTATTTTCTACTGGGATCATATCCACTTTCGACTCAGTGAGTCTTGTACATTTCAGACTTCTCTCTAAATCTCAACCCTGGATCGTCTGGCCCATGGCTAACACCCAGGTGGAGTGACGTCAAATCCTTCTGCCTTGGGCCGAAAAATTTAGTCGTTATATAATTTCTCCAGACGCCTACGCACCTCGTGATGACTCTTTTTTTCGGCATGCCACCTACAGAATTCACGTGGCATTTCTGCAGTTTTTTTGTATACCTTAAGCCACAGGTGCATCCTCTTTTGATATCCACGTAACTTACGTGGCCTGTCAAAGCTCAAATATCTAACACTACGAGCGTGATGCAACACAAGGTAATTTTAAGGAAGAGTGCTGCTAGTTTGGATTAGATTTACTTTCTCCTTGACGGGTTGCTTCAAATGATCCAAGTGCTCATTTCCTCAAAAGGAGATGTACCGGGTAGACGACCATTCCAAAGATATCAACTACAATTATTACGTCTATCACCTTCATAATCCCCTGTTACATTGAGCTCTTGGTATTAATCTATCTTAGTTCATTTTATTTTCGCTCTATGTTTCGCTGGAACGAGAAAATCCTCTAAATGAAATTATTTTCTTCTTGCACTTATTCTGACCCAATAGGTTTGGTCTTTTGGCCAGGATTTGGTGATCTATCTGTATCTCAAAGTCTCATAATTTTATGAGTCTTATTTTCTAGGTTTTTGTATATGCCATTTGTCACTTTGCACAGTTCTCATCGGATTACTTTTCACACCCAATCATGCCTACTCTTGTGTTCTCTTTGTACTAGTTTATTCCCTTTATTTTTGTCACTACATAGTCTACCCTTTGCTCTTCTGCCTATATTTTGCTTGGACCCAATCATTTCAGCTCAGTCGGCTGGGGTTCTATGGCATATCGACAATTGGAGGTTATTTTAGGCCAAATCTTCTTTATACAGGTATTTCAAATACATATGATTTGTAAACATATTTTGTCGATAACATTTTTAAACGAGCCTATGCTCATTCTTTTCCACACAGTATTGCTATGTATAATTAACAATTCAATTAAAAATTATTTATTTAACACAATTAGATGGTCAAACAGTTCTATTTCTAACAATTCAATTTAGCCTAAGTCAACAAAGTTAAATTGCTCCAAGTATTTCTATGTATCACTAACAATTCAATTAAACATAATTCATTTGTTTGCACTCAGTTTAAATAGCCAATCAGTCCTATTTCCCCCATAGATAGGACCCTACCAGGTACTGACACTCCAACCCTGAATGAACCTGGGAGCAATCGTAATAAAGATCTCCAAGGCTGGACACTAACCATCAGATTGTTTAATGTCATATCCATTGAACAAGTCCTGGCGGCAACACCCCACAAAGCACCAACTATACGACCACCTACTTCCCACCACGAAAACTATCCAAGTTAGACGAACCAGACACGCGGGACACTGCTGGAGAAGCTGGGACGAGCTCATAAGTGATGTACTCCTATGGACCCCCACATATGGCCAGGCAAAAGCAGGACAACCAGCTCGAACATACATTCAGCAGCTCTGTGAGGATGCGGGATGTAGCCCTGAAGACCTACCAGAGGCGATGAACGATAGGGAGAAGTGGCGAGAGAGGATCAGGGATATCCGTGCCAGCAGCACGACATGATTCGTGAGGTGGAAATCCTACTCTTCTGCAGAGAGGCAGTCGGTGTCTTATACAGTCCCAGCCAACTGGTCTCCGAGTCATCTGGGTAACAATTTATTTGGTTTATCACTCGAAATATCCATATAGATTTTTTCTTCCCACTTCTGTTTCTAAAATTTCGTTGTTTTACAGTTTGTCCTTAAGTTATTTCCGTTGATTTTGTGCTGCGACTGTTGGCTGTAGTTAGTCTTTTCTGGCTTTTGGGGGTAATTCTTCAAATTCTACATTTGTTGCATCAACACAATTGTTAATGCTGACAAGTCCTTTCGCGCCCCCGTTTCTTGATACATTGATTATGTTGATGTCATATCCTTGGGTGTAAGGACTTGCGAATCGTCATCAGTTCCCTTGTCTTTTGGTCCATCTGAGTTTGTCCCTTTAAAGAAGGGTTCAGAGTTTCTTACAATGAGGTCAACCCATATATTTATTGTCTTGTTGAGATTTCTGCTGAAGAGTTTGGTTTCAAGAAGTTCTGGTTCTTCTGAAGCATTCCTTTCTTATTTTTTCTTCCATCAAAATTTGCTGCTTAAAACATTCCCAGGTATTTGTTGTTTTCTATTTTCCCGAGTGTTCGGATGCTTTTTTGATTTAACAGTTATATTCTTTCGTCTCTTTTTCTTTTTCCTTATTAATACCTTCCATACACATGAGGTGGTTTATCTTCGTTTCCAACTTTGTAAATTAGTAGACTTCTGTGAGTTTTCTGAGTATATAATTAAGTAGCATTTTTTAATATAATTGCTCCTTAACACCAGCATTAGCTGGTGGTCTTTCACTGGAGTCTGAGTGGCAGCAAGTCTCCTCAGATCTCCAGGACTCTTCTCAATATTCTGGCCGATCTTAACAGTGCTGTAGTTTCGATTGTCTTGTCTCTTCTTTAGATTTCCAACTCTTCCAGTCCCATCACCTAGCTTCTGAGGATCTTTCCAAGAGCCCCAATTACAACTGGTATCACCGTCACTATTATTATTACTTGTAAATTATTCATATCTATGCGCATTCGGAACACAATTATATGTGTTTATCTTAATAGAGATTTGCAAGTAAGTACGAATGGATTGCGATACGTGTTCATAGATGGATGGATAGAGAAAAATTTCTGTCTCTCTCTCTCTCTCTCTCTCTCTCTCTCTCTCTCTCTCTCTCTCTTACTGTCTCTTTCTCCCTCTCTCTCTCTCTCTCTATATATATATATATATAGCATCTAGAAATGTCTCGATGAGAACTATTGGAAAAAAATTTTAAAAAAGGAATGAAAAAAAGAGAACGTGTAGCAGACTTAAAAAGAAAGATTTTCGTGATCGCTGACAGGTTATAGATGAAGAGGGTCGTGTCCAGAATGTAGTGAATTAAGTTTGGGAGGAGAGTATGGATGGAAAATTATTGAATGAAAGATCAAAAGACATTGGTTTTTAAAGAAATTGCTATTGGCGCATTGCCGGGAAAACTTGAAGAAAAGAAAGTAACAAAGAGAATCGATCATCCAGAAAAGAATAAAAGAAAAGGAAGGAAGGAAGGAAGGAAGGAAGGAAGGAAAGAAAGAAGGAAGGGAATATTTTAAAACCTATTAATAAACATAAGGCTCTAGTCGCGTAATTATTAGCGAAGGAGAAAATGGATACGGTCAACTGAGTTCAAATCCTGGATTTTCACATGGCACATTTTCACATTGAAAAGGTATGAATCCAACTATTTTCCTTCCAGCAAAAAGTTGCGGAAGCAAAATATGGAATAATTTTAAAACATTTTTTTTAGTCCGTTAAGCCCAATTTTCGGAAAAAAACGCCATAGATCTAAATTTTCATGATTAACTCTATTATTCAAGTACCTTTTCATTTCAAAATTCAACTCAATATGAGTTAGCAAGAAAAGAAACGACAAAGAATCTAGGATTTGCTTAACGTCGAGACTAAGCCAACATTTCTTTGTCTACCGTATATAAAGCAAAGAATAAAGTTTTTTTTTTTTACTGAAAAAGAGCTTTTTAAGGAAAAGGAAGAGTTAAAGTTTGAACAAAAAATGAAAAGAAGCCTTTTTAACTGCTCTCGCTATAACGATTAAGACGGACCCCCATAACGTCAATAAGAAAGCACGCTAATGAATTAGAAGTCCACGTGAGGACAGCAATTAAATAAGAAATAAGCCCAGACCTTAACCCCTTGATTACACTATATGGGGCCTTTTAGAAAACAAAACAACTCCCTATGCAAATATTGGTTCTCTTAAGACAGCTATTGAGGAGCAATGGAATGAAATGTCTGAGAATTTTTTTCTGGGGAATGCAAACGGTTTCGAAGGTGTGTTGATGCAATAATTGACAAAAATGGTGGCCATATTGAGTAAATTTACTATTTTGTGTCAATCTTGATATTTTGTTGTTTACTTTTTAAAATTAAAACTGATCTTTTTTTATAATTTTCGTTTGAGTAGAGTGTTCCCTAGGGGTCCGGGACACAGGGGTTCAATCCTAGGTCGAGTCATACCAAAGACTCAAAAAATGGTACTTGATGCTGCCTTACTTAGCACTCAGCATTATAAGGTAAGGATCAAAGGTAAAGTGAAGCAATCCATGGAAAGAAGTAGCGCCCTCTCTTACACCTCGATGTAGTAGCTATCAAAAAAGGAACCTTCGGGTCACCCTCGACTACGGTCGTCGACTTTAATTACTTTATTATACTTGAAAATTCCTAACTTTGCTTTTGCATCCTTTATGTATAAATAGTAGGGCAGACTAAGCTCTTTAACCTTGTTATGGACAACCAGTCTTGGAGAAGGAAACTTGTGAATTCAAACCTGTTGAACCCCACTTAAAAATTGACCTTCTGTTCCATTCTGCTCGTTTGGATGGGTTTGGTATATACATGTATAAATCAATATTAGGAATAATATTTACAGTAATAAAAAAGAAGGCTAGGTAGTAATTATAAGTTTAGTATTGATCTTAAAATTCTCCCTGCTTTGAAAATCAGTATTCTTAAGATAACTTATAGATTACATAGCAATACACTGCTTACGTGCTCATTTGGATATGTTAGCAACCTTATATCATGGATTAAAAAGCAGAGGCTTCATCTTATATTTAACTTAGTCGATGTTATTTTTTTGGCGGGGAAGCGCTTCTAACTCTCAAACTTATGCTATTCAGTGTACAGTTCATTGAATAATAGATTTTTTATCGACAATGGTCTTCCATACTCGAAACATAACCTGCACTATGTAGATGAAGCATTTGCAGTTTAGCTTAGAATACAAAGTTACCCACTCTTCAAATAGATATTCCTCTCAGCAATGTATCGCAGTGTAATCTACGAGCTATGGTAGTCGTTAAGAATGCTGATTTTCAAGGCTGGTAGAATTTGAGGATTGATACTGAAATTATAATTATGATCTTGCCTTGTTTCTTCTATTTTTTGTTTTTGTTTTGAGTTCTATTGTTTATTTATAGGTTTTTAAGATATGTTCTTTATATTATTTGCCTTATTGATTTCAGTGCGAACATAGATGGACTATACCAGCAGGAGTAGCACATTGACAGATATTTGTGTAAGACGTGGAACTGTTGGTCATCAGGCTTTGTTGATTACATTATCCACATTTATTGATATTTATACAAGCTCTCTCCTTGGCTTTGAGCACTCATCCCTCGTAAATAACGAAAACATTTAACACAACCCCAATATTATCGATCATATGGAAATCTAATCTCATTGATAGAATAAAGCAGGATTTCTTCCAATCTGTAGCCGTGTCTGTAGTACTCAATGGATGCACCACCTGGACGCCAACGAAACACATGGAGAAAATGCTCGATGAGACCTCACAAGAACGCAACGTGCTCTTTAGAAAAAAAATCTTGAAAGCAGCGACCCACAAAACTAGAGCTGTACAGTCACATACCTCCCATCCCACAAACCATCCAAGACATAATGAGCGCAATTGGAAAATTGGGAAGAACTCATAAGTGACGTTCTCTTATGAACTCCTTCTCATCGACGTGCCAGGGTTGGCCGACCAGCAAGGATATATATACATCAGCTCTATACGAACACTGGGTGCTGTCTCAAATACCTTCCAATAACGATGGATAATATGGAGAGATGGTGAGAGAGAGAGAGAGAGAGGAGGGAGGCAGAGAGAGAGAGAGAGAGCAAAACGAATAAACGAGATACCCATGTCAGATTCGATTGTAATTTATACAATTCCATATATATATATATATATATATATATATAAAACTGCGAAGTTATATATACGTACATGAACACTCACACTCACACATACACAGAAGCACACATAATTTACTCTAGCAAACATGCACACACACACAAGCACACACACATACACGCACATATACATACAAAAAACATCTTCTGAGGCCAAAGGTTGTCACGGACAACAAACTCCAACAAGACATTCACAGACACGAGTCCTGGACTTGAGAAGAACCACATCCCAATCAAAACAGTCGCCACTATAAAAGCCAAACAGAGCACCAAATCAATCAATTGCTTCCTGGAGACAACTCCAAAGCTCTAAAGTCGTAAACACGTGTAGAAGCAAAAAAATAAACAGTAGCCAAATTCACTAGCGAACCTATTCCTTCTAAAGTATATATATATATATATATATATATATATATATATATATATATGTATATGTATATATATATATGATTATGGCAAATCAAGGCCCAGACGGTGGGGCGGTAGATTAGACCAACTTCATCTTTGCTGAAGGATAAGACTTCCTCAATTACTGCCTTTGATATGACACTAAACAATCTGATGGTGATGTTTCAGTGATTCTGGACCTTTGGGGAATGTGGAGTACCCCTTTATTCCCATCCCTCCGAGGTCCACTCTAGCCCCGAGTGGTAGCATCTGATAGGGTCCAATATATATGGGTCAAATAGAACTGTCTGACATTTGAACTGAATGCAAATGAATCACGTATGCGAAATTGATTTATATAAAAAAAAGATTAGTAACTGTAAGTAAACAAATGATGGATGTTTGGTTTTGTTTGGTTTGTTGGGTTTTATGGCATATCAACCTGTGTAGGTTATTTAACGCCAAATCCATTTTTATGTAAATAATCTGTTCTATTTAAAACAATTCAGCTTAGCATAAGCACACATTTTAATTGTCAAAAACATTTCTATTTCAAACTATTCAAGCAGTTATATGTAACAATTCAGTTAAGTATAAATACAGTTTTAATGTCGAAAAACAGTTCTATTTTAAATAATTCAGTTAAGCATAAGCACGCAGTTTAAATGTAAGTACGGTTTAATTGTGAAAAACATTTCTATTTCAAGCTATTCAGTTTACTCAAAAAATTCAGTTTAGCATAAGTATGCTGTTAGTTCTATTTAACCCATAGATAGAACCCTATCAGGTGCTACCACTCTGGGCCAGAGTGGACCTGGGAGCGATGGCAATGAAGGGGTACTCCGCATTCCCCAAAGCTCCAGCACTGCTGGAACCTCACCATCAGATTGTTTAGTGTCATATCCAGGACACTAGTTAGGGAAGGTCTTACCCCTCTGCAGAGGTGCAGTCAGTGTATTCTACAGCCCCAGCCGACTGGGCAATACACAGAGTTAAATGTCCAACAGTTTTATTTCAGACAATTCAGTTCAGCATAAGTACACAGTTTAGACGTCAAAACAGTTCTATTTTGAGCAATTCAGTTCAGCACTGGTACGCAGTTCCAATGTCAAAACAGTTCTATTTTAAACAATTCAGTTTAGCATAAATACGCAGTTTAAATGCAAAAATCAGTATAGTGAAAGAAGCACGGTTTAGTTCTATTTGACCCATAGATAGGACCCTTATCAGGTGCTACCACTTTGGGCCACAGTGGACCTGGGAGCGATGGTAATGAAGGAGTACTCCGCATTCCCCAAAGCTCCAGCATTGCTGGAACCTCACCATCAGATTGTTTAGTGTCATATTCAGGAAACTAGTTTGGGGGTCTTAACCCTCTGCAGAGAAGCAGTCGGTGTATTCTACAGTCCCAGCCAACTGGGCAAGACGGATGTTTAAATGAATTGTAAATATTAAATAGCTGTTCTTGAAAATATTTAAACAAATTATTAATAGTAAATAGAATTATTCGTATTAGATTAAAATAAGTGAAACCATTTAACTATCTGCAAAAAAATGAGCTCATGTTCGTTTATAAATGTAATCTACAAAATGTGCTTAAAATCAAATAATTTATATACCGGCTCAGAAGTCTAGAGGATAGGGTTTTTGCCTAATGGTCCGAGAGACCTGGGTTCACTCCCTGGTCGCGTCATACCAAATACTTTAAGAATGGTACTTGATACCTCCTTGCTTAACACTCAGCAATATAAGGTACGTATTAAGGGTAAAGTGGAGCAATACTAGGGAAAGGAATAGCGCCCTCCCCTACACCTCGGTGTAGTAGCTATTGAACAGGGAGCCTTCGGGTCGCCCTCGACTGCAGTCGCCAACTTTACTTTTTTTATAAAAAAGGATCTGCCTTAAATAACCTACAATGGTTGATATGTCATAAAAGAAAACCAAACCAAATCATACTTATTTAATATATATCTATAAAAAGGATTTGGCATTAAATAACCAACCATGTTTGATATGCCATAAAAGCAAAGCAAACCAAATCATATATATATATATATATGTATAAAAAGGGATAGGCATTAAATAACCAACAATGGTTGATATGTCATAAAAGCAAAGCAAACCAACCCATGGCAAATCAAATGCACTGGACAAGATACATTTGTCCATCGGTGAACTGTCACGTAGCAAACATCTTCGACATAAGTCAGGAGACGCTTTGCAGAAAACATCAGGATAATTTGATGAATATGTGTACACATAATTTAAGATACAAATTTAATTGCACCTATAAAAAATAAAAAAACAAAAAAATTTTAAAAAGAAATTAAAAAACAAAAATTTTATTTCTTACTGCAAAACCAAAAGTTAAATATATGCAATTAAGAATAATTCATTCTATTTATTTAATCGACTAAAGTAGATGTAGTTCAGTAAGAAATATGCCCTTTTAGCAAAACTTAGAATAGATAAACTGCATCTCTTACGACGGGCCAAAACCCCATTTCTCCCAAAAGAAAAGGGGTGGTCTGAGTATAATACAAACCATACCCAGTGGAGGGAACTTGTGTTCTATATCCTGGCGAAGTTTGGAATGACTCCTTCTTTGTCATTACTACCAGATCAACTCTGACCCAGATGTCAAATAGATATGTGTGAGATATGGCTTTCGCTTTTTTAATTACAATGGATTTTAGAGCATTTTTATAGCAACGAAGTATTAAGTGTATACTTGTTTAAAATGAATGTAAACAGTATTGATAAATTAGTTCTTACAATTCCTGGCAGCAACACCCCACAAAACACCAACTATACGACCATCTGCCTCCCATCACGAAAACTATCCAAGTTAGACGAACCAGATACGCAGGACACTGCTGGAGAAGCAGAGACGAGCTCATAAGTGATGTACTCCTATGGACCCCCACATATGGCCGAGCAAAAGCAGCACGACTAGCTCGAACATGTATACAGCAGCTATGTGAGGATACGGGATGTAGCCCTGAAGACCTGCCGGAGGCGATGAACGATAGGGAGAAGTGGCGAGAGAGGGTCAAGGAAATCCGTGCAAGCGGCACGACATTACGATGACTTGTTTAAAAAGATTGTGAACTGTCATAATACATTTGTTCTTGGAACATTTATATTACAGCTAAAAATAAAATATTTTCCAGTTCAAAATTTTTGTGAAACTTACTGGTCTGTTGGCAGTTTTTTACAGCATATTAACATTTATAGGTTGTTTAATGCCAAATCGTCTTTATTCATATATATTGAATATATATACCCGAGTAAAATCATAGTTTGTGAGTAAAAATTTTAAAACAAAATAGAGCTCATTTGTTTGCATACACTTAAATAGTTTTAAATATTGCTATCAAACACTTCTATTTTTATTTGCACACAGTTAAATGGTTTCAAGTATCACTATCTAAGACTCATAATTCTGTTTAATATCAGTCATTTTGTTGGTTAGTCGGCTAGTCGTGTTTTACGGTTATTTAATGCCAAATCTTGTTTATATATGTAAATATATAAAATATATATTATTTGCAAACGAATACTTTCCTAGTAACAATTTTTAAATGAGACAGAGCTCATTTGTTTGTACATTATTAAATTGTTTCAAGTATTGCGTTTTAATACAAACAATTCAACAATTATTTGTTTGGTTTCAAGTATTGCAATGAAATACTAATAATTCAATTTGATATGCGTCATTTGTTTGCATTCTGTTAAATGGTTTCAAGTATAGCTATGTAATACTAATTATTCAATTTTATATGCGTCATTTGTTTGCATATAGTAAGATGGTTTTAAGTATTGCTATGTAATACTAATAATTCCATTTGAAATGCGTCATTTGTTTGTATACAGTTAAATGTTTTCAAGTATAGCTATGTAATACTAATAATTCAATTTGATATGCGTCATTTGTTTGCATTCTGTTAAATGGTTTCAAGTAATGATTGTGAGGCTCAAGACCTGGAGCTTTGGGGAATGAAGGGTATCCCTTTTTTGCCATTACTCCCAGGTGAACTTTGACTCTGAGCGGTAGTACCTAATAGAACTATTTAATCATTTACGATACTTGAAACAATTTAACAGTATGCAAACAAATAACAAATATTATATTGAATCTTTGTATTATGTTTGAACCGAACTTCTACCAATGGGCCAAATCAACCAGTCAAGGTAAGAAAGTGCGACCACATGATCTAATGTATCTTACGATGACTGGTTGATTTGGCATCGCTTATGTGTGGCATGAACTGGTGGCTCATTGGTAGAAGTTCGGTTTTTGCATTCTGGTGTTGCCGGTTTGATCTCTAGTAGTGGAGATTACGGTAGACACTGCTGATGAGACCCAATAAGGTCGAAACAGCTGTTCAGTGTTTCGTATGTCGCAAGTGGGTGTTTGCCAGATTTTCCAGTCATGGTAATTTAATTAATATAATATCAATTTAACTAATTATATAATATACATATATAAGCAGTATCTGGTTATAAATAACTTCAATGGTTAATATCCTGTTAACCCAAATATTCTAACCTAACTTGAAACTGTATACAAATTGTTTTTATTAGGAATAGATAACTAGAAGCTGTAATTAGTTACAAAAGATTATTATTATCATAAGTAAATGCTTGAAATATTTGACGCTATATAATTGTGTGCAAATAATTGAAACTATAAAATTTTATACAATTTATTTTTATTAAGAATTGTGGCTTGAACTTATATCCGGGAGATCTGGGTTCAATCCTAGGTCGAGTCATACCAAAGACTCAAAAATGGTTCTTGATACCTCCTTGCTTAACACTCAGCAATATAAGGTACGTATCAAGAGTAAAGAGGAGCAATCCAGGGAAAGGAGTAATGCCCTCCCCTACACCTTGTTGTAGTAGCTATTGAAAAGGGAGCCTTCTGGTCGCCCTCGACTATGGTTGCCAACTTACTTATAGTAGTTTTAAAACGGTTGTTATTATATAATATATTCATCGAATTATTTGCTATTAAATCGGGTGAAATCAGTATCAAATAACCCAGAAATGTTTGGCATTCCATAAAACGCAGCATCCAACCAATTTTTTTATAATTAGATACGTATGATTTTGCATAAAATTTAAGTTATATATTTTCTACAAATAAAGTGATTTTTTTTTTCGTTTTGGGTTTTTATTTTTTTATTTATTTTTTATTTTATCTATTTTTTTTCTTAGGTTTATAGATTTTTTTTTTACTTCTGTCTTGTGCCATTAAACAGTGGTAACCAACAAAACCGAATTTTGAAAACTTGCTATAAATGAATTGATTTGACATTTCTGAGTTCCTTTCAACTTCTGTATACGTTTGACCTTTAGCCCCTTAAATACGATGTTCTTTCCTTAAATGTTAATTTTATCTTAAACTTTAAAAGACTGTTCTTCCCTGGAAAGCTTACCACTGAGAAGGCAGGAATTTGCATCAACTTCAATGCACTCTTGTCAACCAACAACAAAACGTTTAAATGCGTGCGTTCGTGTGTGTGTGTGTGTGTGTGCATGTGTGTGTGCATGTGAGTGTGTGTGTTTGTCTGAGTGTCAGTGTGTGTGTGAGAGTATGTGCGTGCATGCGTACGTGAGTGTGCGTGTGTGTAATGAAAATAACAATTTTTTTCTGCTTATTTTTTTATTATCGTCATATTAGTTGCAGCAGCCGTAAAAGCTATGTTCTAAGAATGTCGAGATCTGAAGTTGTACTTGCAAAGACAGAAACAAACCCTGGAGGAAATGTTATTTTTGTTCAAAACAGTTCTCTTAACAATCAACAAACTTATGCCAGCACGCTTTACATAGGTACCCGCTCGGTGGGGCTTAGTATACTCTCTATCCCTTCCAGAGTGGTAATATTCAACCCCCCAAAAAAGGCTGTCCTAAATATGACACTAAGTTGCATCTGATAATGAAACTTTATTCCTGGAGATCTGTAGGGTGTGAAGTATCCATTCATTGCCATTACTCCTTGATCCACTCTGATCCAGAGCGTTAGTACCTGTTATTCAGGCCATTGGCCTAATGAGTAGAGTGTTCGCCAATGGTCCGAGAGACTGGAATTCAATCCCAGGTCAAGTCATACCAAAGACTCAGAAATTGTACCTGATGCCGCCTTGCTTAGCAATCAGCACTATAAGGTAAGGATTAAGAGTAAAGTGGAGCAATTCAGGGAATGGAATTGCGCCCTCCCCCACACCTCGGTGTAATAGCTATTGAAAAGGGAGCCTTCGGGTCACCCTCGACTAAGGTTGCAAACATTACTTTTACTTTTAATACCTGTTAGGCTCAAATCTATGGTTCAAAGATATCCGGTTCAAAATTATTCGCATTCGATGAAAATACTTGATGTCATACGACTAAAAATCATTTTCAAAAAGAATTACTAGAAGCTAGAATTAATTGATCATTGAGCATTATTGTTAGTTACTTGAAAAAATAGAACTGTGTCCAAACAAATTAATGTTATTGAGGAGAAATACTTATTTGAAAGCATAAAAGTATTAATATTAGATAAAATACTTGAAATTATTAAAATTAGTTTAAATACTTAAAAGCATGTAATTATTAATATTATATAGAATACTTCATCATCAACACGTAGTGCTATCAGCACAGATATCCTTGATCCTCTCTCGCCACCCCTCCCTATCGTTCATTGTTTCCGGCAGGTCTTCATGGCTACATCTCCTATCGGCACAGAGCTACTGTATGTAGGTTCGAGCTGGCCGTCCTGCCTTTGATCGTCCATGTAAAGGGGTCCAAAGGAGTACATCCCTTATGAGTTCGTCCTAACTTCTCCAGCAGTGTCCAGCATGGGTGGTTCGTGATGGGTGGTAGGTGGCCGTACAGTTGCTGCTTTGTGGGGTGCTGCCTCTATGACTTGTTCAATATTGCTCGCAGCGTTCTTGTGCAGTTGCCGATCTTTAATAACAGATAGATTACTTGAAAGCATGCATTTATCAATTTTTGATAGAATATTTAAAATATATAATTGTTAAGATCAAATAGAATACATAGCCAAAAATTATCAATATTAGGTAGAATGCTTGAATGCATATAATTGTTAATATTCGATAGAATACTTGAAAATATATAATTATTGAAAATGGATAGACTACTTAAAAGCATTGAATTATTAATATTAGACAACATACTTAAAAACAAGTAATTATCAATTTAAGAATACTTGAAAGCATATAATCATAACTGTAACTCTACAATGAATGTGATTTCCTAACCTCTAAGCATGAAAAAAACAAAACTGATTGAGATGCCGTTTAAACGAATCAATCAATCAATCAATCAATCATAGATTAATGACAGTAAGTATATTCATTGGTCGGTGTAGTCTTTCTTTTCAACTGTAGGACATTAATCAATTATAATATCGATTAGTTGATCACATGTACCTTATAATATAAGGTGGTGGTTGGCGTGTTGGTTTCCTTTGCTAGAGTAATTATGTTTAGTCCTAACTGGGTTCCCCACGAGTTTCATTTTGTACCATATATATTCCATTAGATAATACATATCATCCAAGTAGACTTTTATCTCTTAATACAAATTCCTTCTGCATGTGTATTGACTTGTGTTCATCCAAAAAGAGTTTAATACAACAAATGATAATTTCAGCATAAACTTAAAACTTACTATTTACGTTGAAGGTGGGAGTTATGAGGAATGTTAGGCAACACAAAGCTGTCGAGAAGGTGGCCAGGTAATTCCGGACCCTGGTCGGGGTTGCCTATATAATATGTAAAGTAAAGTTGGTGACCGAAGTGTTGGAAAGGAAGCTACTCCTTTCGTTGGATTGCTCGACTTTACCCTTGATCCGTACCTTATGATGCTGTGTGTTAAGCCAGGCGGTATCACGTACCATTTTTTGAGTCATTGTTAAGACTCGATCTTGGATTGAACCTTTGTCTTCCGGACCATTGGTGAACACTTTCTTCATTAGGCCAATGGCCGAACAACCCGAAATCGGCAATGAAGAGAGTACATCACTGAAGATCGTCCTTGAAGCATCTGAAAATGCATTCTTTGACTCTACGGGAAAATCAATTTGAAATTTCTAGATTAAAATCAGATTATCCGTTCATATTTACATTTTTTTATTCTCTATTTTTGTTCTATTTTATATGTTTATTCATTTATTCATTGCGTCTGTTTATATAATATCAAGTATTCCTATCTAATACAAATGATTTTCAATCAGATCTATTTGACTAATTGATGGAACCCTGAGAAATTCAACAACCCCCCGTCAGAATGGACTTAGGAGTAATGGCAAAAAAGTACACCACGTTCTGTAGAGCACCAAAACTGGGGCCTCACCATCAGACGCCGTTTAGTGTCATACGAAGACATCTCTTTTTGGCGAAAGGGAACGTTGCTCTTCTACAAAGTTTACAGTCAGCATATTCTAAACTTCGCTGACAGAATAGGATAAAATCTGATTCCTATGATGAGTTCTTAACTCGATATTCCCTTAGCTTACTCTTATGTAAAGAGATGGTAGATGTAGACCTTGCTGCCCGCAAAGAAAACAGCGGATGTATAACCGTGATTGATCATTTCGTCTCTCCTCACCACATAATCTACATATACTCTTTTGTTGCGTCTTATATTTTCTTGCTTTGATATGATTGGTTCCTATGTTGCTGTTTTGTGCTGCTATTGAGAGATATAATTTCTCTCTTAGGTTTCCCTTTTTTTTTTTTTTTAGCCACATCCATGTTTTCTTGTGTGATATATCACTTATTATTCGCTTTTATTATTATTATTATTATTATTATTATTATTATTATTATTATTATTTACTCCTTTAGAGTTTTTCACATCAGTGTTAGCTGATAGTTTTTCACTGGAGTTTGAGTAACAGCAAATGTCCTCAAATCTCCAGAAATCTCCTCAGTATTCTGGCCTTTCTCAATAATGCCCCCATTTGGATAGTCTCCACTCGTCCGCCAACTTCCAAATCGTCCAGGGCCCTTTAATAATCCTTTAGTTACCGTGCCAAACGCACCAATCGCAATTGTTACAATCTTCACTTTCATGTTCCATATTTTTTTCAGTTCTCTAACAAGGTGGAAGTACTTATCCTTCTTTTCACATTCTTTCATTATTATTATTATTGTTGTTGTAGTTGTTGTAGTTGTTGTTGCTGTTTTGCAAAAAATTTTCAACTATACTAAAATCTGTTTATATGATTTATCTGTACGAAAATCATGCTGTTATTTTTATGAGTTAGACTGTTTTCTGGTTCCTTTAAAACATTAACTGAAACCCATGTTGTTGAAAGTCGTAAATACTAATCTCTACTTTTTCATTGGCTGATTCAGACGTATCCTAGCAAAGACGATTTTGCCACTGTGTCAAAATTACTGAAGTAAGAAATTATGATAAATATATAAGAACTAGTGGAAATGAGTATTTGTAGTGCGAAAGCAATTGCTAGACACACAGACGCCAAAGAGGGAATTTTCTCACCAAAAGTCCAAGCCACAAAGCATACTTTTCTCTCTCTTTCTCTCTCTCTCTCTCTCTCTCTCTCTCTCTCTCGCACGCTCGCTTGCTCGCGCGCTTTTTCATTCCTGACACTGCAAGCCCACATTTGTAGTCCTAAATTCTAAGACAATGATAAAACCTTGTTTAATTGGTTTTGGCTTAGAAACCCATGAATTAAAAAAAACTTTCGAAGATGATACGTGTAAGTAAAGTCTGCAGTAATCTGTGGAAAGACTAAATGCATTAGTACGCAGAGCTTTTTGAATCAGCAGCAGCTGTTATTTATGTCTAATTTTAATACAATAAACATGGTTTCTTTTATTCCAAACGCTTGCCTATCAAAAATGCCTTATGAAATATTTCACTTGTTCGTACGTGTTATTTTGATGGTCATATTTTATTCTCATTGAATTGAGCCTTTTTACCTTTCTCTTGATTAATGTGGTGGAGAAATGAAATCAGAGTACACAGTTCAAATCTTGGACGAGACTGTTTCCGTTTCACTATGCATTAGCACTCTTGGGAAAAACATGACTCTGTTCCTCCTTCCAGCTTTTGGTAATTAGAAGGGTAGATTTGGTTCTTTAGCCTAGGTTAGGCAACCAGTCAAGAACAAAAACTTAAAATCAGACCAGCACTTCGCAGCTTAAAAATTGATCTTGTGTCACATCCTTCCTGTGGTTGAGGGGTTGGGTAGATACATACCTTTCCTTTTCACATTCAGAAACCTGTCTGTGGCATAATGGTTAGGTATTTATCAAGGCTATAGTCAATACTAAATACTCACCTACAAGATGTTCATTTGTTTTTTATTTATTTTGATTTGACATTCAATTAATTTACTTGATGGTTAATGAAAATTAAGTTTATTTGCGAGGGAGAATCATATGAAAAGTTTGAAAAGCCCTGCCCTAAACCTTCGTATCATATGCTGTCATACTGCTCCTTAGTATATTTCAAACCGTAGAAATGAACCTCGTAAGGTTGAATACCTACTTTCGAGATTTTCCTTGATCATTCTTCGGGATAAGATTTCTCATTTCGACCAGTATTGTGTATGATCCAAATGAAAAATTATGATTTTTTTACACATTTTCTTCTTTCGTGATATTTCAGTTGCTATATATTCAACGTTTAAATATAAATAAAAAGCAAGTTAAGTTCAAACATAGAACGTGATGATTTGCTGTTCAAACTCAGAAGTCAACTGCCTAATATTCGATATCCCCTCAGTGTGCCCCAAACCCATCCTTCATATTTTATTTGCAGATGAACAGAAATTAAATTTGATTACAAGGAGTGCATGAAGTAAATTGTTTTAGAAGTCCTGCTTCAAAGATTTAAGTTCTTACTCCTTCAAACTACCCTTACTTTCAAGCGATCTCTGAAACAATAAAATTCCTACAATTAAGTAGACTTTGGCGCCACTGTTTCTTCAAGAAGATCAGCCCACTTTTAGGTATCCTGTTTCGTTAAGGGCAACGCAGCAGAGGGTCAAAAAAGCTCATGCTGATCATCTTTGTTAATTGATAAAACTGTCGTTTACGCGTCGAAGCGTTTAACTTGTTCACCCAGAAAATCTTTCGGGGTTTCAGAATGGTGCAAATGACAAATTACAATTTTTTTTCTGATTTTCTTCAACTGCCATATTATTTTATCTTGAAATTAAGATTTAAAAAAAAAACAAGTTTAATTCATTCCTCTTCCTAACGTATTTTTTTTAATACATCCAACCTGTTTGGTTAGTTTGGGTTTTAAAACAATTAAACAATTATTGTTTATTAAATATTAAATCCCGTTTTACTTATGTATTGAATATATGATTTGTAAGCACATTTTGTTGATAAATTTTTAAACGAGCCTAACTCATTATTTGTACACAGTTTCAAGTATTTCTATCCAACACGAATATTATAATAGATCATTTGTTTGCACACATTTAAATTGATGTACATATGATTTAATGGTTAGAGTGTTCGTCAATGGCCCAGGAGACCTGGGTTCAATCCCAGGTCGAGTCATTCCAAAGACTCAAAAATGGTACTTGATGCGTCCTTGCTTAACACTGAGCATTATAAGGTATGGATCAAGGGTAAATTGGGTCAATCCAGGGAAAGGAGTATTTACTCATTAAGATAATTTACTTTAAACTAAGTAGTGTTATGAATCATTGGACACAAATCACGCGTAATTATGATTTAACATGACGTAGGATGTTTTGATATTAGTATACATGTGGAAATATAGAAAAAAATATTAATATTCATTCATCGAGGTAAATTACTTTAAAGTAAGTAATGTTATGAATCATTGGACACTGATCATGTGTGATTATAATTTAACATGATTTGGGCCATTTTGATGTTAGCACACGCTGGCATAATGGTTAGAGTGTACGTCAATGGCCCGGGAGACCTGGGTTCAATCCCAGGTTGAGTCATACCCAAGACTCAAAAAATGGTACTTGATGCGTCCTTGCTTAATACTCAGCATTATATGGTACGGATCAAGGGTAAAGTGGGTCAATCCTGGGAAAGGAGTAGCGCCCTCTCTTACACCTTCGTGTAGTAGCGATCAAAAAGGGAACTTTCGGGTTACCCTCGACTACTCACGCCAACTTTACTTTTTACTTTTACTTACATGATTTGAAGGCGAATAGTTCGACGGTAATTTCATTTTTACGTGAATTAGAATTATTTTACATGCACACTGGTATTTCTTTTGTCTCTACACACTTAAATGGTTTCAATTACTGCTATCAAACACTAATAATCCTATTGAATATTTATTATATTTGCAGACAGGGAAGTGGTTATAAGTAATACCATTTAACCCTGATTTTTCTATTCAATACAATTCATTCATTTGCGCACAGTAAAATAGTTCCATGTATTAATGTAATATCAAGGATACACAGTTAAAGAGTTTCTTGTATTGTTATGAATCACTAAAAATTCAATTTGACATTCATTTGCTTACTCACAATTAAATGTTCAAACAATTCTGTTTCTAAAAATTTAATTTAACATAAGTCATTTGCTTTCCCACAGGTTACATGTCAAACATTTCTATTCGACCCATAGATAGGGCCCTATCAGATGATACCTCTCTGGGTCAGAGTGAACCAGGGAGCAATCATAATGAAGGGGTACTCCACATTCTCAAAGCTTCAGAACTAGAGCCTCACCATCAGATTGTTTGGTGTCGTATCCAGGACACTGGTTAAGGGAGGCTTATCTCCTCTGCAGAGATGGAGTCGGTATTATTCTACAGTCCCAGCCGACTGGGCTGACATCCTACCTGTCATAGCACAGGTTACATAAACAGCTTGTTGTCTCAATATTGTTCAGATTAGTATAAACAGACAACAGTATTTTCAAGCTAGGTCCCTCCCACAAAAGAAAGAGATTGTTTGTAGTGGTTTCTATCATGTCAGAGAGAGAGAGGGGGGTTGCTCTCTTAAAAATAAGAATGCTCTTGGTTCCATTTCTCTCTCTTTTTGACGTTGTTTTTCGACTTGGCTTACGTTTGTTTGTGAACCGAATGTCCGCCACATCTACTGACGCCTCTCTTTCCAAAAGGATGTCTTCTCGAAAGACCAGCAGACACTCTGCGCAATTTCGCTCTTTGTCGTGTCAAGCTGATGAGAATCGATTTTCCTCAATATAATCAGCAAAAATCGATTTCCCTCGGTCAGTTATTCTTTATTTACACATAAAAGTCAGTCGAATTTTTTTATCTTCAAAAAGAAAAAAAAAAAGAAAAGAGGAAAAAAATAATCATGACCAGTTTTACTTTCTATCCCATCATAATCATGACTTTGGGATATAAATTTCGGTGACTGTTCAATTTCATCTCGGTAAATTCTACAGAGGTAAATTCCACCGCATTAATTCCCTCTGGTAAATTTCACCTCGGAAAAATCAAGCATTGAAATTTCAGCTTCTATCAAATTCAACAAAAACAAAGAAGCAATAAAGAAATGATAAACTGAAAAAAATTAATATTTTCTTTTCTTTTCTTTCCAATATTAAGATAAAATAGGAATATAAAAATAAGAATAAAGAAAAAGAATTAATTCTTTTAGTTTAGTTAGGATTAGAGTTAAGTAAGTTTTCTCGTTTTGAAATCTATTAAAAAATAAAGTTGTTGGTGACCTTAGGCGAAGGCGACCCGAAGGGATTTCTTTTCAATAGCTATCACATCGACGTGTAGGGGAGGGTGTCACTCCATTCCCAGGATTGCTCCACTTTATTCTCACCTTATAGTGCTGAGTGCTAAGCAAGGTGGCATCAAGTACCATTTTTGAGTCTTTGGTATGACTCGTCCTGGGATTGAGCTCCAGTCTCCCGGACCATCTGCCAACAATCTACTATTTAGGCTAAAATACTTATTAAATAATAGTTAAATAATAGTTTTAGAAAAACAATAAGTATAAATGTTAATAAGGAATTTATGTAATATATGCATATATACTTTGTTGCAATATACAAATATGATAGTTGAATATATCAGTATTTGCTAATTGACAGTAGCTGAATTTTTAGTGGTGGGATATTCTGTTATGGAATTTTCTGCGGTAGAATTTACCGTGGGAAAATTTAACAAGAACCTAAAATTCATACACTGAATGTGAATACAACAGGATTCTGACTCTGGGTTATATTTGTCACGGCGAAAATACGACTGAGCCTACGAAACAATGCAACACGAACAACGACCACCGTACACTATGACTGGGCCGTGCTTAATAACATGGATATTAAAGATAAATATGCGTTAGCACTAAGAAACAAATACGATGCATTACAGGAATAGACAGAAACAAATACTCCGAATGAAGAATATGAGAATTTCGTCAATGCCCACTTTGAAGCGGCAGCGTAATTCATACCAACTAAACAAAGAACTAAATCTAGTGTCCCATGGGAGACATTAGTGGTTAGAGAAAAGTGTGAAGACGTGAAAACTGTCTCCAAATGCAATAGAAAGAACCCAACCAATACCAGTGCCCTGAAACTTTAAAAGGTACAAAATTAATTAGCTAACATATATCTAAAAGAACAGACAGAATGCACACAAAATCAGATCAATAAGAATCGGTTGAAGATAGACAATCTAGGATAGCATGGCAAACGATAAAATAAGGTAGCAGAAGGAAGAGCATTGCCAAAGCTAAACTGGAAGCTACCAGCCAACAAGATCGAATACACCTGTGGAAACAGCATTTCGAGAATTTACTCGGAAACCCTCCGAAAGTTACTCATGAACCTTCACGAGAATTATAAGTAAGCAATTAGACATCAAAATAAGACCGTTTGCTCGAGAAGAACTCGACTCGTTATCGGGAAAAATCAAAAATAGAAAAGCAGCAGGGCTCGATGAAATACCTCCAGAAGTATGGAAGACCAGACAATCCGACGACATACAGCTCCAACCTGTAATGGCGTATATAATCAAAATTCTATTGACAGATGGATGAAGAGATGCATCCACCCCTTCCCAAAAAGGGCAACCTTGGATTAGCCTAGAACTACGGAGGTATAACACTTACGTCCATAGCGGCCAAGATATACAATGCCCTATAACCAACCGCATAGAACTCAAAATTGAGAACATACTTAGGAAGAACCAAAATGGCTTCCGGAGAAATAGATCCACGACGTCACAAATTTTGACTATCCGTCGAATGCATAAAAAACCTACAGGCAACAATATTATTTGTCGACTTTACAAAGGCCTTTGACTCCATTCACAGAGAAAAGGTGGTGCAAATTCTACTCGCCTACGGCCTCCCAAAAGAAACCGTCGCGGCCATAATAATTATCTATAGAAACACCAAAATAAAAGTCCGTTCTCTGGATAGAGACACAGACTACTTCGACATTGTCGCAGGTGTACTGCAAGGAGACACATTAGCTCCACACTTCTTTATCCTCTGTCTAGACTATGGGCTTAGAACATCTATCAATAAAATCAAAGAAAACGATTTCAAGCTAACAAAAGATAGAAGCAGAAGTTACCCCTCAAAAAGCAATTACCGACGCTGCCTACGCCGATGACATAGCGCTTCTAGCAAATGCACCTACCCAAGCAGAAACGCTGCTACATAGTCTGGAACAAGACGCTGCAAGCATCGGCCTCCATGTCAATACACACAAGTTAGAATATATTTGCTTTAATCAGACTGGCTACATCTCCACACTAAACGGTAGCTCTCTGTAACTAGTTGACAAGTTCACCTACCAAGGAAGCAGTGTCTAATCAACCGAGACAGACATCGACACGTTACTAGCAAAGGCATGGACAGCTATTGATCATATG
>OY757928.1:45483969-45551469 GCA_963585895.1 Sepioteuthis lessoniana | reverse complement strand
TTGCACATTGATTAGATTTTTTATTAGTTTCTTAAGAGGTTTCTTTGCTCTGCAAGGGGATACAAGCAGGCGAAAAGCTTGCTCGTGTCTGATAATCAATGAAGAAAAAAATACCGGTATAAACTATTAGCTGAAGGTGCCCGTGGTGTAATGGTTATCGTCGTAGGAAATGGACACGGTGACAAGAGTTCAAATCCTGAGACTGATTATATTTCACATAGCACTAAAACCCTTGGGAAAGGTATGAATCCAATTATTCTCCCTCCAGCTATGGGTAAATAGTAGGGCAGACTAGGTTCTTCAGCCTTGGTGAGGCAACTAGTCTAGTAGAAGGAAAACTCTGAATTCAAACCTGTTAAACTCCGCTTAAAAAATTGACCTTGTGTTATATCCTACCCGAGCAGAGGGGTTGGTAAATATGATAAACTATTAATTGAATTTCAATAGCCATTTTTGGTAATTAGTAAATAAAGTAATTAGTAAATAAAGTGCAAATACATTCTAATTTACTAATGGCCTAATGAGTAGAGTATTTGCCAATGGTCCGGGAGACCGGGGTTCTATTCCAGGTCGAGTCATACCAAAGACTCAAAAATGGTACTTGATACCACCTTCCTTACCACTCAGCATTATAAGGTAGTGATCAAGGGTAAAGTTGAGCCATCCAGGGAAAAGAATAGTGCCCTTCCCTACACCTCGGTGTAGTAGCTATAGAAAAGGCAGCATTCGGGTCATCCTCGACTAAGGTTGCCAACATTTTTTTTACATTCTAATCAATTTTTTTATGCCAAGTATGGGAGAAAATTTATTTCTAATTTTAATCAAAATCCCTTAATTAATATGACGATTTTTTTGTATAAAATTGGGCATGAACACAGACTCTTTAAGTACCTTCGTTACATGAGTAGACTCGTCCTCAAACTTGTAGGGGGTGTCCTCGTGGTGTAATGGTTAAAGCGATGGGCTGCGAATCGTAGTAATCAAACTTGTATGATGATTATTTTACCAACAATTATCCCTTCCATTTGCATTGTCATATGATATCATTTCCTCTTAGTAGCCCAGTCGGTTGGGGCTGTAGAATACGCTGATTTCATCTTGGTAGAAGGGTAAGACCTCAACCTCAACAAATGTCCTGGATATGACAATAAACTATTTGATCGTGTGGCTTTTGGTCAATGAACTTTTGGGGATGTGGAGTACACCTTAACTGCCATTACTCCTATAACACTTCAGACCGGAAGCAGTAATACCTGATAGGGTTCGAATAACGGGTCAAAAGAATAGTTTAACTATTCAACAGTTTGCAAAGAAATGAGTGATGTTGAATAGAATTATTTGTGTTAAATTGTAATGGAACCATTTAACTATATACAGACAAATGAGATCTGGCTTGCTTAAAAACTTATAAACTCTTCGTTTACAAACCATATATATTATATATATATATATATACACACAGGATTGGCATTAAATAACATACAAGTGATGATATGTCATAAACTTTCCTCTTGGCAACTCCGGGTATCCCTAATAGTATTTTTATAATTTATACATTAAATATATGACCTATTTTTTCTTTTTTTTATTTCCCTTTTGAATCACCACTTCCCGTTCTTTGTTTGTGGTCTGTTGATTTCGTACTCATAATTAATTAAATTCTCTTGACGGATACCAACAATTTTCTTTTTTTTTTCAACGAGTCAAGTTCGCATTTGAGGTTCTTTTGTTAAAAAATTTTTAAAGAGTAAATTAATTTATCTTTTTTAGCATTAGAAGTTCCAGATGTTGCCTGGAATAAAAGGTTCAGGGAGAGAAAAATTAATGACGGTACAATGATAATATATAAAACTACTCTGTTTTCTTCAGAGCCAATAAGTATTTATTTCAGGTCTAAATGAGAATGATGAAAGTTTATGAAAATTTTCGTTAATGGAATTAGAAATTCACTAAATTATTTCGCTTTAGTGCAGAACAAAATATACTGATAGGTAAAGTGTTTAGTAATGGTTAGGTTACTTTTTAATTTCCTATATATATATATATATATATAGGCAATTTTCTTTTTCGCTAGATTTGTACCTACTTTTGACTGCTACATATCCCTATATTTGTTTGGTGTTTCAATAAAATCCGTTAGGATTGTATATATTTACCAACCCCTCTGCACGAGCAGAGTATGACACAAGGTTAATTTTAAAGTTGAGTTTTACAGGTTTCAAGTCAGAGTTTTCCTTTTCCTACACTGGTTGCCTCACCAAGGCTGAAGAACCCAAGGTGACCTACTACTTACCCACAGCTGGAGGGAGAATAATTAGAGTCATACCTTTCCCAAGATTATTAGTAATATGTGAAATCCAATCAGCCTCGTCCAGGATTTGAACACGTGTCGTCATGTCCATTTCCCACGACGATAAACATTACACCACGAGCATTGGGTTGTATGATGTTCCATTGGAAATAAAATTTGTCATTTTTCATTGTGTTAAAATTAATATTAGATTAAAAAGAACATAAGTATGATGGATTTGTTTCTGGGAGAACACACACACACATATATACATATATATATATATATATATATATATATATATAGTTGGTTGGTTGGTTGGTTGGTTCGTTCGTTCGTTCGTTCGTTGGCTGGTTGGATTTTTATGGCATATCAACCTTTGTAGGTTATTTAACGCCAAATCCATTTTTGTGAAAATAGTTCTATTTCAAACAATTTAGTTTAGCATAAGTACACAGTTTTATGGTAAGTATAGTTTAATTATGAAAAACATTTCTATTTCAAGCTATTTAGTTTAGTCAGGCAGTTCTAACTCAGCAAATTCAGTTTAGTATAATTAAAGATTTTGTTTGAACATAGTTGAATGTCAAAACAGTTCTATATTAAACAAAATAGTTTAGTGTAAGTACATTTTCAATGTCAAAAACAGTTAGATTTCAAACAATTCAGTTTAGCATGGTCTTACCCCTCTACAAAGGTGCAGTCGGCGTATTCTACAGCCTCAGCCGACAGAGCGCACCTCTGAAACTAGTAGACAAATTCACCTACATAGGAAGCAGCGTCTCATTAACCGAAAAAGACACTGACACACGACTAACGAAAGCATGGACAGCTATTGATAGACTCTCGATCATATGGAAATCAGACCTGATCGATAAAAGGAAATGCAGTTTCTTCCAGGCAGCAGTTGTATCGATACTGCTATATGGATGCACTACTTGGACGCTAACTAAACGGCTGAAGAAGAAGCTAGACGGCAATTACACAAGAATATTGAGAGCAATATTGAACAAGTCCTGGCGGCAACACTCCACAAAACACCAACTATACGGCCACCTGCCTCCCATCACGAAAACTATACAAGTTAGACGAACCAGACACGCAGGACACTGCTGGAGAAGCAAGGACGAACTCATAAGTGATGTACCCCTATGGACCCCCGCATATGGCCAAGCAAAAGCAGGACGACCAGCTCGAACATACATACAGCAGCTATGTGAGGATACGGGATGTAGCCTTGAAGACCTGCCAGAAGCGATGAATGATAGGGAGAAGTGGCGAGAGAGGGTCCGGGATATCCGTGCTAGCGGCACGACATGATGATGATGAGAATGATATATATATATATATATATATATATATATATATATAGAGAGAGAGAGAGAGTCATTTAATGAATAAGATGAATTTTACCTAATGAAATGTATAACAGATAGATAGATAGATAGATATGTACAGTCTTATCTACGATATTCATCGCATAAATAAGTCGAATTCTGCCAAAGGATTTGGCAATATAAAGCATTGTTTACAACTGCACTGTTTTAAGGAAATCAATAATGATGGTTCCTTTCATGTTCTAGAAGATTATCAGTATAACCTTCTTTACTGACCATGGCAGCCGGAAATCTCTCTTTAGCAGAGACTCAATGTATTTCCACTCCATGTACTCTCTTTTTGACAGGCTCTTCGTGGCAAACCTATGTTTAGTCAATTTGTAAACACTTTTTAGCTAAAATATCTTCTACGTACGCATCATACATTCTTCTAAGAAATTCATATTGTTTGCGCATTTCAGCCACCAAAAGTTTGAGGAGAGACTTTTGTTCAAGCCGGGAGCATTCTGTTTGATTTGTGCCATTTTGAATAGCCCTAAAACAATTTTTTTCGGGATTAAAATATTTTTTGCTGTACACCAATTTCAAGCGATACGTCGTCCACATTTCTGGGAATTTTTTTTTTTAATCTTTATTTATTTATTGAATTTATTGAATGACGGACAGAGTTGGGGAAAAAAGGAAAATGAACTGCAAACCCACGACACAAAGGTCTAAGAAATCACAATCTTCATTAAAAAATAATTTTAAAATTTCGTATGCGGTCAACCCAGGCCGCATCAAGAACTACCTTTAAGCCATAATCTCTGACTTCTCTCTGCATTATTATTTCTTTGTTTTTGTCTGTTTTTCTCATAACCTTATCGATTAATTTTCGCCTCTAAGTCATCTTTTTTCTCTTTCTCTCTCTCTCCGTTTTTCACCAGAACTCAACTTATATTACCTTATTTGTCTGAAAAAGACAGCCCAATCGGTTGGGTGTGTAGAATATGCCGACTGCATCTCTGTAGAGGGATTAGACCACTCACTCCCAACGAGTGTCCGAGATAAAACATTAAACTATCTGAGGATGAGGCTCCAGTCCTGGAGCTTTGGAGAATGTGGAGTACATCTTCTTTAACGTTATTCCCTGTTCCACACCGAACTTGAAAGGTAGTAGCTGTTAATGTCCTTTCTATGGGTCAAATAGAATTATTAAATCATTTACTATACTTGAAATCATTTAGCTGAGTGCAAACAAATCGTTGATGTTGAATAATTAGTATTTTATAGCAATGCCTGAAACCTTTTAACTGTGTGCTAACAAATGTGCTCTGGCTGGATTAAAAATGTTACCAAAAAACTATTCGTTTACAAATCATATATGTGTGCATTATGTGTGTGTGTGTCTGCGTCTGTGTGAGTGTCTGTATCTGTGTGTGTATGTGTGTATGTGTGTCTTCTGTGTGTGTATGTGTGTAAGTGTCTGTATCTCTGTGTGTGTGTATGTGTGTGTGTGTTCTGTGTGTGTGCATGTGTGTGTGAGTGTCTGTATCTGTGTCTGTGTGTGTGTGTGTGTGTGTGTGTGTGTGTGATCTGACATTAAATAACCCTGTGACACCACGTACGGTTAATTACTTAATTAATATGTAAAAATTAAAATTTATGAAAATCAATGTATATATCTCAAAAACAAAAAGATCCTTTAAAAAAGTATCTTTTTGTTCAAGGCTCAAATTGACCTAAAAGGCAGGTTGATAGTTCCTAAAGGTCAGTTAAGTGCGGGACAATTGTTTTTGATTTTAAAGGTCATCGAATTTATTTAATTTTTCGGTTGTCAACTAACTCCATCGATCATAATGATGAAATGGGTCATTTCGTAAAACATTTTCTAGTCCTTATCTTAAAGGTCAATGTCAAAAGAGAGATTTAATTTTGCTCCAACGTAAATAAAGGTGAGCTGGGCATGGCTTATCCGATCAGGTGAGGCTGAGAATTTTTTGTTCAATCCCATTGCTCTAAACCTGTTCCTATTGGTCAAAGCATCTAAAAAGGGTTATCCCTATACCTGTAAGATTTAATCCTGAACTAGGATTGGCTGACCAATGGGAATATGACTCCTAATTGTCTCTTATTGAACAACCAATCAGAAAACATTTTAGTCCAGATATTGATCTATGAAAAAAGGATGGAAAAACAAATCATCGCAGAGGATGAGAAAAGAGACCAAGAAGTAACTCAAGACTGCCAAAGAAGCATTTCTTCCACTCTAGACCCGAGGCACACTGAACAACCTTCAGACTTTACAAAGATTTAAAGTCCAAGACTTTAGAGACATTAGTGTCATTCTAACCGCACCTCTCTCGGTATTCTTTCTTCTTTTTGACAGGAAAGCAAACATTGTTTGCTTGTTATTTATTGTGTCACAAGCGTGTTTCAATAAAAACCAGTTTTGTTATCTGCTAACAACGGGTTTTCTCTATTCTTTGAGTTGCGAGACAATCTAGCCCCTCATATTACCCGACCGTCAGAAGAAGATCCGGCTGAATTTTGTGACCCCTCCCCGTACTTCCTGGATCTTTCAAACACAGTCTGGGCACGGAAGGACTTGACAAAGCAAACAGTCGCAAGCAAATGTGGTAGTAAAGAACACAACAACCACAAGTACTGCGACTAATAGTCACGCCCCATTGGGCTAAGTGACTAGCATAGGACCACAACCCAAATATGTTTATATGTCCTAAAACACAACCAAACCAAACTGAAATTGTGGGGTGTACTCGTAGCAGAATAGTTAAAACACAGGACTGCAGAATAGCAGTAAGCAAATTCGAACATAGTGGCTCTATTCTGTTCACTTTCGAATAAATACCCTTGGGAAAAGTATAAATCTCCCAGCTATAGGTTAAATAGTATTACTACTCTTCTTCTAAAAAGGAAGTATTTGGCATCAAATAACCCAAGAAGATTGATATACCATCAAACAAACAAGTAAACCAAATTGAAAAAAAAAACCTGCAGTATGAAGAAAAATGTTCACTTTTCTTCTTTTCTCTGGGTTTATGATCGATTTCCTTCTCCGTCTTTTCTAAGTCATTTCATATCTATCAGTCTATCTCTCTGTTTCAATCTCTTCATAATAATTTCAAACTATGTTATTGATCTATCCGTTTACCTATTACAATCTATTCATATCTATGTTCAAACTTCCCTCAATTCATATTTATCAATCTGTTCATATCTATCAATCTATCTCTTTCAATCTGTTTATGTCTCTCTCTCTTTATATATATATATGGGTATGTATGTATGTATGTATAAGTGTGTGTGTGTGTGTGTGTGTGTGGTCATATCTAATTATCTATATATCTATTCATTTAAGTATGTTCACATCTATCTATTACCCTATTTGTATCAATCTATATATCTATCGTTTCATATTTCATCTCAAGACGAAATATCTATCAATGGATAGATCATATCCTTATATCAATTTCAGCCCGTTCATACTCATGCATCTCCCTCACTCTATCCATATCTATCTATCTATCTGTCTATCTATCTATCTATCTACTTCAGTCTATTCTTATTTATCATTCTGTCCATATCAGTCTATCAATCTATTTAAGTTAGTTCAAAACTTTCATTCAATTCGTATCTATGTGTCTGTGACTATTTATTTGAGACTGCTTTTATCTATCAACCAATCTTTCATATCTATCTATCTATCTATCTATTTACTTCAGTCTATTCTTATTTATCATTCTGTCCATATCAGTCTATCAATCTATTTAAGTTAGTTCAAAACTTTCATTCAATTCGTATCTATGTGTCTGTGACTATTTATTTGAGACTGCTTTTATTTTATTTCTTTGTAAATAAATACAAAGAAGGCACAAGGCCTTAAGGTTTTTGGGGAGGGGTAGGGAGCGGTCTTGCTTTTCTATGTATTCTAAAGGGAGCCAAGCTAGCCACGTTCGCCGACCCATTCAACTGTACAATATATAACCATTCATCCTTCATCATGTGCGCAGCAGATACCAAAATACCACATTTGCTCTATGATAAAGCCTACTTAAAACCCGTAAGTGGTATATGATTTTTATTTACAAAATATGATTTGTGTACAGTGAAGTGATGGGAATGGGAGAAAAAACCCCGAAAAATATATATATACAAGAAAGAAAACAAGGAAAAATTCCCCATTTGGTTTCCCTCCCATCCCCCCGTCTATAAGATTTGGAGGCCGACTGTTTTCCGGTCGAAAGAAACCGGAAACAAGCCGGACCTACCCTAGGTGGGGTGGGAATCCTAATCAACAGAGATAAAAGAAATAAAGGGTCGGGCGCGGTATGGGTCGATAGAAGCAGATAATATGATTTTTTACATATGAATGTTCAAGATCTTCAATAAAAGCGGGCTGGGATTCGGGTTGAGGTACAAAAATAATAGGGATGGGGAAGATCTTGAGAAACTAACGACTAGATGACGGGGACAATGACACACAACATACTGCTAACTAGGTTACAAGGAGGAAAAACAATTCTACTTACCGGGGATGGGGTCCCTAAGGACCCGTACCGTAGACGCCATGGGCCGGCAGAGGAGGAAGGATGACTCCAACATTGTTCCCTTTCGTACGACCAGGCTCGCTGCAGTCACCCACCTTTTGCTGAATGTTATGCGATCCAAGCGTTTTCTATCGCATCTGATTTTGACCCTCAGCTGATGCCGAAAATACAAAACCAGATCACGATGAGAAAAGTTTGCATCGTCATACAATCCCTTGTTTCGCGTCGTCCAAATCACCATTCGGGCTACAGCTAGGATCGCGAGAAACACCACACGCTTCTCACCATGAAACGGAGGAAGAACGTTGTCTACGACGTAACCAACGTCGAGCAGCACAAGTTTTTTGGGTTCGATGCGAGCCGTCCACTCCCCGACGTGATCCCAAAACGGGCGGACTCGCTCGCAGTAGAAGAAGGCGTGCTCAGCCGTTTCTTCCAACCCACCATTGCAGCGAGGGCAATCAGGCATGTCTGCCAGGCCCGCTTTGTAGTTCAAGTCGCGAAGGGGCAACGCATTCCGTACAAGTCGCCAGATGAGCGAGAACTCGGAGTTGTTCAAGAAGCTCGATCCTGGCGCCCAATTCCAGTGAGAGCGGATCTCCTCCGCCGTCCAGCCGCGCCGCTCGCTGAGAGGATCAGAAGCGGAACCCACCACTAGCTCCTGATACAGTTCCTTCCGAGGCCATGAAAGGTCACTGGACCCAAGAAGGTTACGAAGGGCCTTTCGGCACTCGCGGACAAACAGTGCTTCGCCCAAAGGCCTACGTCGACCTTCAGCCTTTGGGTCTGAGTTGAGGCGAGGAAAAGTCCGACTCGCCTTTCGTCTCCACACTGAGTCCCCCGTCAAGACACGGCCCAGATATGCAAGTCTTTCAGCAAGCCAGTGGCTCTCCAGATCAGGCATACCCAGACCCCCGTTGCGAGTACGTTGGATACAGACCTGCCTACGGACCATCGGCCTTGCACCTCCCCAGAGCAATCTGGAGAGGGATCGTTGCAGTGCCAACCGATGTGCCTTAGGCAGAGGAAGTACAGCCAATCGGTAAAGGATCAAGGGGAAGACGTACGCGGCGCACGCCTCCGCCCTGCCCTTTAAGGACAACCTCCTTGAAAGCCAGATTCCCACCTGAGCATTCACCTTAGCATGTACTTCCGACCAATTTCGCTCCAGTTGGAGGTCGGGCCCAAACCACACCCCGAGGATGAGGATGGGTCCGTCACTCCAGCGGAAGGGCCCTGGAAGAGTATTGCTACCCCTCCAAGCACCGAGCCGCAAACCTTCGCTTTTGTCAAAATTGACCTTGGCCCCTGCAATCCGCTCATACTCGACAACCGCCTCTTTCACAGCCTCTATATCCTGGCGGTGGGATACAAACACTGTGACGTCATCAGCGAACGCGGAAACCCTGGCCGCAAGGCGGCCAACGAATGGGATACCGCGCAATGCCGGACTTGTCCCCTCATCCCTAAGCCTGCGCAGGAGGGGCTCCAACGCGAGGACATAGAGAAGAGGAGACAGAGGGCAGCCTTGCCGGACCGAACGCTCGATCGCGATCACCCCCGAACGCCTTCCGTTCACCTGCACCACTGCCTGAGGGTTGTGGTACATCATGCTAATCCATCTGCGGAACTCCGGTTTGAATCTGGCAGTCTCCAAAACAGACGCCAAGAACCGATGGTCAACCCTATCGAAGGCCTTGGACTGATCTAAACTGATCAGTGCGGATTCGGTGTCGTCTTTTATCCCCTCTAGGAACTCGCGAATCATGTGCAGGTTGTCCTGGATCGATCTTCCCTTCACAGCAAAGGTCTGTTCGGGGCCGATCAGATCGCTAATGACAAGCTGTAAACGATTCGCTAAGACCCGGGCCAAAATCTTTAACTCTGTGTTAAGCAGAGTTATGGGCCTGTAATCATCTAAACCCTCCCAAATATGCCTGCCACCTTTCTTCAGCAATGTGATCACGCCCTTGGTAACGCTACCAGGGATGGCTCCCTGGGCGAACCAATGGTTGAACATATCCGTCAGAATAGGTACAAACATGTGCGACATCCTCAAGTACACTTCGTAGGGCAAACCATCTAGTCCCGGCGACTTGTTGAGGCCGACCTGCTTCAACGCGTCACGGACTTCGCATTCAGTAACCACACCCTCGCAGCTAGCCGCTTCAGCCACCCCAAGGCGGGGAAAGTCAGCAAGATAGCTACGAAACTCCCGGATCGGGAGATCAGGGCAGCAGGCAAAGCGATCCCGAAAGTGCGCCCGAAAGGCGTCACGTATCTCACGACCCGATCGCAGCAGATGCCCGTCCGGGGTCTTGACAGATGCGATGTACCGATCGGGGAACCTTCGCACTTCTTCTTCACGCGCAGTCGCGTTCGATTTCACAGCTTCGTTGAGAACTCTTTTTAGCCTAGATCTAACTACTGATCCCTTGTAGCGCTCGCTACTCTCACGCTCAAGGTCCCTCCTAGCTAGCTCTACACCTAGGGAGTTCCCCCCAGCCACCGCCCGGGAGAGTCTATCATCTATAGATTTCGCCTCCGCGGTCCTATCTAAGTTGAGCTGTCGACCTATTTGGTGGCGAAATCTCTAATCCTATGCTTAAGAGAAACCCACCACCTATTCCCGGTAACCGCCCCCACTAACGCCCGCTGAATTAGGGATTCTAGCCGATCCCGGAAGTCCCGTATCTCCAGTAAGGAGGCATTGAACTTCCAGTAGCCGGCTAGACTAGGCCTATTTGCTAACCGCAGACTGACTCTAATGAGTTTATGGTCAGTCCACGCTATCAAGTGGAACGTGGGACAACTAACAAAATCAATGTCAGCTCTTCTCACTAACACTCTGTCCAAGTAGGAACCTACTTTGGCAGAGGGCGATCTATCTAGCCACGTCCACATCTCCCGCCCTGGGTGATCCAGACGAAACCTGTCGACGAGACCGTGACGAGTCACGAAGCCGACAAGGCTGCTTTCACACCTTCCCAATCTGTTAGCTCCCCGCCCGACCTTATCTATCTTGGGATCAAGGATCGCATTCCAATCACCCATTAAGACTAGCCGCTTCGTATCGTCCAGGAACGGCGCCAACCGACGAAAAAAGGAAACCCTCTCCGCAGCGATATTGGACGCATAAACCGCAACCAGACGAAACTTGAAACTTTTCACGGCAATATCGGCCACAACCAACCGGCCCCCGTCACCTGCAAAAACAACGTCAACATCAGCATCAAGGCTGCGTCCAACTAGCAAAGAGACCCCAGCGCTGGTGCGGCTGCCGTATGCTGAGAAAACGTTAAAATCGCTTTCCAGCACCCGACAGTCGGCACCGCATGTGAAGTGAGTCTCCTGCACTGCAGCAACATCCTCTCCGAGGTTCTTGAGTTCAGCAAGCAAGCGCGTACACTTGCTTGAATCCCTCAGTCCCCTCACATTCAAACTGGCAAGGTTTAAAGCCATCAATCCAACTTACCTTACTCAGTGTCGACTATGGGCCGGAAATCCTTCGGGGTGAGGATGCCGACGGCCTGACGCAGGGAACCGGTGCCGAGCTCAGTGCTAACTCGGTCGTCCCTGGTAATTCCCCCGACATCCATGGGGTACCTCAGCTTTAGGGACCTATAAAATGATGGGTGAACTAAAATCGGGACCCTGCCCGAACAAAAAGGAAGCATTTTTTTTTAGCATTGCATTTTTTGTGTTGGCCAGCATTACGTCCGCCCGGCTGGCTTCGTCAATAAAGTTCCATAGCTCTTTAGTCCGATTGCCAGCCGAACGGACGAATGTGGTCAACATTGGAGCGTCTTTGAATATGGAGGGATTAGTGATGTCTTTGTTGTTTATTTTTTTAAATGAGCGCAATGGCTTTAATGAGGTTTTTAAAATGTGGTCGTGATTAGGGTTCTCTAAAATGTCTTCGCAGAAGAGAAAAGCGGTCATTGCATGGCGGGCTTCTGTTGAAGCCGAGCGTGCTCTTGGTTTTTGACCTGTTGATGATGTTGATGCTGTTTGTGGGTCAGGTGAGAGTCTTGTCACTGAGTGTGACCGTGTGAAAATTTTCGGAGTTGTGATTGGGGAAAGTGAGGGAGGTAGTGGGATTTCAATTGGGTTTACTGGAGTGATTTTTTGCTTTTGTGGGAGGGGACGAATTATTTGAGCTGGTCGCTCATTTGTGGCTGGTGACTTTGCTATTTTTTTCCCTCCTCCTTAGGTTGAGGTAGGGAGGGTGTTTGTTGTTGTGTTGGTTTTTTGGGGTTTCATTTTTCCCCCTCTTTTGTTGGCGAGTCTTCGCTATTCCTTCTTCTTTTTAAGTTGATGCTCATGTCCATGGGTTCTATTGGTGTTGATGATTGTTCTGTTGCAGTGGTCGATGTCGATGATTGTGTTTTAGTAGTAGTATCCGTAGGAGTAGCGATGATTATAGCTGTTGAGTCTTTTGTAGTAGTTGTTTGGTTAGTTTTGTTTTCTGTAGGTGCTATTGACTTTTTTATGGGAGTTTTTCCCCCCTTTTTTTCTTGTCACTTGAGTCCACCCCTCCTCGTCTTTTTTGTTGGGGTTTTCTTGGTGATTTTCGATGTTTTTGGTGGGTGTCTTGGTTGTTATGATCTCTGAAGCAGTAGTAGTGGTAGTAGTCGTTGTTGCAGTGGTCGTTGTTTTTTGAGAGCAGTTTTTAGAAAAATGTCCGATTTTGTTACAGGCCCAACATAAGGGTTTCCTGCCCTCAACGACCACCGTCATCGTTTGATCTCGATATTTGATTTTATCAGGTACGTTATTAAACCCTCCCCTATCGAGGCACATGATGAAGACATAATCACCGTATGCAGTTCCTCGTGTTGATCTTATTTGAGAAACTTGTTCAACGCCGCCATATATGCTTAAGTAAGCGGCGAAAACGTCCCCACTCAATTGCATTGAGACATTACATACGGTGACCTTTATTCTTCGCTTGCCTCGATATTCAGGTTGCAGCCGGAAGAAGCGTGTTGTAATGTTACCACCGGCCAGTTTCTTGGCTACTTCCTCTGAAGGAAGTAGGACATCCCAGGTAGCAAAGCTTCTGCGGCAGATATACTTACCTGGGATGTTTGCGCTTTTTAGAAGGTCTTCAAAAGTCTCTCTTTTAAGGCCTGCTAGTCTCTTGGTCTTAAGATCAGTGACTACGAAGGACAGGGTCTTTGGTTCCACTTCTTTAACAAGTTCCGGTATAGGAAGGATTTCGCCTTCCTTAAAGTAATCGGCATATTTTTCTGCCCTGTCTCTTGCGTAGTCACTGGGGGGTTTTTGGTTCACGCAGTGTGACGACCAAGAGACTGTTGTTTCTTTTGGTTTCTGGGCCGGTGGAATAGTGCTTGCTGATGACGACAAGTCAAAAGGTGCTTCTTCCGGCATTGGGGAGGGTCTCGTTGTAAATATATCCTCGGGTGAGTTAGCCTCCTCCATGGCTGTGAAACACAGCTAGGAGGAGATGAATCCGAATGATGTGGTTAAGATCAAGAACGATGAAAAACAATGAAAAATCCGGTATGAGAAATGGTGGTCGTTTTTTTTTTTAAAGGATTAAAGCAACAATTCGAGTCGAGGTTTGACCCTCCTCACAAACAAACAACAGTAACAATTGTTTGAGGGGGGTCACAAAGCAATAACAATGATATAAAATTTACAGATAACAAATAACAATTTTCAACAGTAACTTACTTTTCGATAGTCGTAAAAAATAAACGCAATCCAAAACTGACGGGGAGGCTTATTCTTTATTTGAGACTGCTTTTATCTATCAACCAATCTTTCATATCTATCTATCTATCTATCTATCTATCTATCTATTTACTTCAGTCTATTCTTATTTATCATTCTGTCCATATCAGTCTATCAATCTATTTAAGTTAGTTCAAAACTTTCATTCAATTCGTATCTATGTGTCTGTGACTATTTATTTGAGACTGCTTTTATCTATCAACCAATCTTTCATATCTATCTATCTATCTATCTATCTATTTACTTCAGTCTATTCTTATTTATCATTCTGTCCATATCAGTCGATCAATCTATTTAAGTTAGTTCAAAACTTTCATTCAATTCGTATCTATGTGTCTGTGACTATTTATTTGAGACTGCTTTTATCTATCAACCAATCTTTCATATCTATCTATCTATCTATCTATTTACTTCAGTCTATTCTAATTTATCATTCTGTCCATATCAGTCTATCAATCTATTTCAGTTAGTTCAAAACTTTCATTCAATTCGTATCTATGTGTCTATGACTATTTATTTGAGACTATCTATTTATTTTATCTATCTATTGCAGCACGTTCAAATCTTTTTATCCGTCTATCTTTCGTTTGTACGTTTTCTTGCTATTTTATCATTTGAAATTTTTCTACGTCTTTTTTCTTTTTTTTATCGTCTCATTCAAAATGGGTTTTCTTTCTTCTTCCTTATCCCAGTTGGCTGGAGCAACAGAATACGTCGATTGCATCTCTGCAGAAAGGTAAGACACCCCCAACGAGTGTCAAAGTTATAACACTAAACTATCTATAATGAAGCTCGAAACCTGGAACTTTAAGGAGTGGGGAGTACCCCTTCATAGATATTTATACAAGGTTCATTCTATAGGTCAAATAATTATTTACTACCTTGGAAACCATTAAAATGTGGTAAACAGATGGTGAAACACCAGTTTTGTTGCCGTTACTCCAAACTCGACTCTGCCCTGAAATGGTAGTACCTGTTAGAGTGCCAACTATGAGTCAAATAGAACTGCTTAATTATTGACTATTCTGGAAACTCTTAAACTGAGACAAATAGAACTATTAGTGTTTGATTGCAATACTTGAAACCATTTAACTGTGCGCAAAAAAATGAGCCCTGGCTCGGGCAAAAGTTATAACTGAAAATTATTCGTTTACAAACCATATATATCTAATATATGTGTAAACAGGATTTGGTATTAAATAACCTACAAGTGTTGATATGCCATAAAACACAACCAGATAACCAAACACCCATATAATTTGGTGCAAGTACGAGGGTGAGTCAAAAGGAACGCCTTTTTCTTTCATGCGGCATAATTACAAACACAGGAACATGTATCATACATCAAAATGAACCTAATCCTCAATGGATCACATCCCTACTTCTCAACATAGTCGCTGTTTCCCTCAAAAGCAATGTTCCACCATCGAATGAGAGCATGTATCTCTGCCTCGTAAAATTCTGTAGACTGTGCTTTGAGCCACCTAATCACTGCAGTTTTCCCTCCCTCGTCACTGACAAAATGGCTGGCACTTAAACCCTCTTTCTTGAAGCCAAAGAGATGATAGTCTGAAGGCACTAAATTTTGCCAATTGATTATGTCCTCCTGACAAAGCTCGACCACTTACAAGCATCAAGACAAGGGAGACAATCACCTCAATCGAGAGAAAAACTTCACCGCATCCTCCATATTTACCAAATTTAGCACCTTCAGACTTCATGTTTTTAAGATCTGAAGTAGGACCCGTTTATTCAAAGCTGGACTTGTTAGTCTTGAGTGAAAAGTTCGTTGAAAAAAAATTTACAAATGTTATTTTATTGTTTTTTCATTTTGAAGGCTACTGCAATGCAAAATAATTATTCTGGGTTAAATTAATTTCGAAGTAGAAAACTTCATCATCAGAGACTTTCATAATATGAATTCGGTGTTGTATATTCAAATTTTTTAAAGTTGTAAACATGGTGACACTTGTGGTGTTAGAACGCTATCTTAGCTGTTGTAACCATGGTGTCACGTGGGGTGCTTAAAAACCATGTGGAAGAAACATGACTTCAGTTTTTCTAATCCGTTTCGTTTTTTTTAATTAGAATTTAACATTGAATGGATTATTTGTATAAACTATTTTTTTTAATTTTAGCAAACTTTTATAGCAAATTATAAAAAAATTACAAAGTATGTTCTGGTAAGAACGTAAATATCTTAAGAGAGAAAGTTAAGATTCATACATGAAATGTTACTGTTCGTGGTTTTTTTTTACCCTTAATCGAAATAGACATTATTTCTGCGTGTAAAAGATCTGTGTAAGAATGTGTTACTATGCAAAGAGAGAATATATTTATGCGTTAAGCATATATGCAGCAATAACTGAAATTTTTTACACAGCAGGGTACTGATTGAATAGTCGTACGAATGTTTTTGATACAATAAACATATAAAGAAACATATTCATCCAATTTAAGATAATTAAGCGATGCTGAAATTAAATATATTCTTGAAGGAAGAGAATGTTAGATTTAGAGGGTTTTTTTTCTTTTATTGAGGGGGTTGCATTTTTTTGTTTGTTTCCTTTTTTGGTAGGTCACAGAATAATTCTGAGAAAAACTGCAGAAACAATATTTGTACCGCTATTTATAAGATTGAAGTTGGCTCAAAATTAAATAAAAAAGTTATTGATTTATTGATAGATCTAATAGGTTAAAAATGTATTTTAAACAATCTAAGATGGTAAAGATTTCTTAAATTATTTTAGGCTTTGATCCTTCAAATTTTTCATGGTGATTCAAATATTGTCGTCCGTGAAATCTCAAAGAACTTTTCAAACAAACGCGTATGCACTGATAAGTTAATAAATGCAAAAATTGTAGCTTCTGGAGCCTATCTTTTGCACAAATATTAACACTTTCTTTGTTTGGAAAAAATTAGACTTTCAACGGTGACCTTACAGAATAACCGTTAGCTTGCTCTATGCCCACAAGATGTACTGATAAAGATGAAAACCAAACTCCCTCTCAACACCATGTTGTTTAGAATTGGATCGTTATGCCTTTATTCATCTTTCCAAATGGTCTCAGACTTAATATAGAGGCCTTGAGGAAGTCATCTGGACTGTATCAAGAGTGTGACTACTGGAAAACACTGTCTAGAAACAGTACTCTGCACAATGTCACAGGAGTACTTCGTCTTGATAGGAAGAAAATTTCTGCGATCGTATCATCCTTAATATCTGGCAACATAACTCTGCACATTACAATCTCCTTGATTATTGTGTATGGGGTGCCGTACCAACAAAACACTGTGCCACACCTAAAAGGAATTGAAGAGGAGGATAACGGCAGCATTTACCAATTTACAATTTAGACGACCGGGAAAACTTGCAGGAGTTTCCAAAGTAGACTGGAGGCCATGGTTGAAACCAATGACGATATACACGAATAAATTTCATCTATAGAATTTCAAGATATTTTCGCGTAATTTTGGTAAAAAACGGCAGCATTTACCAATTTAAACAAGGAGACTGTCGAGAAAGCTTACAGGAGTTTCCAAAGTAGATTAGAGGCCGTGGGTGAAGCCATTGGTGACTTCCTTGAATAGATTTTATCTATATCATTTCAATGTATTTTCATGTAATTTTGGTAAAGTGTAATTTAGACAACATACCTACCACACTCTGTATGTTGTTGTATGGTTTGGCATATTCATGAATGCTCAATATCGACGATTGGGTATATGTTGTTCTAAGTTTGAATAGCGTAGAGACCCTCTTAAGTAATGAACACATAAGCAAAAAACTGGCAATTTCGAAGCGCTGTTGACGGTGTCTACGCTATTCAGTATAGCAGGGGTTCCCCTTTACTCCATCCGCCCTAATCGTCTCTCTCTCTCTCTCTCCCTCTCTCTCTCTCTCTCTCTCTCTCTCTAAGTAGATTCTCTAGATTGTGTCCAGCATCGGCATAGAGTTGATATTAGTTTGTTTTTTTTTTTCTGTTTGGCTAATACTGGCGCTTCATTGTGAAGAGGCTCTTCAGAAAAGTTGAAAGCTGCTTCTCTAGCAATGCCCTGCATGTCTTGTTCGTCTTACTAACTGAGATGGGATGTAGGTGGCTGTATAGCTGTTATTTTGTGGTGTTTAATCACCAATAATTACCTGATAATGAAAAAAATTGCTTTTATTTCCTTATATCATCATATCGGATTAATACTTTTTGAATTGATTACTGCTCTGTTTAATAATGTTAACAATGCCGTTATGTTTTTAAATGAACAATATATATATACATGTGTGTGTGTGTGTGTGTGTGTCCGTTATTTCAATTGTGTGTGTCTATGTTTTTTGTCAGTATCTTTCGAGTTCTTCGTAAATTGTTTATCTATCGACAACGACGGCGAGAATACAAAATGAGGTAATTCTTTTCTCATTCTGTTCATCTCTCTCTCTCTCTCTCTCTCTCTCTCTCTCTCTCTCTCTTTCTCCGTGTGTGTGTGTGTGTGTGTATTTCGTCTGTTCATATCTATCTATAGCATCTGTCCTTATCTATCTATTTGTAATGTCTATTCCTAACCATCGATTGCGTCTGTTCCTAACTAGCGATAGCGTCTGTTCATATATATCGACATCATCTGTTCATACATACCAATAACATCAGTTCATATTTATCTTTTTGCGTCTTTTCATACCTATCTATTAGGTCTGTTCATACCTATCAGAAGTAACAGTTCAGGTTTTTTCACCGAGCGATAGTTTCTATTCATACGTACATCTGTCTATCAATCAATAGCGTCCGTAGATATGTAACAGATTTCGGACTCACTCGCTGCCATTATTTTCTAGTAACTTTTGAATGTATTACCATCGTATTCAGTCTTTTTCTTTTGACACTTTTGTCAACTCATATTTTTGCCCAACTTCTCCGCACATGTTGTTGCCCAGTCAGCTGGGGCTGTAGAATACACCGACTGCTCCTCTGCAGAGGGGTAAGACCCCCCCCCCAACGAGTGTCCTCGATATGACACTAAACAATCTGATGGTGAGGTTCCAGCAGTGCTGGAGCTTTGGGGAATGCAGAGTACCCCTTCATTGCCATCGCTCCCAGGTCCACTGTGGCCCGGAGCGGTAGCACCTGATAGGGCCCTATCTATGGGTTAAATAGAACTAAAAGCATACTTATGCTAAAATGAATTGAGTAAACTGAATAGCTTAAAATAGAAACGTTTTTGACAATCAAACCGTACTTACACTTAAACTGCGTGCTTATGCTTAACTGAATTATTTCAAATAGAACTGTTTTTCGACATTAAAACTGTATTTACACTTAACTGAATTATTACATATAACTGCTTGAATAGTTTGAAATGGAAATGTTTTTGACAATTAAACTGTGTACTTATGCTAAACTTAACTGTTTTCAATAGAACAGATTATTTACATAAAGATGGATTTGGCGTTAAATAACCTACAAAGGTTGATATGCCATAAAACCAAACAAACCAAACCAAAGCAAACCGCACATGCTGGGCGCGATACAAAATCATTTTTTCAGCATAGTTTAACCGGTTTGAATTCAGTTTTCTTTCTCCTAGATAGGTTGTCAAGGTTAATGACCCCAGTCTTCCTTACTACTTCCATATAGCTGGAGGGAGAATTATTGGATTCATATCTTTTCCTAGGGTATTTATCCGTCGCTTGAGATGATACAGTGAGTAGTAGTAAGTTGACCGTTGTCGAGGGCGACCAGAACGCTCCCATCTCAATAGCTAATCTACCGAGGTGTAGTGGAGGGCGCAACTCCTTTCCTTGGATCGATTCACTTACCCTTGATCGATACTTTATAATGCTGAGTGTTAAACAAGTAGGTATCAAGTACCATTTTTTGAGTCCTTAGTATGACTCGACTTGAGATTGAACCTAGGTATGTATATATGTACAACTCCTCCTCTCAAACAGGATGTGACACAAGATCCGCGTGTTTTTAACAGATTTGAGTTCTGAGTTTGTTTTCTTCTCGAATGGTCGCCATACCAAGATTAAAGAGCCCATTCTCTTTACAACTTACCTATAGCAGGAGAGAGAATAACTGGATTCATACCTTTTACAAGGGTATTACCACTATTAGAAATGCAAATAGAATCGTCTAGGACTTAAACTCTGGTTGCCATGTTTATTTATGTATGTAGTGACCAGTACACTATGAACGCTTCCTATCAACATAGACAATCATTGTTGTCGTGGCTTAATCTTATATATCTATGAGACGTTTTCCGATCGTCCTTTGGTGACAAATATTGTATATATTTCATATATACATAATGCAATTAAATTACTTCCAAAAATTTTAACTGTCACCTGTGTGGTACCATAGCGTAGGCATTGGAATAGTTAGCTAGCAAGTACTAGCACTCACGTGGTCACTCTGGCATATATTGAAGAACGAGAAGGTTGATATAGAAAAACAACACAGACTCTTTAGTGTATTCTTTCAGGGTTTATAGTTGGCTCGTTACCGTGTGTTGTCCGATAAGAGAAAGACTAATTGATATTTTCTTTTAAAAGTTTGTAGCCCCTCATGGGATAAAACTAAGGTCCGACTTTCCTCTACGCCGATCGCTTTAATTCTGCCTCCAGAAAAACCGACCGTCCCCTCGTCTCCGCCTGTCGTGTCGGGAGCAGAAGCATATCCATTTCCCTTCGCACGTGCGCACAAAATTTTGGACTTCCAGTTTTCCTTAGTTATTCTTAACTACAACGAGTCCCTCTGCCTTGTTATTCGGCAACTACTGTCTGCTTTATTAATTTATCTATTTATTTATTTACTCCTTCAATTTCACACGAGCCGTTCAATTATATTAAAGTGAACTTGAAGAAGTGGTAATATTAGCTCAATCTGTTAAATATCGTGTCATTTTCTCTCTTACACACGATCAATTATGATGATTTGTTGGACCGGTGCAAACAGTGAGTTTGCTGTTAAAAAGTTTCATTATACTGGTGAATCTGTAATTGGTAAACTTTTTGTGCTCATTATATGCTACGTTAGAATGATACTGTTCCGGGTAGAATTTTCAACCCATAATAGTACCTATTTTTATTTTTTTCCTAAAAGCCCAGATAACATAATTACATACAAAGTTCTTATATCAACTCCGTAATACGCTACTCACACTTGGCATTTTTTATGGGTTTTGTCATGTTTTTGTTTTATCAATTTTTATTTCTATCTTTTATTTTCATTAATTTTTGCAGTGTTCGTATTAGAGTGTTCACCAATAGCCCGGGAGACGGGGTTCAATCCCAGGTCGAGTCATACCAAAGGCTCAATAAAATGGTACTTGATGCCGCCTTGCTTAACACTCAGCATTATAAGGTAGAGATCACGGGTAAAGTGAAGCAATCCAGGGAATGGAGTAGCGCCCTCCCCTAGACCTAGGTGTAGTAGCTATTGAAAAGGGAGCTTTCGGGTCACCCTCGACTAAAGTCGCCAAATTTACTTAGTATTTCTTTGGTGAGGTACTATTGTAACAGAGCAACCCTAATAAAAGGAGTAAGGAGAAGCCAGCTTAGCCAATCATTTTTGTGAGTTTGATTCTCACTGGGTGCTTGATGCATCTGTCATTGTATCAAGCTAAACTTAGTAAATAAGTGATGTCTCCTTTTTCTACATACGCACATGCACTCTTTCTGTCTGTCTATATCTCTCGCTCTCTTTACCTCTCTCTCTCTTTCTCTCACACACTTCTTTTGTTATTATATCCAATACTTCTCACCTGTTTTCCTCCTCTCTATTCTCCACACCTCCTTCCTTTCTCTTTCTTGTTTTTTTTTTTTCTTTTACTCTTTCTTTCCTCTTTTCGTCCATAATCTTGTTCTTCACGACAAGCTTTCCTTGTATAATAACATAGAAAAAATACAAGAATACAAATACATACAGACAAAAAAATAAACCAAAAAACAAAGAAAATCACATTGTCAGAATCGACTGAATGAAGATATTTTCGATTCCACCACTGTTAATCCATCACATTCTCTTACTACATTTTTCGTTTCTTTTTTTTTTTTTTTTTTTTTTTTAATGTCCATTTCATTGTTTCCCATCCATTCCGTTTCTATTCAACGATGTTCTCTAGTTTGTTTTTGCTTTTTGGGTGTTTTTGTTTTTATTTCTTCCATCTTTATTCGTGCCCATGTGTTTGTGGCGTGCTGTATTGGGCTTTCAACGGCATCGTGTAGCATGCGCGCCATCAATCTTGTACACAATGGTCCTTTATGTATAATGATCTTCTTGGACAGTACATGCTTCACTGCCCGTTTGAAGGCAATCCACTCCGGTCATCAGAACCTTTGGGATCAGTGGTCCACACATTTCTAGCTATTCCAGACCTCTTCATTGCTTTAGTATTTGTCTTTATAATGAACAGTATTAGAGTGTAGTATCTGTGTGACATGCACGGAACTTTTCTACTCTTCTTTTATGATTTGAAACAAAAAGATACAATCTATCTATCTAAATATTGTTCAAGTATAACTTAGTCGGCAACCGTAGTCATGGGTGACCCAAAGGCTGCCTTTTCAATAGCTACCACACCGATGTGTAAGGGAGGACGCTGCTCCTTTACCTGGATTGCTCCACTTTACCCTTGATACGTGCCTTATATTGCTGAGTGTTAAGCAAGGAGGTATCAAGTACCATTTTTAAAGTCTTTGGATTGAATCGACCTGGGATTGAACCCAGGTCTCCCGGACCATTGGCGAACACTCTACCGACTAGGCTAATGTTTATATCCTGGACACTCGTTGTGGGCGGTCTTACTCATCTGCAGAGGTGCAGTCGGTGTATTCTACAGCACCAGCCGACTGGGCAATACACAGAGTTAATGTCGAAACAGTTTTATTGCAGATAATTCAGTTTAGCATAAGTACACAGTTTAGATGTCAAAACAGTTCTATTTTAAACAATTCAGTTTAGCAAAAGTACGCAATTTAAATGTCAAAACAGTTCTATTTGAAACAATTCAGTTTAGCATAACTACGCAGTTTAAATGCAAAAGAACAGTAAACTCAAATTCTATTTAACCAATAGATAGGACCCTTATCAGATGCTATCACTCAGGGCCATAGTGGACCTGGGAGCGATGGCAATAAAGGGGTACTCCGAATTGCCGATAGCTCCAGCATTACTGGAACCTCAACAACAGATTGTTTAGTGTCATATCCAGGACACTCGTTGGGAGTTCTTACTCCTCTGCAAAGAAGCAGTCTGTGTATTCTACTACCATAGCCGACTGGACAACCAAAAAATGAGCCTCATTTACAACAACTATAACCATGATAGATGAAGCATTTATGTTTCATGACTTTATTTTGGTCCAGCCAAAGACTTTCAAATACTCCTTAAATTATTTTTCTATCAGAGTACTCGGACTACTGTCATCACTTTTATTGTTATGTTCACAACGCTTCAGCCGATTCGTCCTTCGACTTTTTTCAGATATTTTAAGTCGAACTCGGTAGCCCACACGAAACTTAGAACCGAACACTTTATTCAATCCTCGGGGGTAGATTTTTGTAATTCTGTTAATAAAAACTGGATACATGTGTTAGTATACGTTGTTATTTTAACCTATAGTCAGATTTGAACCTGCAACCTCCACATGATTTCACTGAAAAGCTCTTTAACCAAAGGCCTATATCTTTTTCGCCATATATTCTACTTATCATAGCTTAACACTTGTACCGGGTTATGGTTAACGGGATTACAACAATTCAGTTTTGTATTAGTATGCAGTTAGTTCTATTTAACCCATAGATAGAGCCCTATTAGGTGCTACCATTCCGGGCCAGAGTGGGCCTGAGAGCAATTGCAATGAAGGGATTTCCACATTTCCCAAAGCTCTAGCATTATGGGAACCTCTCCATCAGATTTTTTAGTGTCATACCCCTGTGAATTAAATAAAGCGTTCGATTCGAAGTTCCGTGTCGGCTTATGAGTTCGACAAGAAACACCAGAAGGGACGCATTGATTGAAACGTTGTGAATATAACTATAAAGATAAAGACAATAGTCTAAATATTTTAAATGATATAAACTATGAAGCTTCATCTCAAAAATTTAGACAAATAACTCCTTAAATTATGACAAGAATTTTTAGAGGGAAAGACAGAAAACAATTAAATAAGAATATAACGAAAGTGATTTTACAATTTAGATCACGCTTCCCGTTGCTTTTATTCAGAAAATTTTTATTTCTTTAGCCATAAGCGAAAGGTAATTTCAAATTTGTGGGACATTTATGAGGAATCAATACATATTGACATTAACATTACCAGGTTTTTTTAAACAATAGAAGCCATAATTCACAACACTTATGTAGTTACTAGAATCTTATACTCTACTTCATTCTCCACCCTATCGACTGCATCTCTTGCATTGTGGTAAGACTCCCTTCCTTCACAAGAAAGAAGTGTCCTATTTAGGACACTAGACTGAACGCAATGGTTAGAGTTCCTGTGGGAAGTTGAAGTCACTTTTTATTGCCATTACTCCCAGGTCCACTCTGACCCATAGTATAGTACTTAACTGTGCATATATTATTTGTATTATATAGGAATACTAGAAACGATTAAACTGTGCAAACAAATAATTATTATTGAGTTGGAATAGTTATTTGAAACCATCTAATTATGTACAGTTTTGATTGGAATACGTGAAACCATATAACTGTGTGCAAACAAAAGATTATTATTATTAGATTGGAATAATTGCAGCTATATATTTGTGTGTAAACAACTGATCATTATTGAATTGGAATAGTTATTTGAAACCATATAATTATGTAAAAATTATTAGTATTAGATAAGAATACGCTGAATTCACACTTTTAGCCATACTTGACTTTGCCTGATTGTTGAGGTTCTTGTAACCAAAACAAAATTTCTTCAACTATCAGGTTATTGTGCTATGATCAACAGCGTCTTCACATTTTGCAGAACAAATGATTTTAGTTGCTTGGCTCAATTCGAACTCATAAAATATAAGTTAAGGAATTAAAATCGCAGACGGTGAGAAGCAATGTACAACCACCAACAACGATACAATGAACCAAGATGGGTACCTGAATAGTTTGGTTTTGTTGTGTTTTATGGCATATACACCATTGTAGGTTATTCAATGACAAATCCTCTTTATACATATATATTAAATATATAGGGTTTGGTTTGGTTGGGTTGGGTTTTATGGCATCAACGATTGTTAGTTATTTAATGCCAAATCCTTTATATATATATATATATATATTGTCATTCACAGACAGATTTGTTTCGTTCTATCAGAACTCATCAGTGTGGCTAGACAGGCTAGATTCCTGAAACTGGGATCGAAACCCGGTTGACTCAAACTCCAATCAAATATTCGACCACTCAGCCACGAGGAAGCCGGCGCCAGCAAAGTAAATTTAAACGCTTATGAATCACAATTGTTATTGTTTTCATATATCTGCTTAACGGCTACCGAGAGGTCGATTCATATGAAGAGCCTTGCATTACGCTAATGGCAACACAATTACTTCATTCGCTAGAGAGCTCAACCCTACAGGGGTAGGGGAGCATATTTATATTGTCATCCACAGACAATTGTAGGTTATTCAATGGCAAATACTGATTATACATATATACCGATACATAGGATTTGAAAGCATTTTATTGATAGTATTCTTAAATTTGCCGAAGCTCTTTTTTTGCACAAAGTTAAATAGTTTCAAATATTATTATATAACCGTCATAATTAAAATCGATAAATTGTTTTACATACGTAGTTTGTTGGTAATTCAATCTTTAAATGAGTTAGAACTAATTTGCACACTAGTATTACTATTGTTTCTTCACAATTAAATCGTTTCATTTCTTTCTTTCTAATACTTATAATTCTATTCAATACTAATCGTAAGTTTGTACACATGGATATCATTACAAGTAATACTGTTTAATACTAATAATTTAATCGAACACTACACATGTACCATAGCCAGATACGGTGATGTGTGAAACGTACATCGAATGTCCATAAAGATAGAACATAGGAATCTCGAAACACGAAAAACACGTAACGACTTCTCAGTTCAGGTACGAAACCTTTTATTTCCTTTGAGTTAAAGGTTTCGACATAAGGAAGAGAGATACACATTCTTTCTATTCTGGCTTTTTCATCTATGCCCCACCCCCAACACGTGTGGCACCGACCACAAAGGTCTCCGTGAGCAAACGAAAACCAACCGTCTTCCCACGAGGCAGGTCTCATCTCAACTAACTGACTTTTTCAAAATCTTCCCAAATCCTCCGCGCGCTTCCGGTGCATGACGTCATTCGCACTCTGTAGCCCCCGTTTCCCATCTCGGGCTATTGTGACATCTCTGAGTGACACGTCCGCTCTGCCCACGCGCACGCGGGAACACCTGTGTTAATATTTCACCTAACTAACCCATGTGCTGAGCCGAAAGGTTCTCAGCCTAACTAAACCCAAAGGTATAAACCGAAATCTCTCGGCCATTATATTACACACATTCATTTGGACATAGTCAAATGGTTCCAAGTATTACTATGTTATACCAATAATTGTAATTAGACTCACAGTTAAAGAATTTAAATATGGCTATTTAACACTAATAATTCTATTCAACATTACTCATTCGTTTGCACACAGTCAAATGGTTCCAAGTGTTGCTGTGTACCTCAAACAATTGAATTAACAATTAATCATTTGTTTACACAGAGTTAATTGTCAAATAGTTCTATTTCTAATATTGCAAATTAGCATAAGTCATTTGTTTGCACACAGTTTAAACGTCAAACAGTTCTATTTGACCCATAGATGGGACTCTATCAGATGCTACCACTCCAGGTCAGAAGGGCACCTTTGGTGGTGTAACGGTTAGCAAGCTTGACTAGCAAACCTACACGAGTGAGTTCGAGTCTCATTGGGTGCCCCATTCATTCGGCCTTGTGCCACATCGAAGCAAAGAGCTTTGTAAATTACTACCACTCCAGGTCAGAGTAGACTTGTGAGCAATGGCAATGATGTTGTACTCCATATTCCCTAAAGCTCCAAGACTGGAGCCTCACCACCAGTCTGTTTAGTACATTTTCAAGATACTCGTTGGAATGAAGGTCTTACCCTTCTGGAGAGATGCAGTCTGTATATTCTACAGCTCCGTCGACTGAGCAACCAGGGATTGAAGTGCTTTGGTCATGTGACGGTAATTCACAATGCTATTTAGCTTGATGTGGCACAAGGCTGTCTGAATGGGGCACCGAACTCACTCATGAAGGTTTGCTAGTCTCACTTGCTAACTATTACACCACCATTTGATATACGCGCTACAAACTAGGTCGTACCAAAATATTGCAATACTTTTGACGTACACAGTCATACACGTCAAATCAAAAAAAGTTCTTACTCGAAGACGCCACAGTATTCCACTTGTGTAAAATTCTTCTTCGTACATTGTCGCTAATTTGTTCCGCGCTTTTTGTGTAAAAATGATTATTCTTTTTAATGATGGGAAACCCACAGCGAGCGAAGCTTAGCATACACTGCATCCTATGTTGAAGAGTAAGACTCCGGCTTTAAAAAAAGTTTTATCCTCCGTATCTCACTGGAAATTTGGTGAATTCTTCCAGGCAGCGGTCGTATCGGTACTGCTGTATGGATGCACTACTTGGACGCTAACTGAACGACTGGAGAAGAAGCTAGACGGCAATTACACAATAATGCTGCGAGCAATATTGAACAAGTCCTTGTAGCAACACCCCAAAAGGCACCAACTATACGGCCACCTGCCTCCCATCACGAAAATAATTCAAGCTAGACGAACCGGACATGCAGGACACTGCTGGAGAAGCAGAGACGAGCTCATAAGTGATGTATTCCTATGGACCTCCACATATGGCCGGGCAAAAGCAGGACGACTAGCTCGAACATACATTCAGCAGCTATGTGAGGATACGGTATTTAGCCCTGAAGACCTTCCAGGGGCGATGAATGATAGGGAGAAGTGGCGAGAGAGGGTCAGGGATATCCATGCATGATGATGATGATGATGATGATGGCTATATCCTTACTGACCCGGATTGGTTATACTTATAAGAATAATTGATTAATTAATTGATTCATTCATTGATTTTAACTTCGTGTCAATCCGTCCTGGATTATTTTATACACAGAAATTTGGGAATTGCATTCATTGTACGTACATATTTACATTTTTGTGGATTTATTTCATTGAGGGTTTTTATTTTTTGCGCATGGTCCTATCGAATATGAATGATTTAAAATAGATATTACCTATACTTGGGACAATAACAGATATTACAACTATGATTCAGCGTGAAACTGGGAGTTATGGTAATGAAGGAGTATCCTACACTCATCAACTCTTAAGAACTGAAGCTTTGGCATCAGATGCAGTTTAGTGTCATACCCTGGGTATTTCATTTGTTGGGTACTTAACCCTCTGTAAATGATACAGTTAATGTATTCTGATCCCCAACGATAATGCGAGGTACTTGTTAGAGTCACATCTACGGATCAAATAGATCTGTTTAAAAATGATTCCTATACAATAGGATGGTGTATTAATTTACTAAGTCTTTTGCTTCGACGCGGCACAATGCCATATTATAGAGGCATACAATGAAATTCTAAATCACTCCCCAATTTTTCCTTGTCTTGCTTGCTAACCATTACACTACCAGAGACATCCTACAATGGGATGGTGTAGTAATTTATAAAGCTTTTTGCTCAGATGCTGCTCAAGGCCGTATGAATGGGGCACCCAATAAAACTCGAACTCAGTCGTGAAGGTTTGCTAGTCTTGCTTGTTAACCATAACACCATACGGGGATTCTTAAGATTAGATGATGCATTAAATTACTAAGCTTTTTGCTTAGGTGCAGCACGAGGCAGTATAAATGAGGTACCCATTGAAACTCAAACTCACTCGTGAAGGTTTGCTTGTCTAGGTTGCTAACCATTACACCACCGGAGCCACCTCATGATAGAAAAGAAAAACTCTTAAGAAAAAATTGTACAAAAAAATGCAAATAAGAACGTACAATAAACGCGATTCCCGAAAATCAAGGCTTTAAATAAACTTTGACGGTGTGACATGCCTTTAAAATAACTCAATCAATAAATCCGACAATTCTAGAAATTGATTACAATTCAAACATATAAATCAATTTAAATCAAGAAACATCTTCTTTTCATTTTCTTCTGGGGTGACCCCCACCCAACCCCGCAAAAAAAATTATAAATAAGCAGCATTACTTTCGAAGCATCTCTATTATTTATTCTTCATAGATAACTTATTTATATATGCTTCATGTTTGGTTGCTGTCTTTTTTTTTGTAGGGTGTGGTTGGTTTTTTTTAAGGAGGGGGCGTTTTTTCCTATAGATTATATTCGATTATCTTGCCAACAGCAGTCCTTGATGATACTGACAATGCTATTTAGGAAGAGGTATAAGATTATGGTATATGAGTAATATTGAACAAGACTTTGAAGCAGCACCCCACAAAGCAGCAGCTCTGTGCTGATACGGGATGTAGCTCCGAAGACCTGCTGGAAGCAATGGACGATAGGCAGGGGTGGCGAGAAAGGGTCAGAGATATCTGTGCAGATAGCGTGACATGATGATGATGATGATGATAAGATTATAATTTCATAGTTATATTGAAACTTTGGATTATTACGACATCATATTCAGGGTAAACACAGATACAACAAAATAATTATTCAGTTCCAAACTGAACTGGAAAATACTTATTCTTTAAGTTAGAAATTTCTTTGTGCATTTCTCTAATATAAATCTTAATACGATATGCCATTTCTGTTGGCTTAAGGTTACATATATACAAATAAGAGCATTTTGGTCATGGATGTATTAATGAATCATCTCTTGTTGTCCAAAGGCGCCTCTGGTGGTGTAATGGTTAGCAAGCTCGACTAGCAAACCTACACGAGTGAGTTCGAGTCTCATTGGGTGCACCTTTCATATGGCCTTGTGCCAAATCTAAGCAAAAAGCTTAGTAAATTTCCATCTCTCGTTGTCCAAATATAATACCCGTAAGTATTACTTTCGGACACCCCTTCTGTATTATTTTGGATTCTTCTTAGGAAGCTCATACATTTGTGCCTAGATACTAACAAAAAATCAAAATCAATCTTCGCATTGCCAGGCCCGGCTCATAAAGCGAGCCCATAGAAATATAACAAATACTTTAAAGAAATAAATGATAACAAGTGGGTTGATCTCAGAAAAGGAAAATGCAGCTTGTTTACGCTTTGAATTCGTGGCAAGACAAAATATATTCAGTATTTGTTTATACACTGGTTTCGAGAGTTTCCTGCGCCACGTGGTTGCTGAGGAATCGGATGCACAAGCTAGTGTCATGGCTGCGCAAGTATCTAAAGAGTTTCTTTTAAATGCATCCTTTGCACGGATACGACTTTAGAAAATGGAAAATGACGACCAGACCTTATAATACTCACAAAAAAAAGAGAACTTACAGAGTTGTGAACTTTGCAGTGACGCCTGGCTTCAGAATAAGATTGACAGAAAGCGAAAAGAAAGATAGGTACCTCAAACTTGCTAGGGAATTAAAAACGAGTGGAACATAAAAGTGACGGTTATACCAATTGTATTGGGTGCTGTTGGTACAGTCATCAAATGATTGGTAAAAGAACTAGAGGAGTTGAAAATAAGGGAACGAGTAGAGAAAATCCAAACTATAGCATTGCTGAGATCGGCCAGAATACTGAGAAGAGTCCTGGAGACCTGGAGAGACTTGTCGTCACTCAAATTTCTGTGAAAAATTTTAAAGGGTCAAAACCCAAAATAATTGAAGAAACCATTTCCCTCCAAGGATGTTAAAAGTACATTTTAGCCAATTAGAATAATAAAGGAAATAATCTTCTTTTTTGAAATCTAATTTTGAGCCGAAATTGAATAAATAAATTGTATGAATAAATTGTATAAATGAACGATACTAAAAATATTTCTTCAGTATGTATGGCTTATGTTATACTTACTCAAGCTTTCACTTTATTTCTTTTGAGTGAAAATAAAACAATCTCTTCTTAACAAGAATGCATTTTATTTCAACATTGTTATTTATTGGATACGTAAGTGTTTACATAGATTTTATTAATGCTCAAATTATAGCCAAAACTTATTGATGAAAGTATCAATAGCAGCCGTATATACGTCAAGGTATAAATATCTCTCTCTCTCTCTCTCTCTCTCTCTCTCTCTCTCTCTCTCTCTCTCTCTCTCTCTCTCCATAGTGACAGTCACAGACAAAAACCTTTATTGCACACGCAAAAATAGTTCTGCTTTATATTAGGCTAACAATTACTGCTATACATCAATCGGGAATCTTAACATAAGAAATATATGCTCTCTGACTAAATCATCTTTGCTTTAAAAAAAGGCTATGTAAGTTTTACTTTTTTAGCAAACTTTTCTCTCAATTTAAAGAAATAAAATTTATAAATTTGACATCGGAATTTTATTCAATTATTTACAATATGTCGTCACCATCATGACTTCAACCTTTGACCGATGACTGTTGTCTTTACCACTAAAATTACAAATCAAACATTCTGATTCATTAGCAATTCAACTTCTAAAAAATATGCTTGATTCATAAGATGATAAGGTAGTAAGGTATCTGTACGTCATTGGATTGTAGTGACATATAGTTGTATGACTCTTCTGCCACTCTAAATCTACATGGCAACAAATAAGTGACATGTGGGTTTTATTACAGAATACACGACCAACGAGTAAATACGGCCCCACATGTTACATTAACAGGCTGATTTCAAACAGGCCGATGTAATGTAAACAGAAAAAATAACCCATTCATGGCCACATGAAATTAACCTAAAAAGAAAATTAACTCTAACAATTGAACAGAGAAAATAAAATAATCATGCTGATAGAATTCATCCGACGTTCTTTTGAATCCTTTCAACATTAAAATGCATATTTACTCTTTGTCTTTTACTAGTCCACGAATTAGAAACGGTCGTGTGTTACCTTTTCAATCGCCTATACAGCCTGTTTTGTTTATCGACACAAACTGTTTTTTTTTTCTCTTTCTTCAGTAATGTAAAAATAAAAGTTTAGAGACAAACAAAATATGTTAGAAATCAGCCTGTCAATGTAACAAGCAGGGCCGTATTTACTAGTTGGCCGTGCAGAGTACGTTTTCTTAGACTTTACTCGTAAAAGGATATCTACAAGTCAGCTGGACCTTCATTTTTGATTTTGGAATTAGCTTCTCTTAGTATGGTAGCCTCCACTACAGTTTTATTATTAGACTGTACCTCCTTTTACCCCAGCAGACACATATATATCCGTAGGAGTTGCCTGTGGTGAAATGGTTATCGTTTCTGGTAATGGACACGGTGAATCGAGTTCAAATCCTTGACAAGGCCGCCTCCATTTTACATATCGTTAATACTCTCAGAAAGTGTATGATCCAATTATTCACTCTCCAGCAATAGACAAATAGTAGGACAGATGGGGCTCTTTAACAATGGTATAAGAACCGGTTTAAGAAAAGCAAAACTCTGAATTCAAACCTGTTAAACTCCGCTCAAAAATTGATTTTGTGTTACATCCTGCCTATTCTGAAGGGTTGGTAAATACATTCATATAAGTAGACTGATATATATATATATATATATATATAGAGAGAGAGAGAGAGAGCAAAAGAGAGAAAGTGAGAGGGAGAATTTTATGCATACGTTGGCATGTGAATTTTTGGAAATTTTTCATTATCTTTCTTTGTTCTAAAAGACTTGATTTCAGTTATTTTGGCTGAAAAGAGTTAATTTTTCCGGGAAAATCTGAATCAGAGTCTAGACAAATTATCCCAAAAGCTTAAAAAAGATTTTAGGGACAAATGATTATTCAAAGGTTTTTGTAAAGAAATTTACTGCATAAACAACACATTTACCTGCAAAAAAACATTAGATGAACCAGTTGACATATATGTACTATATATATATATATATCTGGAGGAGTCCAAGTGGCTCAGATGCTAACGTGCTAGATTGCAACATTGTAATAAGTGAATTCAAATTCTAATCACTGCATAATGTTTACTTTCGGACTTATACCCTAGATATAGGTATGAACCACTTTTGTCTACCAAATATGGCTTAAATAGTACCCCACCCGTCCTTCTACAAAGATGGCTTTGTCATTAAATAACCCACACGTTTCAAACTTGAGCGGAGGGCGTTGTTGATATATATATATATATATATATATATATATATATATATATATATGTATGTATGTATGTATGTATGTATATTTTGGCAGCATTTCTTCGTTAATACAAATTTTATTAAACACAATAGACATTTTCTGTCTACATATTTTCTTCTGGATCCGTTCGAATTTCTGTATTACTTTTATCGTATTCGGGGGGACTTTATGTATTGTCCATAGTTGTATGTATCCCTAGTACTTTCTGCCCGACTTTGGGCCATCATCAGGGCAGGATCTATTTCAAAAGTGATCTAACTTTTGTTTTAGCATATTACTATAATGTAAGAGCGTCTTTACCATTGAAGATTATGGCGTTTGCTTTTAAATGGGTTTCTATAATTAATGTCAGTAATTAAAGACATTTAAGTACATTAGCACTTGTTTGAAAATTAATTCTATCAAGTGTCGGTTGAATGTTTCTAATATGTAGTGCTTCGAGAATCTGTAGTTTTTGTTTATTATTTTGATGTTCTAATATTGTTGTGTTGTCTGTGAGAATTTTCCGTAATTGTGTTGTTGGACATGAAAGTTTTTTTTCATGTTGAGCTATTGAACTTGTATCAGAAAGGTGCTTTGTAATTCTCCTCAAGGAGGTTAAACCAACATATATATTATTATTATCAGAGATACAAGTAATACGGGAATTCGAACGGATCCAGAAGAAAATATGTTGACATAAAATGTCTATTATGTTTAATGAAATATATATATATATATATATATATATATATATATATATATATATATATATATATCAACAACGCCCTCCGCACAAGTTTGAAACGACACTAAGTCAATTCGTAAACGAAGTTTATCGGGTTTGAATTCAGAGTTTTCCTTTTCCTAGACTGATGCTATACCAAGTTTAAAGAGCCCAAGTCTACCCGAATAATTACCCATAATTGGGGGAAGAATAGTTAAATTCATATATTTCCCAAGGGTATTTACGCTGTGTGAAAGGCAAGTAGCTTCGTCCAGGATTTGTATTCGGACAACCATGTCTATTTACTACGACGATGAACATTACATGAAAGTCTCCAATATTTATCATAGGGACCCGACTAGGTACGTTACTGAAGCCAGTTTATTATACATGACATTTGGATACCTGATTCACGCTATGTGACCATTCCATAATGGAATAGATATGATACCAAAAAAGACGACGAAAGATCCTGAAAAGCTTGGGAAAATATTTTGATGGCCGATTAATGATGATGTAAATTTATATGAATAAAAGATTTTGTCCCTAAAATATTGGAGATTTTTTCATCTTCTCAGTATATTTACATATATAAACATCCATATAGGATCGAAAAGTTACATTAACTAATGGTATCAATCTGCATATTCATAAGTACGTATTCACCCACTAACACGCACACAAATATATACTTCATACATATATAAACCTGCCAATCAAAATTTCTACAACCATCTGCTTACTGTTCGCTGATCAACTGCTTCTTCACCTTGTGCAAACAAATGTTTGTGGTTGCTCTCTTCTTGTTGTTGCCTAGTTTGAACTCATAAAACATGAATTCTCGAAAAAGATTATGTTTGACGTTAATCTACGTGGCTTTCAAATCGCAGACGATGATAAGCAATGCACAAGAAGTCAACGCACTAACTACTGCAATACTACTAACTACAACAGATATCTTCCCACGGCTTGAACTGCTTCGGTTATATATATATATATATATGTGTGTGTTTTCTTACTTACTAACTAACAGCATTTACGGTGACAGAGAAAAAGAAAAAAAACGCCAGAATTCGGAGATAACAATGTATCACGAATCACTGAGGAGCCGTTTAGGCGAAACTGTAGTAGGATAGTTCCTGACTCACGAACTAATTTTTGAATATATATATATATGTGCGCTGCTAACTAGTTCGAGCTTTTGTAAGAATGAGCTCATTGGCCATAACCCTTGGAAAACGTCTGAGCGAATTTATGCTATATTACCACAAGAGCGAGGTGTAATAAAGAGGGTATTAAAATTGTTAAAATTGTCGTTGTCACTCAATAGAAATATACTTGTTGCAACCAGATTAATTAATTCATTGATTTTTTACGGCGTGTCAAATCCTCTGAGATTATTTCATAGGATTTATTTCATAGTAAAAATAACTGTACATTGTACGCTTACGTTTACATTTTCGTATAATTTCTTCATAGGTTTTATATGATATCAAGTATTCCTATCTAATACAAATAATTCATGCACATTTATATGATATCAATTATTCCTGTCTTATACAAATAATTTGCACACATTATATGATATCAAGTATTCCAATCTAATACAAATAATTTGCGCATATGTATGTGGTATCAAGTATTCCTGTCTAATACAAATAATTCTAAAGCAGATTTATTTGACCTTTGATGGGAACCAGCCCAATCGACTGGCGCTGTAGAATACACCGAATGTATCTCTGCAAAAGGGTAAGACTCCACCAACCCTAAAAATCTGTTGGTGAGGCTCCAGTATTTGAGGTTTAGGGAATGCAGGATACTCCTTCCTTGTCATTGCTCCCGTGTTCACTCTGACCCGGAGCGGAAATTTGTTGAACCTTTTTTGCTTAAATTTGGCAGTAGGCCATATGAATGGAGCACCCAATGATACTCGAATTCACTCGTGTATGTTTGTTAGTCGAGTGGTAGCACCTGATAGGGTTCTATCTATGGATCAATTACAACTATTTGACATTTTAACTTGATGCAAACTTATGACTTATACTAAATTAAACTGTTAAAAATATTTGATCATTTAACTGTGCGTGAACAAATAACTAATGTTCGATTGAATTGTTAGTTATACATGACAATATTTCAAACCATTTAACTGTATGCAAAATGAATGAGTAATGTTGAATAGAATTAGTGTTAAATAGCAAAACTTGAAACTGTTTCTCTATGTCTCTAAATTGAAATATTGATAAAATATTTCAATACGTGGAAGCATTTGACTGTGTGCAAAGGAATGAATAGTGTTGAATAGAATAAGTGTTAGATAATAATACTTGTAACCACGTCAGTGAGCAAATTAATGATTAAGATTGAAAAGAATCAGTGTTAGCAAAGATTCAAAAGATTTCACAGTGTAGAAACAATAGCAACACTATTGTAAAAATAAAATAAGTTCTAACTGATTTAAAAATGAAATTACCCGCAAACTTTGAGCGCAAACAAATTATTGATGTTAAATTGTGACTTATAAAGCAATACTTAAAACCACTCAACTGTGTGTTAAAAATAAGCTATGACTCGTTTTAAAATGTTACCAACAAAATTTGTTTGCGAATCATAGATCTTATATATATATATATGTGTATAAAGAGGATCTGATATTAAATAACCGTCAATGGTTGATATGCCATGAAATCCAACCAAGTCCAAGTCTTAAATATTCAATATATATGTATAAAGAGGATTTGTCATTAAATGACTTTAGTTGGTTGGTTGGTTGGATTTTATGGCATATCACCCTTTGTAGGTTATTTAACGCGGAATCCATTTTTATACAAATAGTCAGTTCTATTTCAAATAATAACTTTAAATGGTTGACATACAACCAAACCCAACCAAACAAAAAATAAATATATATACGTAAAGAAGATTTGTCATTAGATGAGTTTCAATGGTTGATATACCATAAAATCCAACCAAGCCCAAATCATATATATTTAATATAAACGTATAAAAAGGTTTGTCAGTAAATAACCTTCAGTGGTTGATATGCAATAAAACCCTACCAAACGAAAAATCTGACAGACACTACCACGCCGAGTCAGAGTAGAAATAGAAGTAATAGCAATGAACTGGAGTCTCAGTAATAGGCGTAATTTAGTATCATACCCAGAACAACTCTTATGGGGGACGTGGCCTCTATCCAAGCAATAGAGGCAGCGTATTCAAAGTCTGGCCCATAGAACGTGTGTTGTAAACAGAACAACAATCGCCCTTTATGTGACTGGGGTTGTTTGTTTGTGTTTTATGGCATATCAAACTTTGTAGGTTAATTAATGTCAAATCCATTTTTATACAAATTAATAGTTTTATTTCGAACAGTTCAGTTTAGCATGAGTACTCAGTTTCAATGTCAATCGTTTCTACTTCAAGCTATTCAATTTACTCAAATGGTTCTAATTCATACAATACAGTTTAGTATAAGTATAGTTTTTGTTTACACACTGTTAGATGTCCAAACAGTTCCCTTTCAAAAAATTTAATTTAGCATACAAAAACAATTTTATTTCAACCAATTCCGTTTACTATAAGTACGTAGTTTAAATCTCAAAACTGTTCTATTTCAAGCAATTCAGTTTAGCATAAGTACACACATTAGTTCTATTTGACTTATTGGATCCAATCAGGTGCTACCACTCTGGGCTCCAGTATTACTAGAACCTCATCATCAGATTGTTTAGAGTCATAATCAGGACACTCGTCGGGGAAGTCTTACCCCCCAGCAAAGATGCATTTGGTGTATTCTATAGCGCCTATACGACTGGGCAGACTGAGATTGTTATGTTCTTGAACGGTGATAAAATTGTTAAAATATAAACTTTCAACACAACACAACTCAGGAGATAGGAGTTCCCATGGTCTAACGTCGCGTTAATACGTTCACCTTTGGACTAATATTCTTGGGAATATTATCACCCCCAACTATGAGTTAAATAGTATCACCGCTGTTCTTTCATAATGATGGCACTAAATAATAATATAAGAATATAACCCAAATTCAACTAAACCTAACAATCTGTACTTATTCATAAGGGAATTTAGTTCAAGACAATTTCCCTCAACCAATTTACCTCCATTTGATTGTGAGCTAGACGTTCTTTATGCTTGAGAGCCACAGTCTATAAATGATCTTGAAACACACACACACACATACACGAGGATCGTTCAAAAATTTCCAACCTTCCCCATGAAAGAACTATCGCTTAATATTTTTACTGTAAAAACACGCCACTACTTATAAAACTAGAAAAGCTAAATTCAGATTTCTGTCTTAATTTCTGTGCTGATGTGACCCACACTTTGAACAACCTCATACATACACATATATATATATATATATATATATATATATATATATATATATATATATATATGGACAATACATAAATCAATTCCCTCCCGAATACGATAAAAGTAATACAGGAATTCGAACGGATCCAGAAGAAAATATTTAGACATAAAATGTCGATTAAGTTTAATGAAATTTGTATATATATATATATATATATATATATATATATATATATATATATATATATATATATATTGTACAAGTATGGGGACAACTAAAGAAACAGGGACAAACTTATCAGTGAGGTCCTCCTTTGAGAGCCCAAGCATGGATACACCACTATCGACCGATCGGCAATGACATTGATTAGCTCTGTGCGGACACTTGATTCTGCCCAGAAGACCTTCCAAAAACGATTGAAAATTGAGACGGATGACGAGAGAGTGTCAAAACGATCCATCATTATTATAACTAGTATAAATGTCACTTTTTTCTACTCGCAATATACGAAAACAGTATTAACGCAAGAACCCTCCCGTGAACAGGAGAGCAGTAACAAAATATTTCTAGTCTCGTCGGTATTCCTCTACATACAAATATCCTTTTTTTAAGTGGGATTGGAGGTATTTCTAATGTCTTTCTCTTTTTAGTGAAGAAGATTTTTTATTTTCTTTCTTTTTATCATTTTTATTATTAATCATTTTTAAGTGTAAAACACATATACTGAAATATGTCCAGGACACATTACTTGATATATTGATAATGGTTTTAAAGAAAGAAAGAAGGAAAAAAGAAAGAAAGAAAGAATTTAATGAAAATTGTAAAACCGACATCGAATAATCAATGGTCTGTCATGAGTTATGCTATTTCTTTGTGTTTGTGATGCCAGCTGTTATATAATAAGTGTAAGCGACAAGAGAAAAGAATGGTTTCCTACACTTGGAAATCTGCCATCAACCCCAGCTTCGACGAAATATATATGTCTGATTGCATAAACAGTATAATAGGATAAAAAATGTTTTCAGTAAAAAATTATATATATATATATATATTTATATATATATATATATGCGTGTGTGTGCGTGATATTTTGTGTGTGATAAGGCCAAATGACAAATCGAAGACAAGTCTTGGCTCAATTTATGTTATTCTGATCAATGATTATACAAGACATTTCTCTATGAGTAGTAAATTCAATGGCACATTCATTTTTTAAAATTTGATTCGGGTGATTTCTACCCCGAGAGAAAAGCAGCTTCAAACTCTGGTATCCACTTTAATGGTGTATTGGTTTGCAGGTTAGACGTGTAGACTATTCTTAGTGACTTCATTTGTCACTAGATTCTCCATAATTCACGCCGTATGCCAAATTAAACGTAGAAAACGATTCTGCACCGTTTATGTTGTCAGATAAAACAGCTAATAAAATAGATTAAAACATTATATTCTAATATATATATATATATATATATATATATATATATATATATATATATATATGAAATGAAAAAAAATGTTATTCAGTTGATGAGTTTGCTTATGGCTGAATATTCTGACAACGTCCAATGTTCCAGTTTTTTCATATATTCAATCAGGGCAATCTTAATACTTGACGATATGTCTAAATTATATTCAAATCTAATTACGAAAACTTTTTTTTTACAAAGGGTGGGATTAATTTTCATTTTCTCTGATATATATATATATATATATATATATATATATATATATATATATATATATATATAAAGAGAGAGAAAGCGAGAAAGTGAAATGAACAGATCATAATCGAAAGTTTTTTTCTTAAATCAGAAAGGTCCTCAAATACTGGTAAGTTTGGCTGCATTTTATGCTATACCAACCTTTGTTAGTTATCTAATGCCAAATCCTGTTTTTACAAATATATAAGATACATAATTCGTAAACACATTTTGTAGATACGCATTATATGATCAAATTATTCTATTTCTAACAATCCAATTTAATAAAAGTCAAAGTTATATGGTTCCAAGTATAGCTATGTATTACCAACAATTCAATTAAACATCAGTCATATGTTTACTCATAGTTAAATGATCAAACAGTTCTATTTCAAATAAATCATTTTAGCATACGTCTTTTGCTGGTCGGTTGGTTTGTTTTACGGCGTATCAACCCTTTTCGGGTCATTTAATGCCGTATTAAATTTCAAACAATCCAATTTACTAAAAGTATATTTTTGCTTACAAACGATTAAATGTCAAAACAGTTCTTTTTCAAACAATTCAGTTTAGCATAAGTATATAGTTTCAATATCAAAAACAGCCCTATTTCAAGCAATTCATTTTAGCAAAAAAGCACAATTTAGTTCTATTTGACCCATAGATTGGACCCTGTCAGGTACTACCACTCCAGGCCAGAGCGGATTTGGGAACGATGGTTATGAAAGTGTACTCTGCATTCTCTAAAGCTCCAGCGTTACTGGAACCTCATCATCAGATTGTTTAGTGTCATATCTAGGACACTCCTTGGGGGAGTCTTACCCCTCTGCAGTCGGTGAATTCTGCAGCTCCAGCCGACTGGGCAAACAACCGATAAAAAGAAAATACATTCGTTTTTGTAGAATGATTAGTTGTAAAGTATCATCTATGCAAAATTGCACAGGTTCAAGCTGATGTGAAATGCATCGTGTGTCTGCATATCCAGGACACTCGTTGAGGTGTCTCACCTCTCAGCAGAGAAGCAGTAGGTGTATTCTACAGCCACAACCGACTGGGCAAAAGGCATTTGTTTGCCCACAGTTTAAATATCAAACAGTTCTATTGATAGAACTCTATCAGGTGCTACCACTCCGGGCCAGAGTGCACCTGGGAGCGATAGCAATGAAGAGGTTCTTTTCATTTCCCAAAGCTCCAGTATTTTTAGAGCCTCTCTATCAGATTCTTTAGTGTCATATCAGGACACTCCTTGCATATGGTCTTATTCTACAGCCTCAGCCGACTGGGTTCAACACTGGTCAGTAGAGTTAAATACAATCGAAATGTTTCATCTGAAGATTATATTTTTATAAATGCATGAAACTTATAGTCACTATTGTGACGGTGCATAAAATATTTATCCCAGGACGGGAGTTTATTTTACGCACGTGTGAAGTCGGGACAGTGGATGGAGAAAACGGTTTTAAGGTTCACTTAGATTTTTCGACGGGTTTCTTCTTAGTATTTTTTTACGGGCGTGCGGTGTTCTGTAGAATTTGGTGGGAAGGCATGTTAACTTCTTGTCCAAAATTCTTTCCGCTCTTCCCCGCAGTTTCGGCGACAGTTTCAATACATCTTGTCATGCCAACTGCTGTCCTAAAACTACCATTCCTTTTCACCGGTTAGGTACCCGGGAGCTTTGGCATCAGATCAACACGTCCTTTCACGGCGACCTCCGTCCTAAAAACTGAAATTCTTTTTTCCAATTTCCTCTGACGAAAAGGGCACTACTTCCGGCTTTAGGGTTCCGGCCAATCATTTGGCCTCTTTCTTCTTCCTCCACCTCCCCCTGTCAGGCTATTCATTCGGGTTACTATACTGACCTCTATATCCCCTTCTCTGTCTAACTCGGTCACAGAATGTAAGCAGCTCTTGGCTTTCATTCTGACCTGGATTCGTTACTTCGTTCAACCGGCAGGCCGAGGAGTTGACCTACATTCCTATTCCTCTTTTAACGGTCAATCTTTGGGGCCTGTTAACTCAAACACGGAAGGGTAGAGGAAATTGATCTTACCTCTCTCCTCTCAGTGGCAGACCACGTGACACTATCAAAATTATTTAGAACTGAATAATAACGGTAAACATATTTGAAATAGAGGGGGCATTAAGAGTAGAATAGCTTAGATGCTTAGCTCTTCTCATCCCTCCCACCTTTCATTGTTAAACTTTCCTAATTTAGCTAAATTAGATAGTAGAAAACAGAATTACAGTTTTTTTTTTATTTTACTGATTTCTTCTCTTTTTTGTAGGTTTATTGTTTAAATACTAATATTCGCAAAAGCAGAAAAAAATAATATAAAAATAGCATTTGATATCATTTAAAGATAAATTATAACTTTGAAATTATTTGAAACAGAGTAGGTCTGATTAAATAATAAAACAGTTGCAATTTGAGCTTTTCACAGCATTCCTAGCTTTCATCGCAAAATTTTACAAACCTTTATTGATTATATAGTAAAGAATTAAATTGCTATTATTTCTTTTTAATTGTTTTTTTTTTTTTCAGATTTATCGAAGGAATATATTTATTAAAATAAAATCACATAGAAATGTATAATCCCAAGTAAATATAATAATAGTAAATCTTCTAAGATTAGTATGCAAATAATCATGTCATTCACCTTTTAAACCACTGATTGTATATATATAAATACAATTGCATGTTATTGAGATGTAGGAAATATAAATACAATTACACGTTGTTAAGATGTAGGAAATATGAATACAGTTACACGTTTTTAGGATGTAAGTAAGTAAAGTTGGCGACCATAGTCGAGGGTAACCCGAACGCTCCCTTTTCGATAGCTACTACACCAAGGTGTAGGGGGGCGCTACTCCTTCCCTGGATTGCCCTACTTTACCCTTGATCCGTACCTTATAATGCTGAGTGTTAAGCAAGGGGGCATCAAGTACCATTTTTTGAGTCTTTGGTATGACTCGACTGAACCCAGGTCTCCCGGGCCATTGGCGAACACTCTAACCGCTAGGCCAATGTCCAGTTTTAGGATGTACGTAAGGCCAACAATATCAATTATATAAAAACATTTTCTTAATAATAGAAATTTGAATAAAATTGAAATTATTGGGAATGTGACGTAAATAAGTGAGGGAACTGTGACGTCGGTGGGATGTAGTTACGCCTACAGACAGACATAAAATCTCCATTATAATAATAAGAGATGAGACTGACATCAGAAAGTGGGAACATATATATATATATATATATATATATTGAGATAAATATTAAGAGAGAGAGAGAGAGAGAGAGAAACCAGTCGGCTGAGGCTGTAGAATACGCCAACTGTATCTCTCTCCCAATGAGTGTCCAAGGTATGACACTAAACCATCTGATACTGAGGCTCCAGTCGGGGAACTTTAGGGATCGTGGAATGCTCCATCATGGGCATTACTTTCGGGTCCAGTCTGACCGGGATTTGTAGTCCCTGTTAGAGTCAAATAAAACTTTGGAATTATTTACCATACATGAAACCATTTAACTGTGTGCAAAGAAGTGATTAATATTAAATTGAATTATTAGTATTACATAGCAATGTTTGAAACTATTACACTGTGGCAATAGAACTATAAGTGTTGGATGGCAATACTTGAAAATATTTAGCTGTGTATGAATAATAAATTCCAGTACTTGAAACTATTTAACAGTGTGCAAATAATAAACAACAATACTTAAAACCATTAAACTGTGTGCAAACGAAAGAGCCTTGGTTCGTTTAAAAATAATGTTACCTAAAAACTATATATAATAAATAAATAGCTAGATAAATAATATACATGTATAGTCAGGAGTTTGCATTGAATAACAATCAAAGGTAGGGTTTACATGCCATTAAACCAAATAACCTAGCCTAAAATATATATATATATATATATATATATATATATATATATATATATATATATGTCATGTCGTGCCGCTAGTACGGATAACCCTGACCCTCTGTCGCCACTTCTCCCGATCGTTCATCGCCTCTGGCAGGTCTTCAGGGCTACATCCCGTATCCTCACATAGCTGCTGTATGTATTTTCGAGCTGGTCGTCCTGCTTTGGCCCGGCCATATGTGGGGGTCCATAGGAGTACATCACTTATGAGTTCGTCCCTGCTTCTCCAGCATTATCCAGCATGTCTGGTTCGTCTAACGTGGATAGTTTTCGTGATGAGAAGCAGGTGGCCGTATAGTTGGTGCCTTGTGAGATGTTGCTGCCAGGACTTGTTCAATATTGCTCGCAGCATTCTTGTGTAATTGCCGTCTAGCTTCTTCTCCGACCCTTTAGTTAGTGTAAGTGCCTGAATGCAGAGCTGTATAAAAACTAAATTAATTATTACTTACCATTTTCTGATTCATCCAGACATCAATGTTTAAAAAAACACGTTTCGCTTCCCAAAATCGTTTGATTATATTCTTAACACATGAAACTACAAGTAACCGCTGAGCAAGAGAATATAAGATAATAATCCTTTTAGGTACTCTAAATTTGTCATGTAGTGTTACCGGTGCCAAATCGAAAGTTGTAGAATGATTCAAAAACGACTTTGTTGCTTTCAGGATAAGAAAGTTTATTTGGGACTGCAACATTTACAGCAGTCGACGAAAATAGAGAGATAGAGTATCGGAATACGTCAACTTATTTAGATAGACAGAAATTTTGAACCGTTCGAGGCGAAAAGAGTCAAGAACTTAGTTCTTGCTGATATCCATCAAATTATTTATTTAGCTAATTTTAAAACAAACTTGTCGATTCTTATTTCGACATGCTTTGGAGAGTGTACGCAAAAAGTGTTTTGACCATTACAAATCGAAAACCAGCAACTACAAACTCAAATTTTAATTAGAAAACAACTTATTACTGAAATAACTTACACAAATCCCTTATTATCTTACTCTCAGGTGAGGGTTTGATTCATTTTATTACTTGTAATATTCGGACTATTGCCTTTATCATTAAACTCACTGATGTATCCTTCGGCTTTCTTCAATTGTTTCATGTTTAACCTGGAAGCCTACACAAAACCTCGAACTGAAGCCTTTATTTAATCCGTGGGGTGGAGTAGATTATTCTAATTCCGCTAACCATGACCGGGTACAAGTGTTAAACTATAGTAAGAATTCCTTGTTATACTTACCTGTTATTGATGGTTTCACACTGAAGCACTTTTCGACCAAACGCCTTACCCACTGCGCCATGTGTATTGGTCCCATAGATTAAATAAAGGCTTCAGTTATAGGTGTGTAGGCTCCCGAGTACCACCCGAGAAAAAGGACATATCAACCGAAACGTTGAGAGTATAACAATGAAAATAAAGACAATAGTTCAAATATCTTAAGTGATAAAAAAATAGTCATTTTGTTTACATATATATATATATATATATATATATACAAATACAGTATCACCTACAGATTGACCAAGTTCAGATCTGGGCCTGTTGAATGGTTTATTCGAATGGTGCATCTTGCAGAGGGGTAAGACTCCCCCAACGAGTGTCCTGATATGACATTAAACAATCTCGTGGTGAAGCTCCAGTAATGTTTGAGCTTTGAGGAATGCTGAATACCCCTTTATTGCCATTGCTCCCTGGTTCACTCTGGCCCGATGTATTAGTACCTGATAGGGTCCTATCTCTGGGTTAAATAGAACTAAAGTGTGTACTTATGCTAAACTAAATTGTTTAAAATAGAACTATTTTGACATTTAAACTGTATTTATGATAAACTGAGCTTTTTGAAATAAAACTGTTTATATGTATAAAAATGGATTTGACATTAAATAACCTACAATGGTTGATATACCATAAAACAATACCAAGCTCAGATCATTTCTCTTCCTGCTAATGCCATTGGGAGAGGCGAGAATCCATCTCTTCTTTTCCTATCTTTTGCTAAAATATAAAGTCACACTAACTGATCAAACCTAAGTAGGGTAACTGATCAAGAAAAAAGGAAAATCTCTGAATTCAAAATTTGAAAAATGTTGCTCTGGAAAACCATTCTTTTGTTATCAGCTTATCCAGGTGGTGTGGCTGGTTTTAAATATACCTTCACCGCTATAAACAAGTCTAATGTTTACGTAGTCCAACGTTTAACATCTTCAACTGAGCTGTTGGGCTCTCATACGTCAAAATCGATGGGAGATTTCATTATATATATATATATATATATATATATATATATATATATAGGTCCAATGAGAGCAAAAAAGGAATTACTTTAAATTGAATAGGTCCACAAATGAATTTGCTTTTCGCCAATTTATTTTTTTCTACATCTGTTTCTGACGTTTAAAGCTGTCTTCAGTAAGTTCAGATTAACTTCCTGAGGAAGACTTTAAACGTCAGAAAAACGAGTTGAAGAAAAATAAATAACCAAAAAGCAAAGTCACTTGTAGACCTATTTATTTTAAAGTATACATAGATATGATTATATATATAATAGGTTGGTTGGTTAGGTTAGATTTTATGGCATATCTACCATTGCAGGTTATTTAATGCCAAATCCTTTTTATACATATATATTTAATATATGATTTCTAAAATTATTTTATTGATAACATTTTTAAAACGAGCCTGAGCTCATTTTTTCCACACAGTTAAATGGTTTGCCTTGTTTCTATCAAATAAAAATAATTCTATTGACTATCAATCATTTATTTGCGTATAGTTTAATTTTAGCTGCTACCATTGAGGGCCAGACTTTCATGGAGGTGCCCGTGGTGTAGTCGTTATCGCCGTAGGAAATGAACACGGCGATACGAGTTCAAATCCTGGACGAGACTGATTGCATTTCACATAGCACTAATACCCTTGGGAAAGGTATGAATCCAATAATTCTCCCTCCAGCTATGGGTAAATAGTAGGACAGACTAGGTTCTTCAGCCATGGTTAGGCAACTAGTCTAGGAGAAGGAAAACTCTGAATTAAAACCTGTTTAACTCCGCTTAAAAATTGACCTTGTGTCATATCCTGCCCGAGCGGAGGGGTTGGTAAATAGTACCATTGAGGGCCAGAGTGGACCTAGAAGCAACGGTAATAAAGGAGTATTTTGCATTCCCCAAAGCTCCAGCATTACTGAAACCTCACCATCATATTGTTTAGTGTTATATCCGGGATACTTGTTGGGGTAGTCTTACGGGTCTGCAGAAAAGCCAATTGGAACATACATATATATATATAATTATAATTAAAAAATCAACGCTAAAAGCATTCTCATCCGTAAAATCACCACATTGCTCAATACACAAAAATTCACAGATATATCACAATATATTTCGAGTATAAAATTGGAAAATAATAAAACAGTATGAAAATACGTCTCATTTTGTTGATGTTCTTGTGAGGTAGTAATCATCACGAATAGAATTTTACGTGTTGAATACGAGCTCACCTGAGAATCAACAACATGAAATTCTAATCGTGGGTTTTAACCTGTTTAATTTTACCTCATTTTATACATATCTGTAATGGTAACACTATTCTTGATATTTTCGAATTCCCACAGAGCCGTAGAAACATGAATTTCTTCGACAAGCTGAAATCCTACCCTACGATGTGCTATTTCAAGTGACGTAAATAGTTTTATGTGAGGATTTATCCATCTATAAACGTTGTCGAAAGAATATATATATATATATATATATATATATAAACTTTTAACGACGTTTATTAACTGATAAGTCTTCACTATTTACGTCATTTTAAATAGCGCACAGTCGGGCAAGGTTTCAGCTACTCGAAGAAATTCATATTTACATGGCGTTGTCAGAATTCAGAAAGATAAAGAATTGTGTCTCCACAGAACAAAAGCGTGAAATAAGTTTCTGAAGATCTACACTCCTGTCAGCTGTCTCAAGCTTTCTTTTCATCTTGTTCTCATAACAAGGTTCTTGTAAGATAAGCCATAATATCCGTCCGTCTTCATAGATAATTCGATAACGCTTCAGGGTCTGCGAAACCGTTTCTCAATGAGGAAGATATTAAAAACAGTCACCGTTTTGATGAAGTGGCTCTGATATTCCAGTATTAACCTTTGTACAGTTTGACAAAAATGACGTTGACATTTCGAATAAACCCTCAGACCTATTGTCTATAGATGAGACTCAAAACACTTGTAAAGTATTCCTGTTTCTATAAAGAATAGATTTTAAATGATATAAATTATTTGATTACGTGATTTTGTTTGATCAAAGTCTATATTCGCTCAATTCCACGCGCCAAAATGGAATCAGTGATCCAAGTTCAAATACTGAACGAGGCAGTTTGAGAGGTATGAATCTGTTCTATCCCCCGTCCCACTAGTTATAAGTAAATTGTAGGAGAGACAGGGTTCTTTAGCCTTGGTTAGGCAACCAGTCGAGGAGAAAGAAAATTTTGAATCAAACCAGTTTTACACCTCTTTAAAAAAAAAACTTAAGTGTTTTCTTATCCTGTCCCTGACGGAGGGGTTGAGTTGATACACGTTCTGTCGATTCACAGTGAACTCGGTGTTTACAGGGTGCTCTTTACTCCTGTGCTTGTACCAAACTAATCTAAGATTTTTAACTGATGAGTGTAACGTTTATGACTCGGGAAAGGGTGTCATGATATATTTAAATATCCACGTTACACAGAAAAAAAAAGAAATGAAAGACTGGAAATTTGTCTGCTTTCCAACCTTCCCAACTCATAACCGCAACTGCATGAAATTTTCGAAAAAAAAAGGTTTCCATAATATGTCGTCATCATCATCATCATGTCGTGCCGCCAGCACAGATATCCCTGACCCTCTCTTGCCACTTCTCCCTATCATTCATCACATCTGGCAGGTCTTCAGGGTTACATCCTGTGTCCTCACATAGCTGCTGTATGTAAGTTCGAGCTAGTCGTCCTGCTTTTGCTTGGCCATATGTGGGGGCCCATAGGAGTACATCACTTATGAGCTCGTCCTTGCTTCTCCAGCAGTTTCCTGCGTGTCTGGTTCGTCTAACTTGTATAGTTTTCGTGATGGGAGGCAAGTGGACGTATAGTTGGTGTCTCGTGGGGTGTTGTCGCCCGGACTTGTTCAATATTGCTCCCAACATTCTTGTGTAGTTGCCGTCTAGTTTCTTCTCCAGCCGTTTAGTTAGCGTCCTTGTAGTGCATCCATATAGCAGTATCGATACAACCGCTGCCTGGAAGAAACTGCGTTTCATATTATCGGTCAGGTCTGATTTCCATATGATCGAGAGCCCATCGATAGCCGTCCATGCTAATACAGAAAAACGTTCATATGCATAAAATGTTCATATGCATAGGAATCCGAAAAACACGAAACAGACGACTCTCTTTTGGTTCAGGTACGAAACTTTTATCACCTTCTTGACTTTTAGGTTTTCAACACAAGGAGAGAAAGACACAATTTTTACTATGCTGACTGTTCCATCTGACCCGACATGGCGGCACACCCCCTCGACCCAACTGGTCTCCTCTAGGTCCAAATCTCAACAAACTGCTTTTTTTCAAAATACCCTAGAATCCCAGCCCATCGCTTCCGAGCATGACGTCATTCAAATCCCTAGTCCCATTTCCTATCCAAGGTTTTTATTATGACATCTGTGATAGTCACATCCTCCCTGCGCGAGCGTGAACACCTGAACTCAACGTGTGCACCTAACTAACCCGAATGATAATATATAACCAACGAAAAATGATAATATGAAAAAAATCCTTCCGCAATTATATAATAAATATACTGATGCTGGATTACATCCTCGAAGTAAGCAAGTTCGAACTCCCATCGCGCTATAATGCTCACTTTTGGATTAGGGTTAATAACCTTTGAAAAGTTAGGAACTCTCTTAATCCTCCAACTATGAATTAAATAGCATTGCTACTGTTCTTCTACAAGGATGGTTCTGGTATTAAATAACCCATAAAGGTTGAAATTACATTAAACAAAAGACAAAACCAAAGTATTGTTCCACTGTACACTGACCCTTTCACATGGACGAGCAAAGGCAGGACGACCAGCTAGAATCTACATACAGCAGCTCTGTGCCGATACGGGATGTAGCCCTGAAGACTTGCCGAAAGCAATGGACGATAGAGAAGGTGACGAGAAAAGGTCTGGGATATATGTTCTGATGGCGTGACATGATGATGATAATGATGATGGTGTACCCTGGTTTTTAAGCTTTATTCTATTACAATTATTAGATATTTCTCCTATTACGATTAAGTCAATATGTTATGGTAACCTTCCTTTTTACGAAAATGTTATATAGTGCCAGTTATGGGTAAAGAGTGGAAAGGTCGGAAAACAGATGAATTTCCGGACTAAAACTTTTGGGAAAGGTATGAACCTCTTTATCCATTATCTATTGGGTAAATAGTACATGTTTTTACGAGGTGTTAACTTATAGATAACACCGTTTCTGATAAGTTATTAGCTTATCTAAATGAGAGTAACCTAACACAGAATATTCGATCGGAAGAACAGACAATTGAATATTACTATGCAACATTTAATTCTACAACGTACAAGGAGGGAACAAAGCTCCAGCCCCAAACTATAAAAGAGAAAATGGAGAAAAGTCCATGAAACAAAAACGTGGAAACCACTTACTGCTTCTCAGGTCAGGTAAAATGGAGAGGCACCATGTGTTGAGAAACGAACGACCACGTCTATCACTTTTGAAATCCTGTTCGTTAAAAGAGAGGATTTTCCAGATTCACCTTGTCACGTGACCAAGAAAGACTCGTGAGGCGAAAGAGTTCCGCAAACACTGTAACTAGGGAGACAACTCTATTTAGTCTCCCAACAATTGGGCGTACCTCCTAAAAAGAAAAGTAACAATTTATTTTTAAAAATTGATCGCGGGATACTTTATGGATGATACTGTATGTCTGTATTGGTTGTCGGGGCCTTCTCTTTTTTTTTTTTTTTTTGGCGTTGGGCGTTATGTTCTGAGTTGCAAATTGGCTTTGGACCTAAGAATCTTCCTCATCACTCCAGGATTCCCTCCTGCATGATCTTAACTCCTGCCCTTATCCAAAGATCGCCATATGAGATAATATTCTGCCAGAATATCCGAAGAATACTCCAAAGACTTTGGCTCTGGAGAGCCACCCAATTCAAAAAGCGATAGGGGTTTTCCAGGATTAATTAAACTTTTACGTTGATAGAAGGAGTGAATTTTCACCCTATATCTAAGTGCTACACGAAATTAAAAGTAAATCATGAGTAATCATGGATCAAGATAAAAAGTTACTTATTCAGTCAATTAGAGTATTTAGTAAAAGCAAACTGGCATAAGGATATATTAGGAATACACGACTTTCAATTCATTAGTAAGTTCTCTTGTCATTACTCTCACGTGATATGCGATTTTAAGGAATGGTCGATTAATGCCATTAACCAAAGAATATTATAGCAAACTTTCGCATGAAGCGTTTGTTAAAATTCCAAAGTGTTTTGCTGATTACGTTTAGGTTATTAAATTGTTCAAAAATCTATTTATCAATAAACTAATATCAAAACATTATCTTTGTTATTGGTAGAGCTGTTGTCTCTGCTTATCTTGAACTTACTATTTTTATCTCTGCACATGTTGGTCTTAATATTTTTGTCTCTGCATATTTTGTCTTAAAATTTTTGTCAATGTATCTCTTGCACTTTCTATTTTTGTCTCTGCATACTTGGTCTTACCATTTTTTCTCTCCTTATCTTGCACTTAGCATTTTTCTCTGTTCTTATCTTGCTCTTACTATTTTAGTAAAAGTAAAATTTTATACTTTTGCATGATCCTCCGTGTTTAGTGTTCAATTATCAAAGTTGTACGAAAAGTCTACGTACAGCCTACAAACTTACAGCCCAGTCTGTTGGAGCTTTATTACCATTACTCCCTGGTCCACTCTGACTTGGAGTGTTAGCACCTATTAGGGTCCCACAAATAGAACAGTCTGATCATTTAACTAAGTGCAAAAAAATAACAGATGTTAAATTAAATTGATGGTATTACGTAGTAATACTTCAAACCATTCAACTGCGGGCAAATAAATGAAGTGTTGAATGGAATAATTTGTAGCAATAATTAGAAACACTTAACAGTGTAGAAATAAAACTATTAGTGTGGCCAATACCTGAACCCACTTCACTATGTGCAAATAAAGGATTACAATAGAATATAATAATCAGTGTTAAGTAACAATAATTGGAAACAATTAACTATGTAGAAATAAAACTACTTTTCTAGAGGATGTGTTAATATATAGTTGCTCACTTGTTCCTCTATTCCACTGGCGGCGTCCCTTCTGCTCTTCAAGGAATAGTCCACAGCTCATTAACGAGTTATTGATCTCCTCCTTAATTTGTGCTGATAATATCTTCCATATCCTCGGTAGGCACGTTATAGGTCTGTAGTTTTACGGGGGCGGTTGTTTCTTTTGGGGGTCTTTCTGCATCAGAATGGTCTTTACTTTAGTCATCTATTTGGGTATGTCCACTTCTTCGAAGCGTCTGTTCATTTTGATAGCCAATTTGTCTTGGATGTTGGTAAATTTCTAAAACCAGAATCCATGTATGCCTTTATGGTTTGAAGTTTTCTAATTTGTTATTACTTTAGTGAATCAAGGTGTTTTTTGTCTTCGGGCCATCTTCCAGTCCTTACAACTCTTTTTCCATATTGTTCATTTATTCGGCTTGTATAATGATGACTACGTTTCCATATTTTTCTCCAAAATTCTTTTGTTTCTCTCGCATTTGGTTGTGGGTATGTCTTTGCACCTTTTTTTCCGTACTTGCTCGTAAAATTTTGTTGCTTTTGAATGTCCTGTTTTGTCTGTATTGCTTGATCCAATCTCAGAATCTTTTTAGTCCTTCTTCTTTCACTAGCAACCTCTGATTTATCTCTTTGAATGGTATCGTTTATTTTAATTTTGTTGCTTTGCTCTTTTCGTCCAAATATATTCTCACCTTTTTCTTCTATCTCAGCATTTTTACTTATTGTTGGACCATTCTTATTTGTGTTTCCAGTCTGATTTCTCTGCCAGGCTTTGAATATCTGTTCGTGTACTTTCGGGTGGGGGCCCGATTTTTTCAGAAACAAATTTCGCTCCTGCATAGATTAGTTCATTTAATTCCGTGAGGTTTATTTTTGAAATGTGTGTTGATAATTGGTTTATGTTTTTATCACCACATAACCTACATTTGCAATTCTGTTGTGTATAATCGAATTTCGCTCTCATATGATTGGTCCTTATGGTGTTGTTTTTTGTTGCTAAAAGAAGAGATTCAGTTTCTCTCTTTATTTGTCTTGTCCTGATCGTCTCGTGTGAGATTTCTCCGGTTTGTCGCTTCAAATGTTTTTTTTTCCTATTTCGGTTTCTTAGTTTTGTTGTTTTTCTCTTTGTTTTTATGTTGTCGGTCCTCTTACTGGTCCCTCTAATTCGTCCATTTTGGCTTTTTTTTGGTGTCTTCCTTTGGTTCTCGTATTGATTCATTCACACTATCTTCAATGCCGATGAGTCCTCTTCCACCTTCTTTTCTTGACACATATAATCTGTCTATGTCATCTCTTGGGTGTAAGGCTTTGTGCCTCATCATTTCCTTTCTTGTCCTATTGTTGCATACTACCGCTGGATCTTGACAACCAGGAAGACGTATATATTAAAATACAATGTTAAATTTTATTCTTCGACGGTGACGCTTGTGTGGAACAGGAAAGCAGTCGAAGAGTCTTGGCACACACAAGGAGTTGTAGTGAGTCGGAACAGCCAGCGGAAACTGAAATTCAACCAAAATTCTAGACCTTATATAGTCTTAATACTCCCATGCCACTTACAAATGCACGCAATGTTTCGTCCACGCAATGCTTGTTTTTCATTGGCCCTAGTTTACACCCACGCAGTGCTTGTTCTCCATTGGTCACGGCTTACACCCATGCAGCTTTTATGCCTCGGATTTTACGCCCATGAATTTGTTTTTCCGGTGCTCACTTTGTTGATATTGTCAACTACTTGATGTGTCTATCAAATTCTTATCCAGATTCACCGCCGGTGAAAGTAATATATCAAACTCTGTTTCATCTGTCTGCGTTCTTCATTTGACGATTTCAAGAATATGCCCGAGTATCTTGGAAGGGAGACTATACCGATGTTTACTATTTTGATAAGATTTCTGTTACAGGGATTAGTTTTCTCGTTAACCTAAGATACTTTTTGCTATTTTTTCTTTCATTTTCGCTTGTTTTATATGTATCTACTTCCAAGTACTTTAAGTTTCCTTTTCTCCAAGTGTTCTGATTCTTTCTTGATTTGGCAGTTCTATTCTTTGCATTATTTCTCTTTTTTCTATTCTCATTTTGAGTATGACATATTCTTCAATGCCAAATTCGATTCCTATTTCCTGACTGTATATTCTAATTATTTGTATCAGACTGTTTCGGTTTTTTTTTCATTTTCTGAAAACAGTTTGATATCGTCCACATACATGAGGTGATTAATCTTTTCTTATGATTAGTAAAAAGTGTACACCCAGTGCATGTCCTAAGTACGTAACTGAATGGCATCATTGCTATTAAAAATAGTAATGGCGAAAGCTAATTTCCCAGGAAGATATCTCTCAAGATATTTACTGCGGCTATTTTTTTCTCCTGCTGTTAATTCCGCTTTCCAGTTTTTCATGGCGTCCACCATGAATTTTATGACTTTGTCAGATATCTTGTACATTATCAAACACTCTATTATCCAGCATTGCGTGACCATATCATAGATGTTTTTGCTGTCATTCCACACCATGCCTACATTTTTCCGCTTCGCTTGCTCTCCTTGAAGGTATGCTGATCAATGTACAGTAAGCCAGCTTTTCTTCTTGTTGCATCCTTTCTATTCTTCCGCGTTTCACGGCATACAAGTGAGTATTAAATTTCAGCAATTCCAGCTACATCTCTGCCTCAGGGCCTTCTTCGACTCCTTTTTTTTCTCTTGTTAATTATCTATTTGACCTTTTTGTTATGTTCTTTATATTCCCATATCTTACTCTCAAGTTGTTTTGTTGCCTTTGCATCCGGTTTTTGGTTTGTCCTCGTACATTTTCCACCAACTTGTTTGTAGAATGTTCTTGTGTTATTTAGGAATAAATTGTTTTGTTAGTACTGCCAGACCCTGTCTCGATATCTTAAGTCTCCATTCTATTGATTTTGTATTTTTAGATTTATCTGCTGGTTTGTTTTGTTATTCTCATCCCAACATTTCCCTGTGTGCTTTTCTCTCCTTAGCACTTCTGCTTGCTGTCGCAGTATCTTTATATGTCCTTCTAGCTTAACTTTTCATCCAAATTTTGTATTTCTGTTCGAGTTCCTTTTTTTTTTGTCACAGACGAGTTTACTTCAGTAGTATTGCTCGTCGGGATATTTGTTAATCATTTTTTCATCGTTTTGGTTCCTGCCTAAATATAATTCCAGCTATGATTCCTGAGAGATGGTAATGTAGACTTCTTTTCGGTTAGGATTTTCTTTATTCTGTTTTTCAATATTTAGTGTTTCCATACGGGTTCATATTCTTCACTATTTACTCATCAACGTATTTCTAGTTTCTGAAGGTCAGAAAACCAACCTATCTTGAATATCATTCAAGCGTGGTCAACAAGTCTTTAGCTTGTTTTAGTAAATCTAATTCAGTACAAATTTCTATCTTTCTTTTTCTATACCCTCTTTGTGTAGGATACGCAATCCTACTCAAAGAGGGTATAAAAATAACATTTTTGTTATCTTGTCTAGTTCATTTTTCCGTGGATGTTTCTCAGTGGAGTAGCTGCTTTGACTGTTGGTTGTGCACCTGAAATTAAAACAGTCAACATTCACAGGATTATTATTATTGTTATTATTATCCTTATTTATTTATTTATTCATTTGTTTGTTAATTTGTTTCCTCTGTCAAAATGCTAGATAGATTGTGGGTTCAATTTCTGCTAAAAGATGCTGAAAACACTGAATCTTATGCCCGTAAATAAAGGATTAAAAAAGGCAAATATTTGCTATTGACTTATTTTACATATAGAATATGATTTATAACAGTGTAAGCTTCATTTTCTTTTTGTCTTTCTTTCTTCCTTTCTTTCTTTTAGTCTTTTTTTTTTTTTCAAGTCCGTTCGTATACCATGATTTCAGAGTCTGAAAATAGGTTTTTGATTGCCAAATGTAAGTTTTTATTTTTATTTATTTGACATCGATGAAAGTATTGACAGTATGCTGATGATTTGTTTGTGAAAAATGTTGGCTTCATTATAAAAATCAGTTTGGCTATATTTCGTGAAGGCGTCTGGTTGGCTATCATCAAATCAAATATTATCTTGCCAAGCTATTTCTGATATCATTTTTATGTCCTGGTATTTTGCAAATGAAATTGAAGATTATGGTTTTGTAGGCTTATTGATTGTAAAACTTCATGAATTAATAGGCCAGGAGGAATTTTTTTGTCGGAATAATTTTTATATGATGAATATCTCTATGTACAAAGACTTCCTCGAAATACAGGTTTTTCTTTTGAATATTATTTATGGAAAAAAGATTTTAAAACCAATTAGTCTGATTTATGTGTATCATTCTGGTTCTGGATGATTCCAGATTATTTTTCTTTTTTTATTGTAGCTTACAACTTGATTTGAAAGGCTAGTTATTTATCAGAAGTCCTTATAGTATTCTTCAGAGAAATACGAAATTTATAAAAGGATAGGAAATTCATCAGTACGTCAGGCAAAGGAAATACGGTATTTCATATATTTTAACAGATCCAACGTCTTTGGTGATTCACATTTTTCAATGCAAACACTTTTGGATGTTTCCGTGGACGTACTCTTGGATGTTTTCTAAGACTGTACACTTCTGACATTTTTATGTAAACTTACTCATTTTACATTTTTTCCATGAACGTACTCTGATTGAATTTTTCTATAAACGTGTTCCATTTGTGTTTTTCTTTTAACGTACTCTGATATATATAAATATATATATATATATATATACTAGCTGTACTCGGCCACGCGTTGCTGTGGCTCAGTTTGTTTTAATGGAAAAAATGCATGTTTCTATTATGTTTAATTTTCCAATACTTGGATAATAAGTATATAAAAACACTTCTGAATTCGAATGGTATAAAACTGGAGATTATCGGTTAGTAACAAACATTTACATTTTTATTTGTATAGATTATCCAATTATTGGAAAATTAAACATATTAGAAACATGCATTTTCTTCTTTTTTTTCCATTTAAACAACTGAGCCACAGCAACGCGGGGCCGGGTACAGCTAGTAAATATATAAAAACACTCCTGATTTCGAATAAAATACTCTCTGAAAATTTTTAACCAATTTGTGCTAAAAAACTGGAGATTATTGGTTAGTAACAAACATTTACATTTTTATTTATATAGATGTCTTTCGTTGATTGGTTTGTTTGGTTCTATGGCATATCAACCTTTATAGGTTATTTAACGCCAAATCCATTTTTATGTAAATAATCTGTTCTATTGAAAACAGTTCAGTTTAGCATAAGTGCACAGTTTAATTGTCAAAAAAATTTCCATTTCAAACTATTCAAGCAGTTATATGTAATAATTCATTTAAGTGTAAATACAGTTTTAATGTCGAAAAACAGTTCTATTTAAAATAATTCAGTTAAGCATAAGCACGCAGTTTAAGTGTAAGTACGGTTTAAGTGTCAAAAACGTTTCTATTTCAAGCTATTCAGTTTGCTCAATTTATTTTAGCATAAGTATGCTGTTAGTTCTATTTAACCCATAGATAGGGCCCTATCAGGTGCTACCACTCCGGGCCAGAGTGGACCTGGGAGCGATGGCAATGAAGGGGTACTCCGCATTCCCCAAAGCTCCAGCACTGCTGGAACCTTACCATCAGATTGTTTAGTGTCATATCCAGGACACTCGTTGGGGGTGGGGTCAGTGTATTCTACAGCTGACTGGGCAAGTCTTTCGTTGAACTTTAAGATAAAAAATGTCATATTGAAAAAAGAAAATAAAATATTTAGTAAACAATTCGTTACTACTGAACCAACGAAATATGGTTTAAGAAAGAAAACTTTTTGATGTATGTCTTTCGTTAAATTTAAACACAAAAAATATTTTGTAAACAATTCGTTAGAATAAAAAAATTTACTTACTACTGAACCAACGAAATATGTTATAAAGTTTAGTGTCTCTGTTTAAGTCAACCGAAAAAGAAAGAAAAATGACTAAGCAAAAAAAAGATAAGTCATGTGTAAAATTCTTGTAAAACGGAAGTTATTTTTTCGTGTTCGGCTGTTGTCGGAGAAAAACGACTTATTAAAATATCTTTTTTAATTATTGTAATATTTTTGGATAATAAGTATATAAAAACACTCCTGAATTCGAATAAAATGATCTCTGAAAATTTTAAACCAATTAGTTGTATAAAACTGAAGATTATCGGTTAGTAATAAACATTTACATTTTTATTTATATAGATATCAATTATGTAATTTGTAGATACATTTTGCTGATAACATACACATATTTAGCTAACATTTAAATAGTTTAAAGTATTTCTATCTAATTTGTATTATTCTATTTACTGTTAGTTATTTCTTTACACACAGCTAAATTGTCTAACAGTTCTATTTCTAATAATTCAATTAAATATATGAGTCATTTGTTTGCAGAGTTTAAATTTCAAACTTCTATTTGAAACATAGATAGGGTCCTATCAAGTGCTACCTCTCCGAGTCAGAGTGGAGTTGGAAGCGATGGCAATTAAAAGGTACTGTGACGGTACAACCCTCCTCAAACAACGCAGGGTTGATTCTGCTTCCAATACGCTGATAGTTCCGCTGGTCTTCGGGTGACATAACCGATTTATCTACCCACATTCTGCTTTTTGATCCAGACAACAGATCAATCACTAATCGGAGTCACCGATCAGTGAGTAAGCGAATAAGACTGCACAATTAAGAAATTAAGAACAATAAAAGTCGACGCTATAAAATAGAAAACAAAACACGGCTTGCAAAATAACAATATTCATTATATAAAAGATGTCTTTCAAAAATGATACATACATTCACCCATCCCGGAAGGGGCAAGTTCACGAATTAACAGTCCGTCAATTCATCATATAAGTTTTAGGCTTTTCTGTTCTCACTGTCTATAGTCTGGCGCAAGGCAATCTTAAATGGTAGTTATATTTGCTTTCCTCAATCCTTGGTACAACTTCACGTGTGCTTATTACGTTAAACTTCTTTGCTTTTTCGCAGTGTTGTATTATGGTCGGCTTTCTTCGCTTTCTATACGCAGGGCAGATTGGTACATGGTCAAAGATGTGGAGTTTTGAAGTTGTCTTTTTTCTCATATTCACGCTTTTCTCTTGTCTCTCTGCTATTGTAGTGTTTTTTTGGGTTTTTTTAATTCATTTCGTTTTTTACACCCCTGGCAGTCTAGTAAAAGATTCCCTTGAGGTATCATATTATCTCGATTACTCCTCGTTTCCTTATCTCCATGAGTCTGGCACATGGTTTACGGTCACGACCAACAACATGGGTGGTCTGACACAAGGTCAGTCCTGCTCTTCTGCTACTGCCTGTCTCTGTGAGGGACTTACTCTGTCATTTTATGTATATTTTCAACTGAGGGTAGAAACGGGGTGGAAAATATATCAATGTTCTCCTAATTTAGATTTCAATGATTTCATGGTGGTGCGTATTATTTCGGGACTGTTTAAAGAAACTAAATTTCATATAAGAAAATAGGTTAACTCTAATTTTAGAAAAGTCACTTTTGATAAGCGACAGATCTTGGCTTTAATGTTGATTCGGCTTTTCACTCCAAACTGCCTGGTAAACAGCGATCTATCAAAACAATCCACCTATCTTCTGACTGTTTCTAGGTTAAACAATAACATTACATTTACTTTTCCTTTTTCTTTTTTGAATAGCATTTGTTTTGTGTTTATGTTTTTTGTTCTTTTCAAATTCCTTTCTTATCAAAAGAACATAATTTTTATCTACCCTTCATTTAAAAATTACCTTTACGCCATTATGCATTTGAAATGCATCGCTTTTTTCTTCCAAAATCCAAATCAGTTTATTTTTTCTCTGATTTATAAAATTTCTCTAACTGGTCTGTGACCCTCCATAGGGTTAAAGAACTCCATATTCCCCAAATTTCCCATGATGAAACTCGCCACCGGGTGGTTTAATGTAATTTCCAAGACACTTTGTGGAGGGGTCTTAACCCACGGCAGAAATGTGGTCGGTTTATTCTACGGTCCCAGACGACTGAGCTGCCAGATGATTTACTATCATATACAGGACACTCATTTGTTAAGGCGGGAGGGGGTCTTACACATCTACAGAAATGCAGTCGGTTTATTCTACAGTCCCAGATTACTGAGCTGCCAGATGATTTACTATCATATCCAGGACACTTATATATTGAGGGTGGGGGGTCTTACACATCTACAGAAATGTGGTCGGTTTATTCTACGGTCCCAGACGACTGAGCTGCCAGATGGTTTACTATCATATCCAGGACACTCATTTGTTGGGGGGGGTCTTACACATCTACAGAAATGCAGTCGGTTTATTCTACGGTCCCAGACGACTGAGCTGCCAGATGATTTACTATCATATCCAGGACACTCGTTTGTTAGGGCGGAGGGGGGTCTTACACATCTACAGAAATTCAGTCGGTGTATTCTATAGGTTTGGATTTCTCAATGAACATAAGTTGTTTACATTTTTTATATGAACGTATTATTTTTGTATTTGTCTCTGAACATACCCTTTTGAAAACTTTTCAATGAACGTACTCTTTTTGAGATTTTCTTCGAAACTACTCTTAGCATTCTTAAATAAACGTACTCTTTTGGGATTTTTTTATTGTTTTTTTTTTTTCTATCAGCGCAATCTTTTTGGGATTTTCTGTGGATGTACTCTCATTTGGAATATTCTCTGAACCTATCCTCATTTGGACTTTTTACTTACTCTTCTTTGAATTTGTCTATGAACTTAGTCCCTTTTTGATTTTTCTATGAAAATAATCCTTTTGAGATTTTTTAGGGCGTACTCTTTTTCAGTTTTAAATGAACGCATTCTTTTTCCAGTTTTATATAAGCATAACCTTTAAGGATTTTTCTATCAACGCACTCTTTTAGGGATTTGAAAAAAAAATTCTTTGGGCGTACTCATTTTTTTTATATGAATGTACTTTTTCGGGTTTTTATATGAACGTAATCTTTTTTTTAAAACAACGCCTATTTGGGGGAAATTTTATGGATGAATTCATTCTTTGGATTTGAACGAAATTGTTTTCGAACAGGTCATTGCAAACAGCCGGAAGTTAATGTCCAGTGCACATGCTGCGTGATTTTGAAACATTAGACAAAGAAGAAGAAACGAAAGAGTAAAAACTCAAATGTTTAAGTCTTGAAACTGCCAACTATTAAAAAGGTCACTCTCTATTTAGGACAGAATCCTTTTCTACAATTTTCGCACTAGTCGTAATTCGTTGCTCGTGGAAATAAGTATTGATTTATCGTTCAATCGATTACAAATAGAGTAATATGATTTGCGTAGGTGTACAGTCAAGCGAAATGAACATTGCTGCAAGCCGGAAATTCTATTACCGGAAACGGAAATCCTATTAAGGGAACCGGAATTCCTATTAGAAGGCTGTGAATCGGTGAAAGACGTATGTCTATTGTTTAGTGATTTATTGAGTGCAAATGTTCTTTTTTCTTTTCTTTGTTTTTTTCCTTCTTCTTTTTTATAATTAGAAGTGATTATTGAATTCTTCAGGAAAATACGAAATTTAGGAAAGGAAAAGAAAGGAAAGGAAATTCTTCCGTACACTTATAAAACAAAATACAATTCTACAGATTTTGACTTTGTAGCAGAACAGAAATCATAAAAAGGAAAATCCCTGTGGTCTAGTGGCTAATGTGTTGGACTGCGACATCGTAGTGAGCGAGAATGAACTTTATAAATTTATGTTCATAGATTTTTCGAGTTTTGAGTGAATTTTCTTAAATGTAGTCTTTAAAAAGTAAGGAGAAACAAAACTTAGTAAATTCATTTTCGTTGATATTTTCGAGTTTTGTGTGTATATATTTGTAAAAAAAACCTGTGCCTGACGTTCGAAATAAAGTTTAGTCTTTAAAATACTTGAAATATGATAATTTGTAACCCAGTAAGTGTAGATATATGAAAAAAAGGGAAAGATAAGAGTATACCGAAGAATCTATCGTCAAACGTCTCTCTGTGCTCCCCACTCTCTCAGGTCAACTGCCTGGAATTTTTCTTTGATGCAAAATAGTTTAACTGCATAGTTAGAAATGTATAGGTGAAAAAACTGTACCTAAGATTAATGAAAAAGAGACTATAATCCGGGAAAAACCCAGGGTAAGAATGGCCAAAATTTTATAAATTTGTGTTTTTTAATTTTTTCGAGTTTTGTATATATATATTTGTAAAAAGAAAAGAAACTTTACCTTACAATGGAAGTAAAATGTCGTTTTAAAATGTTTGTTTGTTTGTTTGTTTGCTTTGTTTTACGGCATATCAACGTCATCGGTCATTTAATGACGAATCAAGTTAAAGAAAATAGGTCTGAAAAGAAATTCAAAGAAGAGGTCTTAGGAATTAATGATAAACTTTAGATAATTAGTTGGTTATTTTTGGGGGGGTTTTCTTCTTTTTTTTTTCTTCTTTTTTTATTAGGGGTTTATTTGTAGGGAATCGTGATTATAAAAAATATGGAATAGGTTGGGAAAGGGATCAGTTCATTAGAATTTTTATAGTAAAGAAAGGGTTTATAGAAGTAATTTAGTCTTATTATAAATTTATTTAGATTTTTGTGTATAACTTCACTGTTTTTAGAAATGATATCATATTATTTATTTCAGTGTTTTGGAATATTTCCTTCATATTGTTTGCACTATAGAAGGTTTTTCTTATATGGTCTAGGTCGGTACATTCGATGAGAATGTGCTTCATGGTGTATTTGGTCTGACATGCATAAAACATAGGTTGTTGTTTTCCTTCGAGTAAATAAGAATGTAAATAGAGATAAAACTTTCTAAAGTTAGACCCGTAGGTTTTTTTCATGTTTTATGCCTATGTATGTGTAAAAAAACATACTTTGCCTTAAATCAAAGAGAAATCTTAAAAACCTTAATATTTGAGGATTAGTGACCCACCAAATATGAAATGAGAAATTTTCAATCATTTAGTAAAATTTGTGTGAGATTTTGAATTTTCTGTACAGCAAATGAAAAAGACAAAAGGTTTTGCGGACTTATAGCAAGTTAAAACTTGTACAATTTAAACTTCGTACACATGTGGTTGCTATGTTATTAATCTCTTTCAAGAGTCTCGTTTTTAAGAAAGGGAATAAAAACATCCCAAAATTTGAAAATATGAAGAAATGAAAGAAATTCCATCTGAATAAAAAATATTTCATTCGCATCAAAACTCTGAAACCCTTTTCCCAGAATAATTTTATCTAAGGGTCATGATAGAATAGGATTAAACCACATGTAACTGATCATACTAAGATGGGATATTTGACTTTAAACTGAAGGTAAAAAAAAGGATTTTCTGGAGATGGTGACGTCTAAATAATCACTTAAATATCCTGCCTTGGCTTGTCACAGGATAAGTCTCTGATTTGATATATCTACAGACATGATATTTTTTTAATAAACTATTCGATTTTTGTGTATATTTTTCAAAAGCTTTCCTAACAAAATCTACTCGACTTGATTCTTAACTTCACTTTAACAAATATTTCTCGTCTTTTTTTATCATTAAGGGTTTTCGAACTATTGCTTTCGTCTTTATTGTTATTTCCACAACGTTTCGGCTGACATGTCCTCCGGCCCTCTTTACGTGTTTGTCAAACTCGGGAACCTACACGGAACTTCGAACTAAGTCCTTTATTGAATCCACGAGGGTCGCCAGTTCTTATTCCGTTAGCCATAACCGGGTACAAGGGTTAAGTATTCTTGTACTGTTACTCGCCTACAGTCAGGATTGAACGCCTATAACCGTTACGCATAGTGTAATAATAATAAAGACAATAGTCGGAAAACCCTTAATGATAAAAATCATCAAGCCAAGTCACAGAAATTCAGACAACTAATTTCTAGTCCATACTGTTATTCATTCCATAAGATCAAAAATTATTATCACTACATTATTAAAAAATAGATTTAAAAATTGAATTAAATAATTAAATATTATTATTCTAATATTTTAGCACAAACACACACACATACACACACACACACACACACACACACATATATATATATATATATATATATATATATATATATATAATCCATAAATAAGTTCACCCTTATGAATCTTTGGAAAAAATTTATTTCAAACCAATGATACAAGGACTTTCTTATGGAACATTATACAGTCAAAATGGATATAATTCGGTATTATCTTATGTCTTTTTCCTCGTTTTTTTTTTTTTTTTTTTTTTTTTTTTTTTTGGCAAATCAACCCTCGAGAGTTTAGGAAACAAGAAATACCACAGAGAATGGTCAGCTGAGTATGGAGGGTACTGCACTTTCAGAATCCTCTAATTCATAAAAAAAACTAATGATCAAAAATTGATCAAGAATTGGTTCTGATTTGTTTAAATGAAGTCTGGACCGCAGTTCTATTTCTAACAATTCAATTTAGCATTAGTCATTTATTTAAATGTCAAATAGCTCTATCTAACCCAGAGATAGGACTCTATCAGGTGCTACCACTCCAGACTTGGCAGCGATGGCGATGAAGGAGTACTCCGTATACCTCCAAGCACCATGAATTTTTTTAGTGTCATATCCAGTGCACTTGTTGAGGGGTCTTATCCTTCTACAGAGATGCAGTCGGTGTATTCTACAGCTTCAACAAAACTATTTACTAAAGGCTCAAAATCGAAACCGTTGTAATGATGTATGTTTGTAAGTTTTAATCAGCTGGGCTCGAACACGCATAGCTGGGACTGTAGAATACACTAATTGCATTAGTACTTCCTGAGCTTTGGGGAATGAAGAACACCCCTTTATTGTCATCGCTCTTAGGTTCACTCTGACCCAGAGTGGTAACCCCTGAAAGTGTCCTATAGAACTGTTTGACATTTATATAGACTGCAAACAACTGACTAAAGCTAGATTTAATTGTCTGAAATAGAACTGTTTGATGATTTAACTGAATGTAAACAAATGGCTGTTTAATTGAATTGTTAGTGATACATATCAATACTTGGAACTATTTAACTGTGTGCAAAAGAATGAGCTTAGGCTCGTTTAAAAATGTTATCAATAAAATGTGTTTGCAAGTCATATATATTTAATACATATGTATAGAGGATTTGGCATTAAATAACCTACAATGGTTGATATGCCATAAAAACTCAACCAACCAACCGAATACACACTGAGGATTAAAATCATTGAAGTGAAAACTTCTGAGCCCCAGGAAATTAGCACTATCAAACAGCGATCTGCTGTCAGCCAATATAGAGGAAGTGATAGCAATTATGTGAAAATCTGAGATTAGAAGCCGTCGTTAGGTAGTCATTTCAGCTGGTTTCTGTCCTTCATCTTTGTTTATTTCTCTCTGTTATTTCAGCTACTCTGCTTCTTGGCTGTCATTAAAAGATTTCCGTTGATTTGACATCTATAAGACAATGACTGAATGTTCACAAATTACCAAGTTAGGATATTTTCCAACTTAAAAAATACGAACAATGTCTTATGATAGTACTAGAGGATGTAAGCTGTACAAAATCGTACCTCCCGGCAAGATGGTCGAGAAATCTCTGAACTAAGTAAACTGACATTTCCAATATAGAAAGGCTCAACTCGGTTTGGAGAAGCGGTATGCATAACATGGGTCTCAATTAAGCTTGCTTTACATGACCTTGATTGGAGCCAACCTAAGATGGACCAAATTCAGTCGACTAGTGTTGTAGAAAACACCAACTGTTTCACTGCTAAGACGTAAGACCACCCTGAATAAGTGTCCTGGATATATGAAAGAAAATATTCTGATTGTGAGTCTCCAGTACTGGAGTTCTGGGGAATGTGGAGTAACCCTTCATCGCCATTGCTCCCAGATTTACTCAGGATTTGACTGGCGGTAAATTGAATGGTTGGTTGGTTGTTTGGGTTTTATGACATATCAACCTTTGTAGGTTATTTAACGCCAAATCCATTTTTATACAAATAGTTCTATTTCAAACAATTCAGTTTAGCATAAGTACGTAGTTTAGATGTAAGTACTGTTTAATAGGGAAAAACATTTCTATTTCAAGCTATTCAGTTGAGTCGATCAGTTCTAATTCAGTTAATTCAGTTTAGTATAAGTACAGATTTTGTTTACACACAGTTAAATGTCAAAACAGTTCTATATAAAACTATTCAGTTTAGTGTAAGTACAGTTTCAATGTCAAAAACAGTTCCATTTTAAATAATTTAGTTTAGCCTAAGCACGGAGCTTAAATGTAATACGGTTTAATTGTCAAAACATTTCTATTTCAAGCTATTCAGTTTAGTCAAAAAATTCAGTTTAGCATAAGTTTGCAGTTAGTTCTATTTAACCCATATCAGGTGCTACCATTCCGGGCCAGAGTGGACCTGGGAGCAATGGCAATGAAGAAGTGCTATGCATTCCCCAAAGCCCCAGCCTCATTGGAACCTCACCATCAGATTGTTTAGTGTCATATCCAGGATACTCGTTTGGGGTTCTTACTCTTCTACAGTGGTGGAGTCGGTGTATTCTACAACCATAAATTGAAAGGTTAATATTACATAGCAATACTTAAAACTATTTAACTGTGTGCAAACAAATGAATAATGTTGAACATAATTATTTGTATTAAATAGCAATAGTCGAAACCATTTACCAGTGTGCAAAAAAATATTAGTTTTATGTAGCAATACTTGACACCATTTAACTGAGTGGTAGCACCGGATAGGACTCAATGTATGAGTCAAATAAATGACTTATGTTAAACTGAATTTTGACCATTTAACTGTGTTTAAACAAATGACTGATGTTTAATTGAATAGTCAGTGATACATAGCAATACTTGGAACCATTTAACAGTGTGAAAATGAATGAGTAATTTTGAATAGAATTATTAGTGTTAAATAGCAATGCTTGAAACTCTTTAACTGTGTGCTTAAATTGAATTATTGGTATCACATTAAAATACTTGGAAATTATCTGCATCTGTGCAAATGAATGAATTGTTTTGAATAGAATTATTAGTTTTAAAGAGCAATAACTGTAACCAATTTACAGTCTGCAAACAAATGATTAGTATTGAACAAAATCACATGAGTTAGATAGCAATAATTGAAACCATTTAACTGTGTAGTTAATAGCAATACTGTAATATATTAGCCGAGGGATTTCGTTTTATGCCTTTGGGTTTAGT
>OY757928.1:45479566-45483769 GCA_963585895.1 Sepioteuthis lessoniana | reverse complement strand
TGCATTTATTTTGAGACAGTTTTGAATGATTTTGTCACCAAATATGTAGTGACGCAAATTATTTTTCCTCTCTTGTCCAAAGCATTTTGATCGTGTTTTAATTGTTGTTATAGTATATCATTTTCAAACCTGAAACAAAAAAGAACGGAACATTATTTGTAGTAGAGTTATTAGCAGTCACATGGGTCCTATGTATATTGACACATCCAGTTAAAAGGACACAAGTGGTACTATTTATACCCTAGCTGGGAGGGTAAAGGAGTTCATACGTATTATTCCAAAAGTAAACGCAATTGTGCGACTGGGTTTCGAACGAGCTTTTATACGAATTCACAGTCCAGCAAGTTAACCGATACGCCACGGGGACTCTCCCAAATAACTTTAGATAGATAGATAAGAACATGCAGTGTGTACACGAAATAATGGAAATACCTAGAATCTTATCATCACTATTTTGAAACTCCTATAAAACTATCAAACGTTTGTTATTATCATGTTTTTTGATTTATTATTAATTTTTATTCTCTTATTTTACACAACAGGGGATGGAGTAGCGCCCTTCCCTACACCTCGGTGTAAAAGCTATTGAAAAGGGAGTCTTCGGGTCACCCTCGACTAAGGTCGCCAACTTTACTTTACTAACTTATCTTACAGAAATTGATTTTTTTTTTTTTGCAGTTATCATCAGAAGAAATTAATCAAAATTCATTAAGATGGCAGATCTATCAGACTTTAAAAGAAGTCAAATTGTTGGTGCTTAACAAAAACCGCCGAATTATTTGGTGTATGGAGTACTGTCTCGAAAGTAATGACAGCATTTAAGAAAGAAGGAAATACCTCTTCACTGAAGCAAAACTCTAGAAGAAAGCGAAAGCTGTCTGATAGTGACCCTCGGACGCTTATGCAGATTGTTAGAAAGGATCCGAAGAATACACCTCTGAATTACAGCAGAGCTTAATGACCATCTCGATCGAGAACCCAGTTTCCCCAAAAACTGTAAGAAGGGAACTGAACAAAGCCGGATTTCGAGGGATGCAATCAGAAAACCACTCCTTTCACAAACCAAAATTGCAAAGCGTTTAGAAAGTATGACCCCCACCACAATAAGGCGTGCCCTAGATATACACAACAGAGTATCTGCTGTTGAAGCTTCTGTTAAAAAGCTCTAGGGAGCGTGAAAACATTTCTTCATTGGCATTACTCCCACCTGGATAGGAAGTACCAGTTAGGGTCCCATCTGAATCAAAGAGATTTGTGTGCAAGTTAGTAGTAGTAGAGTGGAATACTTGAAGCCATATAACTGTATAAAAATATCCGAAGATACTAAACAAAAAATGCAAATATAAATGTACAATGTACGCAATTTCCTAACATCAAAGCATAAAGTATCCCCAAATGAGTTGATGTGCTATTAAACTCAAGCAATTGTCATCTGAACTATGCACAAAGGAAAATAACACTGTCATCTTACGTTAAGTTATATTCGCTAAATTGCATGAAATTGTCTCGGGCACCTCTGGTAGTGTAATGGTTAGCAAGCTAGACAAAGAAACCTTCATGAGTGAGTTCGATTCTGATTGGATGCCAAATTCGTAAGGCCCTGTGCTACATCTGAATAAACTGCTTAGTAAATTACTACATGAAAACATCTTGAAATAGTATAGATTAAATATTTTCAAAGAAATCGTCATTGGGTTCAATCACTGCCTCCTGATGAGTTAAGAATCTCATGCAAGCCTTTCAGATCGTCTCCTTGTTCAAATTAATAAACACAGTAGTTATCCTTGCCTGCCTTCAGTTCATCTTTGGTGTTGCACAGTTTTATTGGTGTCTCAGTCAACTGCACCTCACATATAATAATCAAGGTCATTACAATCTGGGGAATAAGGCGGACAGATGTTAGGGGTGATGAGGTCGCAGAAATTTTCTCACAGCAAAGACAGGTTTATGGTATGGTGCAACGTCCTGTTGCCAGACATAGAATCCTCCAGCAGCCACCATCTAGATCAAGTGCAGCGGTACTCCCTCCTGGTACACGATGTAGGTTTCCGTGTTGAATTTGAGGCTATGTAAGAAAATGAACGGAGGTATAAAGTCAACATCACTTGTGACCCCCTCCAAAAAACACCATGATGTGGACACAGAAAACCAACGTTCGCTCTGTGAGCTCACCATCTGATCATGGCAGAAACTTTTCTCATCTGAGAAAAAATAAAGCATATTCGGTAAGAGGTGTATGAGTTTGCTGAAAAGCTTTGCAGTGTGGTCTTTCTTTTTGTACTTTATGGCCCTTTCTCCCCTCGATTGAAAAAGTGGCGAATATCTTCCTGCACTATCTGCATGATAGGAAACTTTCATGTTCCTGGCTATAGATCTGATGGATTCGCAAGTATCATTTTCGATCATGGTCCGGATCTCACCAACAAATTCGGAAGTTCTTTTCTTATCTGTTATGATACCCAACCTGCGGACGGTAATGAACTCTACCGTGTCTATTAATACCGGGAGAACGTTCATCTCCGTAGGTGAAAGTTCTTGACGTTTGACACTCTGTTGTATTATACTTACGTTAATATACTTTGTTCCACATAAACCTGAGTTGTGTTATTCTTCCAATCCCTTTACTGGCCCACAAAATTATCAGAACGTTCAAAGTTAGGCTTCCAAGCTGCCGTACCTTTGTAATAACCATGGACTCTTTCTTATCTTTTTTAATCTTCTACGAAAGATTTACACCCAAACATCTTCGTATTGGATCTTCCGTCGTGAATGCCAAACAGTGCAGTTTTGCCGTTAACAAATTTCTGGAGAAATGAATTCCGTCATGGTGTTGCTTTCCCAACTGATAATGCACAATTGACTCTCGTTTGAAAAAAAATTAAACAAGCTGACTCGAGTAGACAAACCCTAAAAGGGAATTCACGAAATCCTTAATTTAGAATGGAGACAATTGACCCATCAGGGCTGGTTGAAATTTTTATAAGCCAATAAAACTTGCAATCATTTTTTAAGATTATCTCAAACAGATCTATTTGATCCATTTGTTACACCAAGTCGACCCAGGAGTACTGGCAACAAAGTGATAACTTCACCCCACTCACAATTAGTGTTGCAGAACTAAAGTATCACCACGGAATATAGTTTACTGTCATACAGTTAAAACAACCACTGAATATAAAAGCTAATTCTTCACATACTTTCAAATGAAACTTTTCATGAAAGGGTTTCGAACCCAATAATGAAATCGTTTGACGAGCGAAAGTATGCAGTTACCTAACCCCTCCGTCACGGGCAGAATGTGACAAAAGGTCAATTTTTCAGCAGAGTAAAACTGCTTTTGAATTAAGAGCCTTCCATCTCATACGGTAATTAACATACCAAGACTAAAATTCCCAGTCTTTCTAATTAGAAAAGATAGATCTATACCTTTTTAGAGAGCATTTGTGGTAAGTGAAACATAATCAGATTCATCGAGGATTTAAACTCTAACCGCCGTGTTCACTTCCTAAGACAACAACCGTCAGCCTTTACACTTCTATTAAACTTAATGAAGGAAATTAAATATCTAAATTATTTCCTAAATTTGTAAAAAAAAAACCCATGACAAATATTTATTTGATGTTGGTTTTGCAGATATTTTTTATGGCGCAACATCGCTTCTCTTCGCAGAGCAGCCTAGTCGGCTGGGGCTGTAGAATACATCTCTGCAGAGGGGTAAGATCCCACCAAAGTGTGTCCTGGATGTGATACTAAACAATCCAGTGAACCCGTTTGCTTTCATTACTCTCAGGCCCACACTAACCCGGAAAAGGGTCGTATCTATGTGTCAAATAGAACTACTTCACATTTAAACTGAGTGCAAAGAAATGACCTCTACTAAATTGAATCGTTTGAAATAGAACTGTAAGATCATTTATTTGTGAATAAACAAATGACTGATGTTTAATTGAATTGTTAGTGATACATAGCAATACTTGAAACCTTTTGACTTTGTTGACTTACGTTTACAAATTATGTATATCAAATATATATTAATAAACCAGATTTGGCATTAAATGACCTACAAAGGCTGATATGTATTAAAAGCAAACCTTCTTCACAGCATTACAGTGTACTACCCCCCTCTAGTTTAGGAATTACTACTCTAAGTAGTCCTTTATTTACTTTGTACCACTGTTGAAGTGATTCTATAATAACGAATAA
>OY757928.1:45332066-45477066 GCA_963585895.1 Sepioteuthis lessoniana | reverse complement strand
ATATATATATATATATATATATATATATATATATATGGAGCGTTATTCCCCTTTATATTTTAGGTAATAATGGTCAATCTAAACTTGTGCATGAGTTCGATTCTTACTCGCGTCTCCTACTTCTGGTCTTGCGTCAAATCAAATTCTGTTAAACTTATTACTGATACTCCGCAAAAGCAAAGGAAAGAAGCAGAAGGTACTCCGCAAAAACAATTACCGACACCGACTACGCCGATGACATAGCGCTTCTGGCAAATGCACCTGCCCAAGCCAAAACCCTGCTACATAGTCTGGAACGAGCCGCTGCAGGAATCGGCCTCCATGTCAATGCACACAAGACGGAATATATGTGCTTTAATCAAACAGGCGTCATTTCCACATTAAACGGTAGCTCTCTGAAACTAGTAGACAAGTTCACCTACCTAGGAAGCAGTGGCTCATCAACCGAAAAAGACATGAACATGCGACTAGCCAAGGCATGGTCAGCTATCGACAGGCTATCGGTCATATGGAAGTCAGACCTGACCAAGTAGCGGTCGTGTCGACACTGCTATATGGATGCACTACATGGTTGCTAACTAAACGTATGGAGAAAAGGCTTGACAGCAACTACACAAGAATGCTGCCAGCAATATTGAACAAGTACTGGAGGCAGCACCCCACAAAGCAGCAGCTATACGGCCACCTACCACCCATCACGAAAACTATCAAAATTAGACGAACCAGACATGCGGGATAGTACTGGAGAAGTAGGGACGAGCTCATAAAAGATGTACTCCAGTAGACCCCTTCACATGGACGAGCAAAGGCAGGACGACCAGCTCGAACCTACATACACCAGCTCTGTGCCGATACGGGATGAAGTCCTGAAGACCTGCCGGAAGCAATAGACGATACAGAGGAATGGCGAGAGAGAGTCAGGGATATCCACGTTGATGGCACGACATGATGATGGCTGCTTATAACTACTAATGATAATGTTGAGTTCTTTTTTGTTTCAGATTTGAAAATAGTATACTATAATAATTACTAATTCTCGATCACAATACATTGGACAAAAAAGGAAAAAATATTTTTCGTCATTACTTATTTGGAGACAAAATCATTCAAAACTGTCCAAGCAACATTTCACAAGAAGTTTAACTTTAACATTTGTCTCGGGAATAGCCAAGTTTATCGTTGTGTACACAAATTTCAAGCAACAGGGTTAGTAAACAACCACAAGAAGGCAGAAAATCCCAGATCTAGCAGGAAGTTGATTGCAAGATGTCCTGATTGAGGATGCGGTGAGAGGTTCTGTCGGAAGGTGTCCGAAAAAGTCCTTCCGAAAAAGTTCCGAAGAAATTGATCTTTAATGAGCACTGTAAGATGAAGTCAATCAATTTCTGCCCTTATCATCTGGTTTGACATTTCTGAAAAATGATTGCGTTTAAAGACTCAGATGAAAAATAAATTGATGCAATATGAATTAACATATTAATGGGTTTTATGTATTTTGAGATACCCTATATATATATATATATATATATATATATGTGTGTGTGTGTGTGTGTGTGTGTGTGTGTGTGTGTGTGTGTGTGTGTGTGTTAAAATAGCGTAAAAATAGAGTCAACGGTACTTAATGACTCAGTTTCTCGCTCATGGGATCATCAGGCGAGAAACTGACGGTTACAGGGTGTCGTTGAATCTGTGTCTACGCTATCCTAAATCTGATATATATATATATGCTCTATTACCGATATTGAGCATCCTTTATTCATGAGTATAACAAACTACATGATATATGAAAATATTAACATGAAATCTATAATTAAAAGAAGAAAAAATGACAAATGGATAAAAAGCGTGAAAGCATATATGCTATTTGAGTTTAATATGAAACTTAATCCCCCGACCTGGAAAGAAAAAAATTTACAACCACAAGCATTTCTTCAAACAAATAAACCCGACAATAAGTCGCTGTTGATTTGAATGATCTCCCCTTGAAAATAAAACAGTGAAAAAATGCATATTTAAAAAAAAAACAAGCCGGTCAAGCTATGACTAATTTTAAATGCATCTCACCCACGCCTAATGAAAACTCATTAAATCAGGTGCTTCTTACTAAAGTAAGACAGGTATATATATCAAAGACACTATGAACAGATAATATTTTTAATAAAGCAACAACAATATATATATATATATATATATATACTAGGATTACCCATATCCTTAATAAAAAATATTTTTTATCATTTTATTGATTTTGGCAAAAATATTTTTTATATTGTGGGCCAGTTGACGCATGCAACTATCGCTTATTATGTTACTATAACCTCCAGGCAAAGTGCTTGAATATATATATATATATATATATATATATATATATATATATCCTTACTAATATATATATATATATATATATATATATATATATATATATAAGGATTGTTTAAACACATTCAGCGGTGCCTAATGACTGTTAGTTTCTCCCTCGTGGGATCATCAAGCGAGAATCACCGGGTGCCGTTGACTCTGTGTCTCCGCTGTCCTAACTTAGACATATATGCTCTATCACTGATATTGAGTATTCTTTATTTATAAATATAACAAACTATTTTATGAACTAAATAAAGATGTTAGAATGACGCATTTTATGTGATCCATTCTGCGATTTGGTCGATTACCGTAAAAAAAACAATTAATCATCCCTAATAAAGTATTTTTGGTTATTATTAATTATACATACAAATCAGTTTCTCTTATTACCTTTATTACATGGAACAATACATTCGAAAATACGAATTTTTCGGACACTCCTATGTCGTTCATTGACGCAAACTGTGAGATATAGGGTGTCTTTATAAACGTGGGAACCATTTGACTGATAATAATACCTTTACTGATATAGCAATATAGTGTTCTTTTTTATTTCAGATTTGAGAATAGTATAATATAATAACTGTTAATCCTTGATCACAATGGTGAGAGGGGAAACATTTTGCGCCACTACTTATTTGGAGACAAAATCATTCAAAATTGTCTCGAAATAGATGCAACCCATCAATATGATAAAGATTTATCACTGAGACAAGAAACTAAATAAGATTGCATGTCCTGGAAGCTGATCTAATAACAATTAAAAAAAACATTGAATCAATGTCTCTAGCTCAAGTGATGCATTTTTTACAGGACGAGTTCCAAATGACCCCCATTGCACTTATCTCAGAAAATCATTATTATATTAATAGTTTGAAACTCTTTTGAGATAACCTGTATTAGAATTTAAATTTTTATGTGGGCAGAACTGGAATAAATACGTGACACGCAAATCTCGTCAGGAACGAGACGTAAACATTTATATTTGGATAAATGATTTTTAAAAAATCTTATCTATTTTTAACTTACTAAATTTTGAAAACTCATAACCCCTCTATTCGATATTTTCATAAACATTTAAGTAATTTTTTTCTATTTAATCCTAAACTGTATGCATTCTGTTTAAAAATGCGTTTATTTTTAAATATTCAATGATGATATTGTGAAGTAAATGAAAAAGCTACAAGGATACATTTAACATTATTAATAATATGATTTAGTCGATTTGAATGTCTAGTGTGAGTGTAACTATAAGAATTATCTTTAATAGTCTTTTTTAAGGTTATTATAAATCATATAGCCTATTGATTGTTGTCCATGCCATAGCTAGGCAAATACTGACATCACTTTCAGTTCCTTCCAAGCTGCAGTGGTGTCAATACTACTCTATGGATGCACGACATCAACACTGAAATACTGCTGAGAAAAATCTAGATAGGAACAGCAAAAGAATGCTACGAGTTATATTGAACAAATCCTGGAAGCAACACCCACGAAACAACAGCAATACGGCCACTTACCTCCCATCTCTAAAAGCATCCAAATTAAATAAACCAGACATGCGAGACACTTGGAACCCAACACATGGACGTGCCAGTGTTGTTTGACCTGCATGAACTTACTAACAATAGTTCTGCACGGACACAGGATGCAGATTAGAAGACCTGCCGAGAGCGATGATTGATAGGAAATGGACACGGCGATACGAGTTCAAATCCTAGATGAGACTGATTGCATTTCACATAGCACTAATACCCTTGGGAAAGGTATGAATCCAATTATTCTCCCTCCAGTTATGGGTAAATAGTAAGGCAGACTGGGTTCCTCAGCCTTGGTGAGACAACTAGTCTTGTAGAAAGAAAACTCTGAATTCAAACCTGTTAAACTCTGCTTAAAAATTAACCTGATGTCATATCCTACCCGAGAAGAGGGGTTGGTAAATATGGATAGGGACAGATGGGGGGAGGGAGAGAGAGAGAGAGAGTCAGGGAAATCTATGCAAGCAGTAAGACTTGTTGATGATGATGATGATAAATCTTATATTTAGACCAGTTTCTTCACTGCAATTACCTTTTTTATATATACAATACATGTATGATATATTTTAAAATGCATTTGTAATTTTCGGACGCTTCTGTGACCTTCTTTGGTATAAATTGGATTTAGAAATGCGCAAAAGTGGAATATATTCGCGAAAATTTCGGTGCGGAATGTCATGTGAACATTTACATGTGCTTTTATAAAAAGGAAATCCCTGTTTATATCTGACCTACCGAATCTTAAAAAATCCTTGTCGAGATTTTCATAAAAGTATATTCATAAAAAGTATATTCGTTAAAAATATTTTTTGAATTTTTAATTTAATCTTTAAGTGTATATAGTTGGCTACCGTAGCCGAAAAGCAACTAGAAGGCTCCCTTTTCAATACCTACTACACCGAGGTGTAGGGGAGGGCGCTACTCCTTTCCCTGGATTGCTCCACTTTACCCTCGATACGTATCTTATATTGCTGAGTGTTAAGCAAGGAGGTATCAAGTACTATTTTTAATGTCTTTGGTATGACGCGACCTGAGAATTGAACCCAGGTCTCCCGGAACATTGGCGAACACTCTGTTCACTAGGCCAATGAGCCGGTTTTCCACTATTATACAGAGAACTAAATGAAGAAGCAAGAATGATGCGTTTTACATAGTCTTCGTTTCTTCTCTCTTCTTTGTTTAACGGCATATCAATCTTCATGGGTTATTTAATGCAAAAGCTATGCTTGTAAGAGAACAGCATTGATACTATTTAACTCAGAGCCGGTGGAATAAAGAAATTCATACATTTCTCAAGGTTATTTGTCCGAAAGTAAATATAATAGCGTAACTTGATTTTGAACTCACTTTCTACGATGTAATAGTTCAGTACGTTAGCCACTACGCACCAAGGACACTTCTTCAATATAATTGGGCATAAATCAGTAATATCAAGAATAGCTACTGGTAGCTCTAATTATTTGCCGAGGGTTTGAATCATAAGTTACTTGTAGCCATGCGATGGCTAATTTGATAGGTTTCTTTTGTTTAATGGCTTATCAACTTTCGTGGGTTATATTATACAAAATCTATCCTTGTAGAAAAACGTAAGTGGTACTTGTGGGGAAATAAAAAAAAACTCTTTCATATAAAAAAGATAAAATGAATAAATGTAAAAGTAATAGTTTCCCAGGAGGCCTCTACCAGGAAGCGAAATCGGTGCATGCCAAAAAAAATATGACTTCCTGGCGCTAAAGAGAAATCCTCCCACGTAAGCTTTTATCACCTCGACTGAGACGGACGCACGCACCTTTTTCTCTCGGCTGCTGGTAAGGAACACGCGTTGTTTCTCTTCTTCAAGTATCAGACTCTGTTTGAACTAAACGACTGAACACGGATACACATGATAGATCTTCAACTTATAACTTGCAAGAGATAATTTCCTCATGTCCTTCAAACTCCTTGTCTGAGAGATCCGACTATTTCTACTGTTTCAAAAAAACATTTCCGCCACAGAATAGTCGTAAACCCCAAAAATAAAATTTGAATTAAAAGGTTTCCTTGTATTTTTCTTCTACCCCTAATTCCATTACAGCTTTGGCAGAAAAAAGAAGACAAGTGAATGGTGTAAAAAGAAGAAAAGGAATCAGTTTACAAACTTCAGAATTTTCCAAAACTTCACCACTATCAGGAAAAAAAACTTACAATGCCTCCTATACAATTTAACTTATAGCTTGGAGGATAACTTTCTCAAGGATATTTGTCTGAAAGTGAACGTAATAGTGCGACTGGAGTTCGATCTCGCTTATAATGATGTCACAGTCTAGTACGTTAGCTACGACGCCGCATTTTCTATAATAAATTCTTACATACATCATAATAAAAAAAATTACTCTATTAAAAATGTTAAGACAGAAATGATCAGGTCAACTGTTATTGTTCGCTTGAATGTTGAACTGAAATTTATCTCGAAAAAATATGTAAAAAAGATTAAAACGTATATATATATATATATATATATTCTTGAGATTTATGGTTCTCACTAGCTCACTTGGTAAGTTAATGGAGGAGCAAATATTGCAGTATTATCAAATAGTGCTCAATATCATTGATACAGCTTTTATATATATAGACATATATATATATATATATATATAGACCTTTCATATATATATATCCTAGTAGTGTCTGTGATCGATCTTGGGTTTCATGCTTTACGCATTCAGATTCTGTTTGACGAATGCGTAAAGCATGAAACCCAGGGTCACAGACACTACCATCGAAACGAGGTTAACGAAAGCATGGACAGCTATCAATAGGCTATCGACTATATGGAAATCAGACCTAACCGATAAAATGAAACGCAGTTTCTTCCAGGCAGCGGTCACATCGATACTGCTATATGGATGCACTACATGGACGCTAACAAAACGGCTGGAGAAGAAACTAGATGGCAATTACACAAGAATGCTGCGTGCAATCCTGAACAAGTCCTGGCAGCAACACCCCACAAGACACCAACTGTACGGCCACCTGCCCCCTATCACGAAATCTATTCAAGTTAGGCGAACCAGACATGCAGGACATTGCTGGAGAAGCAGAGATGAACTCATAAGAGATGTACTCTTATGGATCCCCACACACGGCCGCGCAAAAGCAGGACGACCAGCACGAACGTACATTCAGCAGCTATGTGAGGATACAGGTTGTTGTCCTGAAGACCTGCCTAGGGCGATGAACGATAGGGAGGAGTGGCGAGAGAGGGTCAGGGATATCCGTGCTGCCAGCACGATATGATGATGATGATGATGATATATATATATATATATATATATATACACCAGTACCCATTAATTTAGTTTAAGTGTCTTTTATTTTCTGCTTTAAAATTATCTATAATGCAATCAAAATTTTGGGTCGGATATTGTTTCACTTTTGACACGTGCCATCATAGTGTTGAATTTCTTTTAAAATCCTTTTTATGAAAATATTTAGCATATTTGAAATCAGCGAAATTGTTTTTTGTTTGTTTTTTGTTTTTTGTTACTAAAACAGAAATGTAATTCAGAAACATTTTTTTATTGCCTTTATCAAATTTTGCACAGAAATAAGAGGAAATTCGTTTGGTCTGACACAAGTAAGTAGTGGGAGGCTGAATTTTCAGAATGCTACCTTGGGAGACAAAAGTCCTGTTGGTGATAATATATTAACAAACCTGGCATGGTGGGGCGGTCGAACTCATAAGCGAAATTCTCCAATGAACTCCTACACATGAACACAGCTGGTTTTGTCGACCTGTAAAGATTTACATAAATCAGCTCTTTGCGGACATCGGATGCAGTTTAGAGGGCCAGCCAGGAGCGATTTACAATAGAGACGGAGGATTAGAGAGAGAGAAACCGAGAGAGAGGGTCATGGGACTCCGTTTTACCCGTGCAACTTGATGATATATACGAATAAATTGATAATATCAGCAACTTCGTTTTCATATATATATATATATATACACACACAAATTAAGGCACACATACACACAAACAAAATCCCCCTTCAAACAAAAAATTAACCATATTAATCGGTCTTTTTTTTAACCTTTCACCCTGTTTGATGAATACGTAAAGTACGAAACCAAGGGTCACGGACACTACCATCGCATAACACAAGGCTCTTCGAATAAGTTGAGCTCTCGAAAGCCGTTAAGGAAACAAAACTTACGCTAGTTTCCCCATGGCTGCGCGGTAGAATCTACAGCTGGGTTTCGATCCCTACTTCGAGAATCTCATGTGTCTAGCCACACTATAGAGTTGTGATGCAACGAAACACTCCGTCTGTGGATGACGCTATATATATATATATATATATATATATATATATATATAAAAGCTCTATCATTGATATTGAGCACTATCTAATAATACTGTAAAATTTGGTCCATCATTAACTCCCTAAGTGAGCTTGTGTGAACCATAAACCTTTACAATATATATATTAGTCTGCTCATATCTATCTATCCATGTATATCGGTCAATTCCCATATATATTTATCTATCGGTTGATCAACTAATCGATCGATCGATTGAATAATTACAGTATGCTACGAATAAACTGGGTATGTTAAATACTATAACATCCTGTTCAATGTTTAGCGATTTAAAAATATTATTTCTCTAAACCACATTGTATGATATCATTAACCAAATTATTTATCACACTTCATATATAATGTCACCGGGACCAAAAATGAAGATGTGCATTCGTGTTCGTATGTAGTAGGAGGGTTAGGAATGTCTGTATATATGAATGAAAGTTCGCGTGTAAACGCTGTGCGCGCGCGTGTGTGTGTGTGTGTGTGTGTGATAGCTATACCTTTCTGGATATTTCCATGTAAGTTCTATTATATATATATATATATATATATATAGTGGGAAGGAATGTTTTCATGTTTATCTCTCGTAACATTCTTAAAAGTAAATATATAAGTGGCTGTGATAGGTACGATTACGATCTTTGTGACGCTTCCACTTAAAAATCATCATAAGAGGGTCTTTGTTTATTTTTATTTTATTTTGTTTTGTTTCGTTTTTGGAGGTACGTATTTTTGTTTTTGTTTTGTTTATTTCTGGGGTTTTTTTTGTTGTTGTTTTTTGTTTTTTTATTCACTATTTTACTTTTTTTTTTTCCCCTTGCAACGAATGAGTGGATTCATGTAAATCTCAACCCATTTACCTTGAAAATAAGAATTAAGAAAAGTTGAAGAAAGACAAAAAGAAAACACTTTGTATTTCCTATTTCGCTCGATTATGTCTTATCATATTGTCACTCACTAAATGCATCAATACGACAAGGCCTTTCAAACAGAAAATACAAATATCGAACGTTCTCTTTTTTCTTTTTTCTTTTTTTTTTTTTTTTTTACTAATGTCTTGTTTCTTGTTGCAAAGATCGTAAGATGTACACTGGATAGTATCAATACATGACGCCAACTATGTTTTGTTCTGCTTCGATTTCCCTTTCTCTCTCTCTCTCTCTCTCTCTCTCTCTCTCTCTCTCTCTCTCTCTCTCTCTCTCAATCTTAGAATATATATATATAAATATATATACATACACACACTCACATGTATAAATATATATTCCCCCTCTCTCTCTCTCTCTCTCTCTCTCTCTCTCTCTCTCTCTCTCTCTCTCTGTCTTATTCGCTTAATTTCTTTCTCTCTCTTATTTGATATTTAATGGTATGTCAACTATCTGGAATTATTAAATGACAAATCCATCCTTTTATAAAGACAGTAGTGGTACTCTTTAACCCATCGATTTGAGGATTGGGGGTTCATACTTTTCCCAAGGGTAGTGGTCCGAAAGTGAAAGTAATAGCTGGACTGGAGTTTGAATTCGCGTAATAAGATTCCGCAGTCCAGCGCTTTAACCTTACCCCGTCGGGACATCCCCTTCTCACTCTTAATATATATATATATATATTCTCTCTCTCTCTCTCTCTCTCTCTCTCTCTCTCTCTCTCTCTCTCTCTCTCTCTTGCTCAATCTTTTTCTCTCGTGAGCACACACCCTCCACCACTTAATCCTTGTTTTGTGACCCTACCTCACCCTCTCAAAATTAACACATATATATATACATATATATATATATATATCCCTCTTCTCTCTCTCTCTCTCTCTCTCTCTCTCTCTCTCTCTCTCTCTCTTAATCTTAGAGTATATTTTTCTACATCTTTCTCTCGCTGTTAATCGTAGAATATATATATATATATATATATATATATATATATATATATATATATATATATTATCCTCACTCTCTCTCTCTCACTCTCTTTCTCTCTCACTCTTTCTCTTTCTCTCTCTCTCTCTCTTTCTCTTTTTCTGACTCTTTCTTTCTTTCTTTGTATCTCTCATTCTCTCTCTTAATTTAAGAATATGTATATACATTTCTCCCTTTCTGTCAGTCTGTCTGTCTTTCTCTCTCTTAATCTTAGCATATATATATATATATATATATATATATACCCCTTTCTCTCTCTCTCTCTCCTTCTTTCTCTCTCTCTCTCTCTCTCTCGCTCTCTCCTTTTCTCTTGCTTTCTCTCTCTCTCTCTCTCTCTTAATATTTGAATATATATATAGTTCTCCCTCTTTTTCTCTCCTCACTTTCTTTCTCTCTCTTTCTCTCTCTCTAAATCTTAGTATATATATATATATATATATATATATATATATATATATATATATATATATATTTCTCTCTCTCTCTCTCTCTCTCTCTCTCTATCTATCTATCTATCTATCTATCTCAGTCTTAGAATTAGTATATATTTCTCCCTCTCATTCAGTTATATATATATATATATATATATATATATATAATTTGTTTTTGATTGTTGTCAGAAGACGTTGAACTGAACCAGTTATTCTTTTTGATTTATTTGGTGGTTTTCTCGTGACGTTAGCACTTTAAAATCAATTTTTCTACAATCAAGAAGCTGATTCTTTTCTTTATCTAACATATCTATGTATCTATCGATTGATCTATCTATTTATCTATCTATCTACTTCAGTCAATTCAAATGTTTATTAGCCCATTCATATCTATTTATCTTACTCAACTGATATATATATATGTTAGTCTACTCATATCTATCTATCTATCTATCTATCGATCTCAGTCAATTCATGCATATATTTATCAATCTGTTTATCGTCTGATCGATCGATTAACCAATCGCAGAATGCGAAGAATAAACTGAGTATGTTAAATGCATTTATATCCTGTTCAATTCTCTTTTACGGTATTTTCTTTTTATGTCCTCTATTTCCATTTCAGTCAGTTCATCCCTCTTTCTCTTCCCTCTCTCTCTCTCTCTCTCTATCTCTCTCTGTCTCTCTCTCTCTCTCTCTCACACACTCACTCTCTCTTACTCTTTCTTTCTATCAGTCTATCTATCTATCTTTCTATCTATCTTTCTATCAATCTATAATACTCATGTTAAGCAGTGTTGAATCTGCTCAGTACTCAAATGAATGACCTCTGAGTAATTGAAGGTACTATTAACACCCTAATAATTGTGTGCCAGAATAAACCACTTCAAGTCATTAAGAATGCAATAAAGGAGAATACTCACGACCAACTAAACGAAGTAAATAGCAATACCTTAAACGAGCGAATATTAATTCAAATGCTACGTGGAATAAATGAATAACATAGTTTGTAAAAAAAATAATTTTCGAGTAATCGAGATATTTATGAAGACCATAATAAAGGAAGTAAACAAAGAAGGTGTCCGCTTCTCATTAGAAAGCAATTATTAGACCACTCCGTCAATTTACTAATCAGTCTATGACTCGTCCATCTTTTAAAATAGATTTACATGAAAACCAGGGGAGGTAATTTGAATTGCTCAGTGGGCGTCTCTGTTTGTGTAATGGTTTGCAAGCTAAATTTTCACAAGTGAATTCGAGTTTCATTGGATGCTCCATTCACATCGCTTTGTACCACATCTAAGTAAGAAAGCTTAGTAAATTACTGCACGAAATTATGGACGGCTCGGGTGGTGTGTGGCGAGAAAGCTTAACTTGTAAAATTTCTCGAGTAAGTTCAACTTTCATTTTGACGCTTCATTCATGTGTCACATTTATTTAAAAATCTTTGTAAATCACTGAAAGAAATTGTGGGCGCCTCAGGTAGCGTATGGTTAACAAACTTGACTTGCATATTTTCTAGAGTGATTTCAAGTTTAATAGGGAGCTTTATTCATACGGCCTTGTGTCACATTGAATTAAAAAAAAAATTTTAATCACTAAAAGAAATTGTGGGCGCCTCAGGTAGCGTAATGGTTTAACAAGCTTGACTTGCATACTTTCTAGAGTGAATTCAAGTTTAATAGGGAGATTCATTTATGCGGCCTTGTGTCACATTGAATAAAAAATCTTTGTAAATCACTAAAAGAAATTGTGGGCGCCTCAGGTAGCGTAAAGGTTTAACAAGCTTGATTTGCATACTTTCTAGAGTGAATTCAAGTTTAAAAGGGAGATTCATTCATGCGGCCTTGTGTCACATTTAATTGAAAATCTTTGTAAATCACTAAAAGAAATTGTGAGCGCTTCAGGTAGCGTAATGGTTAACAAGCTTGACTTGCATACTTTCTAGAGTGAATTCAAGTTTAAAAGGGAGATTCATTCATGCGGCCTTGTGTCACATTTAATTGAAAATCTTTGTAAATCACTAAAAGAAATTGTGAGCGCTTCAGGTAGCGTAATGGTTAACAAGCTTGATTTGCATACTTTCTAGAGTGAATTCAAGTTTAAAAGGGAGATTCATTCATGCGGCCATGTGTCACATTTAATTGAAAATCTTTGTAAATCACTAAAAGAAATTGTGAGCGCTTCAGGTAGCATAATGGTTAACAAGCTTGACTTGCATACTTTCTAGAGTGAATTCAAGTTTAAAAGGGAGATTCATTCATGCGGCCTTGTGTCACATTTAATTGAAAATCTTTGTAAATCACTAAAAGAAATTGTGAGCGCTTCAGGTAGCGTAATGGTTAACAAGCTTGATTTGCATACTTTCTAGAGTGAATTCAAGTTTAAAAGGGAGATTCATTCATGCGGCCTTGTGTCACATTTAATTGAAAATCTTTGTAAATCACTAAAAGAAATTGTGAGTGCTTCAGGTAGCGTAATGGTTAACAAGCTTGAGTTGCATACTTTCTAGAGTGAATTCAAGTTTAAAAGGGAGATTCATTCATGCGGCCTTGTGTCACATTTAATTGAAAATCTTTGTAAATCACTAAAAGAAATTGTGAGCGCTTCAGGTAGCATAATGGTTAACAAGCTTGACTTGCATACTTTCTAGAGTGAATTCAAGTTTAAAAGGGAGATTCATTCATGCGGCCTTGTGTCACATTTAATTGAAAATCTTTGTAAATCACTAAAAGAAATTGTGAGCGCTTCAGGTAGCGTAATGGTTAACAAGCTTGATTTGCATACTTTCTAGAGTGAATTCAAGTTTAAAAGGGAGATTCATTCATGCGGCCATGTGTCACATTTAATTGAAAATCTTTGTAAATCACTAAAAGAAATTGTGAGCGCTTCAGGTAGCATAATGGTTAACAAGCTTGACTTGCATACTTTCTAGAGTGAATTCAAGTTTAAAAGGGAGATTCATTCATGCGGCCTTGTGTCACATTTAATTGAAAATCTTTGTAAATCACTAAAAGAAATTGTGAGCGCTTCAGGTAGCGTAATGGTTAACAAGCTTGATTTGCATACTTTCTAGAGTGAATTCAAGTTTAAAAGGGAGATTCATTCATGCGGCCTTGTGTCACATTGAATAAAAAATCTTTGTAAATCACTAAAAGAAATTGTGGACGCCTCAGGTAGCGTAATGGTTTAACAAGCTTGATTTGCATACTTTCTAGAGTGAATTCAAGTTTAAAAGGGAGATTCATTCATGCGGCCTTGTGTCACATTTAATTGAAAATCTTTGTAAATCACTAAAAGAAATTGTGAGCGCTTCAGGTAGCGTAATGGTTAACAAGCTTGAGTTGCATACTTTCTAGAGTGAATTCAAGTTTAAAAGGGAGATTCATTCATGCGGCCTTGTGTCACATTTAATTGAAAATCTTTGTAAATCACTAAAAGAAATTGTGAGCGCTTCAGGTAGCGTAATGGTTAACAAGCTTGACTTGCATACTTTCTAGAGTGAATTCAAGTTTAAAAGGGAGATTCATTCATGCGGCCTTGTGTCACATTTAATTGAAAATCTTTGTAAATCACTAAAAGAAATTGTGAGTGCTTCAGGTAGCGTAATGGTTAACAAGCTTGACTTGCATACTTTCTAGAGTGAATTCAAGTTTAAAAGGGAGATTCATTCATGCGGCCTTGTGTCACATTTAATTGAAAATCTTTGTAAATCACTAAAAGAAATTGTGAGCGCTTCAGGTAGCGTAATGGTTAACAAGCTTGATTTGCATACTTTCTAGAGTGAATTCAAGTTTAAAAGGGAGATTCATTCATGCGGCCTTGTGTCACATTTAATTGAAAATCTTTGTAAATCACTAAAAGAAATTGTGAGCGCTTCAGGTAGCGTAATGGTTAACAAGCTTGACTTGCATACTTTCTAGAGTGAATTCAAGTTTAAAAGGGAGATTCATTCATGCGGCCTTGTGTCACATTTAATTGAAAATCTTTGTAAATCACTAAAAGAAATTGTGAGTGCTTCAGGTAGCGTAATGGTTAACAAGCTTGACTTGCATACTTTCTAGAGTGAATTCAAGTTTAAAAGGGAGATTCATTCATGCGGCCTTGTGTCACATTTAATTGAAAATCTTTGTAAATCACTAAAAGAAATTGTGAGCGCTTCAGGTAGCGTAATGGTTAACAAGCTTGACTTGCATACTTTCTAGAGTGAATTCAAGTTTAAAAGGGAGATTCATTCATGCGGCCTTGTGTCACATTTAATTGAAAATCTTTGTAAATCACTAAAAGAAATTGTGAGCGCTTCAGGTAGCGTAATGGTTAACAAGCTTGACTTGCATACTTTCTAGAGTGAATTCAAGTTTAAAAGGGAGATTCATTCATGCGGCCTTGTGTCACATTTAATTGAAAATCTTTGTAAATCACTAAAAGAAATTGTGAGTGCTTCAGGTAGCGTAATGGTTAACAAGCTTGACTTGCATACTTTCTAAAGTGAATTCAAGTTTAAAGGGGAGTTTCATTCATGCGGCCTTGTGTCACATTTAATTGAAAATCTTTGTAAATCACTAAAAAGAATTGTGGGCATTTCGTGTAGTGTAATTGTTAGCAAGCTAGACTTGTAAACTTTCTCGAGTATGTCCGAGTTTAATTTGACGCTTCATTCATATGGCCTTGTACTGTATTCATTCAGAAATCTTTGTAAATCACAAAAAGATATCGTGGGCGCCTCGGGCAGTCTAAAAATTAGCAAACTAGATTTGCAAACTTTCTCGAGTGAGTTCGAGTTTTCTTGGGTACTTCTTTCAACTGGCCTTGTACAACATTTAATCAAAGATCTTTGTAAATTACTAAAAGTGGTCATGGGCGACTTGGGTGGTTTAACGGTTAGCACGCTATACTAGCTAATCTTAACGAATGTGTTCGAGACTCATTAAGCGCAGTCTTATGCCACATCTTAGCAAAAAGCTTAGTAATTTACAACAAATTATGGACGCCTCGGGTGTTGTAATGGTTAGCAAGCTAGACTTGCAAACTTTCTCAAGGGAGTTCGAGTTTCATTTGGCGCTTCATTCAAACGGCCTTTATCTAAAAATGATTGTAAATTATTAAAAGAAGTCATGGGCGCCTCAGGTGGTGTAACGGTTAGCAACCTAGTTTAGCAAACCTTCATGAATGTGTTCGAGTCATATTGAGCCCCTTATTCATTTGGCCTTGTGCTACATCTTAGCAAAAAGTTTAGTAAATGCTTAACTTTTATTGCTCTTTTACACTATTTAGTTGTCCACTTCAAGTCCTGGGGTGACAGTTTTCAGATAGAAAAACACATCGACACTATATTTCTAAACAATTTTAGAAACTGTATTATTTTCAGAAACTAGTTGGAAGTATGAATTATTAGTCTTCAGACTTGTTGTCTGGATGAGAGGAAATTTCTCTTAACTTCTAATTCCAACCACAAATCTTTAAGTTCATTGTTTGGTGGCACACGTCTCTATTGCTCTATCAGTGAGTCTCTCTTCCCAAAACATAGGGCCTATATTGATGACTGTACCAACTTTTCCCCATGTGTCTACGATTATACAAGCACTTCTTCAGCCATACACTCGACGGTATTACTATGGTACTATACTTATCACAGTACTTGATTGTGGTCATGGTTCTGTGACTACTTCATGCGTTTCCAGGTTACTGGTTTGTCAACTCGCTCTGTAGCTACGTTGTGTTTGAAAGATCCACTCATGGGGGATGACACAATCTATCTGGAACTTCTTTTGACGGTCGCGGTCGTTTGTTGGAATAAGTTTCTAATATAATGGCCGAAGTATTTCGTTTTATATATCTTGCCTTTCGGTTTAGTTAGGCTGAGAACCTTTCGCTTAGCGCATGGGTTAGTTAGGTGCAACATGAGCGCAGGTGTTCACGCGCGCACAGGGAGCATGCATCATTCACAGATGTCAAAATAAAACCTCAGATAGGAAATGGGACCAGGAGATGTGAATGACGTCACGGAACGGAAGCATGGGCTAAGATTTGAGAAAAGGCAGTTAGTTGAGTTTTTGCCTCCGAAGAAAAAGGTTGACTTTCGGAGCTCGCCGAGGCCTTGAGGCGAGTATCACACGTGATGGGGGGGGCAGATGGAAAAGTCAGCATAGAAAGATTTTGTATCTCTCTCCTTATGTCGAAAACCTTTTAACTCAAAGGTAATAAAAAGTTTCATACCTGAACTAAGAAGTCGTAAGTGGGGTTTTTTTTGTGTTTCGGGATTCCTATGTTATCTATATATGAGTTATGAACATTCTATGTACGTTTCACATATTCATGTATGGGTATGTAACAAGTTGTCTGGGTATTGGCCACTCAAAGACAAGAAAAATTCTGTTAATTAAAATTTTTAAGTTATTAATTGAAACACAATGGTGTAACAATAATATATACAATATATTTATAGAGAGAAATTGTCGCTTTTGTTATGTTTGAGAGACAGTCAATTGAGGTATTTGGCAGGTGCAATTTTTCTATCATATTCAATTTTTAGGAGAGTGAGGCTTTTGCTGGAGAGACTTTCGTACTTGGAGAGATTTCTTTTCTTATTCTCTTGTCTTTGGTATGGACATCGTATCTCTTCTCTAATCTAACCCTAAAAACACTTATTTTGCGGGGATTTCCCTGGGAACAAATATTCCTGGCTGGCAATCCAATCACAAATCATTTTGCATACTTTTACAACTTTTTGACGGGTCAGCTAGTCACATGTGCTGATCTACGGCTGTGGGGAGAGTATCCTTTCCACATAACAGATTGTGATTGGTCATCCAATCCAACCACAATATAGGGGCTTGGTTAATTAAGAATCCGAGCCCATGCCTTGTCGGGGATTATTTCTTTTCACTTTAACCAAAACAAAAATCAAAGATCTGATCTTTTAACCCCAACTGGTGAGCAAGAGATATCATTATTTAAATTTGCTCAACGCCCTGACAAACCCCGAAACCTGTTTACCTTTTGTTTTGACAATCTGAAAGTTCGGTTTGTTGTGACCTTTAAAATTGACTTTTCAATTTCTTTCGAAGTATATAAGCTTTTTCTGTGATTATAAAATGAAAATTACATTCTCTCCATAAGTTTTTAGCACCCGTGAATACCCTATTTTGTCATATTACATTACCCACAGGTCATCTTGTCTGATTAGTGACCATGACAAAATGTCTAATATACAATTATTATTATAATAAATTATTTTTTTGTAATAGCTCTTTGGAAATCCCTAACTTTTTACTCTCTTCTCACATCAACCCTACTTTTCTAAATCTTTTCACAACATATATACAACATTCACTTGAGTATTTCATCCGATTGTTCCCCAAGATGTCTCTTAATTTCTTTTTCTTGCCATTATTTCTGAAACTAACCAATTCAATCTTTAAAAAGATTTTAAAATTACTGTTTGTTTATCTTATAAGGGATTTTGTTCCAAAAATATATTACTGCTTAATAGACTAGGTATTTTTTTTTTAATATTCCTTATCAGTAAATTTCCTGTTCCAGAAATTAAAAAATGCCTACCATAATTAGAAACTCCATTATTTTGAAAGTTTCAATTAGATTACCTCTCATTCCTCTTTCTATGAAAATAGTAGAGTCTAATTTCTCTAATCTCTCCCTATAACTGTAATCTTTTACTCTTTTTATTAGTTTTGTCCCTCTCCTTTTTATGCTCGAATTTAAATATTACACTCCAATTTCTATGTCGAGACACTGGAAACATTTTTTCAGAAGCTCTGTTAGGTCTTGGGTCGCAGGTTTTTAGGCTAGTTAACTGAACGAGATGAAATTTTTAACTACTACTTCCAGCCATGAAATGATTGACAATCATCCACTTGAGTGTGCTATTTCTTTCTTGGGCGGTACGCGTGTCGTCGTCTTCTCTCTAGGTCTATAAGGCATTCTCTTTCTCCAGCACGTTGGCCTATATTTATTTCGGCATTAGATTTTTTTACCCAACGACTTCTCCCCGGGTGTCTTCGACTTACATCTGAACTTCCTCAACCAACATCCGACAACATCGGAGTCATTTCCGGGGCGTTACATTGTTCACCCACTCTTAGAAGTCCCTGATGATATTTGTGTCCGTTGACATACAAAATAGATGAGTATATAACAAAACAACAACAAATAATAATAATAATAATGATGATGATGATGATGATAAAATTAATAAAAAGAATAGAGTGAAAAAAATGAAGACATCTATATTTTAGATTAAAAACTAATCAATAAGAATAGAAACAGTGAACCACTGTTAATCAAATAACTGCTTTATAAACATTCGGTAAAAAAATCGATGAATGGGGGGAAAAGTATCTTTAAAATCAGAAAGAAAAAAAAATCCGTGTGTAGAGGCTGTTTTACGATTTTTGAAACAAAGTAATCAGGCAAAGAACAACCACAAAGAATAGAATGATAAAAATTTCATTAATCTAAAGATAAAAGGGATAATCTTTATGATCTTTAACGTTTTTAATATCGAACATGAAGAACTAGCTGTTTGTCGTTCAGTCGAATGCCCTGTTGAATGCGGTGTGCGAAGTTATTGATAACACATGCACATTCTTTTTGGGTGATCGAAGGCCTAGATGGTGAGGAACCCATTGCCCTACGATCTTCACGAGTGCCATGAGTTCTTGACCAACTTGAAAATCTGACATCTGTTCTGAAATCTGTTGAAATTGAACTTTTGTATTTTGTATTTTGCTTGAACGGTCTCAAAAACTAAGTTTTGCAATTTGTAGTCATACAAAATATCTTCTACTTCATCGTTCAAGACGTGAATTCGTTATAATTGGTTAAATATATGAAAGTTTTAACTATTTTGATAACACATGCACATTCTTTTTGGGTGATCGAAGGCCTAGATGGTGAGGAACCCATTACCCTACGATCTTCACGAGTGCCATGAGTTCTTGACCAACTTGAAAATCTGACATCTGTTCTAAAATCTGTTGAAATTGAACTTTTGTATTTTGTATTTTGCTTGAACGGTCTCAAAAACTAAGTTTTGCAATTTGTAGTCATACAAAATATCTTCTACTTCATCGTTCAAGACGTGAATTCGTTATAATTGGTTAAATATATGAAAGTTTTAACTATTTTGATAACACATGCACATTCTTTTTGGGTGATCGAAGGCCTAGATGGTGAGGAACCCATTACCCTACGATCTTCACGAGTGCCATGAGTTCTTGACCAACTTGAAAATCTGACATCTGTTCTAAAATCTGTTGAAATTGAACTTTTGTATTTTGTATTTTGCTTGAACGGTCTCAAAAACTAAGTTTTGCAATTTGTAGTCATACAAAATATCTTCTACTTCATCGTTCAAGACGTGAATTCGTTATAATTGGTTAAATATATGAAAGTTTTAACTATTTTGATAACACATGCACATTCTTTTTGGGTGATCGAAGGCCTAGATGGTGAGGAACCCATTACCCTACGATCTTCACGAGTGCCATGAGTTCTTGACCAACTTGAAAATCTGACATCTGTTCTAAAATCTGTTGAAATTGAACTTTTGTATTTTGTATTTTGCTTGAACGGTCTCAAAAACTAAGTTTTGCAATTTGTAGTCATACAAAATATCTTCTACTTCATCGTTCAAGACGTGAATTCGTTATAATTGGTTAAATATATGAAAGTTTTAACTATTTCCCAACAATAATCTGAAGAGAGAAATAGAATAAAGTAAAGAGGAAAGATCTGAATGACTTTTGCTTTGTTTCTACACATGAGAAACAACCTTCATCGCTACTTACAAAAAGTAAGTTATTCATGTTCGCCTGGGTAAATATCTTTAGCTGCAGTAATGCGTATGCGTGTAAGTACAACAGAATTCATATAGTTATGCATTGGTATGTTTTTTTAGTTGGTTTTTATAGCGTATCAAACATTATAGGTTATTTAACGCTAAACCCATCTTTATGCAAATTGTCAGTTCTATTTCAAACAATTTAGTTTAGCATTTGTACTGAGTTTAATGGTCAAAAACATTTCTATTTCAAGCTATTTGGTTTATTCAAACTGTTCTAATTCAGCTAATTCAGTTTAGTATGAGTACAGATTCTGTTTACACACAGTTAAATGTCAAAATATTTCTATATTAAACAATCAGTTTAGTGTAAGTACAGTTTAATTGTCAAAAATAGTTCCATTTCAAAGAATTCAGTTTAGCATAAGCACACAATCTAAATGTAAGTACACAGTTTAATTACCAAAAACATTTCTATTTCAAGCTTTTCAGTTTATTCAAACAGTTTTAAGCATTTGTACGCAGTTTAAATCTCAAAACAATTCTATTTAAACAATTTGGTTTAGCATAAATACGCAATTTAAATGCAAAAAAAACGGTAAAGGTAAGAAACCCCGGTTGAGTTTTATTTAACCCATAGATAGGACCCTTATCAGGTGCTTCCACTCCGAGCCAGAGTGGACCTGGGAGCGATGGCAATGAAATGGTTCCCCGCATTCCCCGAAGCTCCAGCATCACTTGAAACTCACCATCAGATTTTTTTTATTCTCATATCCAGGACACGCGTTGGCGGGGTTCTTACCCCTCTGCAGAGAAGCTGTCGGTGTGTTCTACAGACCCAGCTGACTGGCAAGCATAGGTATAGGCGTAGTATATATATATGGTGTCTCAATATACAGGGGAGCAATGTGACTACGAATAACTCTACTAATAATAATGTAGTTTGTTTGATTTGGTTTTTATGGTATATCAACCATTGTAGGATATCTGATGGCAAATCTATTTTATTCATATAAACAGTTCTATTTCAAACAATTCAGCATACATATGAACAGTTCTATTTCAGAACATTTATTTTAGTCAAAAAAGATCAATGGTTCCAAGATCAATGGTTCCAAGTATTGCTATGCATTATTAGCTATTCAATTAAACATCAGTCATTTTTTACACTCAATTAAATGTAAAAAAAAAGTTATATTTCACGCAATTTAGTGTAGCATAAGCACACATTTTAGTTCTATTTGACTCATAGATAAGACCCTATCAGGTTCCCCCACTCCGGACAAGGGTGGACCTGGGAGCGATGGCAATTATGGGGTACTCTGCATTCCTCAAAGCTCCAGCATTACTGGAGACTCCCCATCAAAGACACTCGTTGGAGGAGTCTTACCCCTCTGTAGAGATGCAATCGGTGTCTTCTGCCGCCTCAGAGCCAAGTTCTATTTCAAGCAATTCAGTTTAGCATAAATACACAGTTTAGTTCTACTTGACCATAGATATGACCCTAACAGGTGCTACCACTCCGGGCCACAATGGACCTGGGTGCAATAAAGAGGTACTCCGCACTTCCCAAAGCTCCTGTATTACTGGAGCCTTACTATCAGATTGTTTAATGTCATAAACAGGACACTCGTTAAGGGAGTCTTACCCCTCTACAGGGATGTATTTTTTGTATTCTGCAGCCCCAGCCGACCGGGCCATAATAATGTTGTGTTCTGTTTTGTTGTTTTTTTTTTCAGATTTGAAAATTGTATTCTATAATAACTATTAATGTTGCATAGCCAAAATATGAATATGTAAAATATTCAGATGCAGAGAAATCCCAAAACACTGACGACTCTCCATAGTTCAGGTACGAAACGTTTTTTAACTTCTTGAGGTTCGTCTTTCGACACAAGGAGAGAGAGACACAATTTTTACTATGCTGACTGTTCCTACATCGCCCACAGCCAACCCCCAGCTAGACTCACCCGGCCCAGAGTCAAATCTCAACTAACTGACCTAACAAACGCACATCTCGTAGCCCCCGGCTGGACTGCTCGGCCCAGAGGCAAAATCTCAACTAACTGACCTCAGCCCATCGCTTCCGGGCATGACGTCATTCACACTCCAATCCCATTTCCTATCTGGGGTTTTTATTATGACATTTGTGATTGTCATATCATCTGCCCGCGAACGTGAACTGTATTCGATGTGTGCACCTGCATCTGCACAAAGCCGAATAGTTCAAAGTCCAACCAAACTGAATGATAAAATATAATTAACGAAAATGATTAATCAAAAAAATCATTCCGTAATTATATAAAATTAATCCTCGATCCGAATGCCTTGGAATAGAAAGGAAAATATATTTTGCGTCACTACTTCTTTGGAGACAAAATCATTCAAAGCTGTGCAAGAAAATTTCGCAGAAAGTCTAACATTAACATATCATCAGAAAAAACAAATTTATCGTTGGTTTCTCTAATTTCAAGCCACAGGTTCTGTAAACAACCTTAACTAGAAGGCAGAAAATCTCAGATGTAGCAGGAGGTTGATGGCAAGATGTCCTGACAATGTAGATGCGATGAAAGATTCTCGCGTAAAGAGTCCAAAAAAGTCTCTCCGAAGACGTTCCTAGAACTTGGTGTTTCACGTGCACTGCAGGATAAAGTCAATCAATTTCAGCACTTGTTGTTTGGTTTGACCTTTTGATGTGATATGATTGCGTTTTAAGACTCAGATGAAAGATGACTAGATGCAATATGAATTACCATATTAATGGGTTGCATCAATTTTTAACGTATGTTTAAACATTGGTAGCAGACATGTATGTATTTACCAAATCCTCACCACGCGAAAGATGTAACACAAGATCAATTTTAAGCGAAATTTAATAGGTTTGAAAGCAGAGTTTTTCTTCTCCTAGACTGGTTGCCTAACCAAGGCTAAAGAACGCTGTGTGTTCCCCTATTTACCCATAGATGGAGGGGGAATAATTGGACTGATACCTTTCCCAAGGGTATAAGCGCTATATGAAAAGCAAACAGGAACGTTCAGGATTTGAACTCGTGTCACCATGTCCATTTCCTACGACCATAACCATTAAACCATGGCACATTCACAGTGGATATTTATATGGGTACATTGATGCGTAGTTACAGTAGTATAAAAATAGTTTAAACAGGTTAAGGAGAAGGCAGATTTCTATAGATGATAAAATAGGAAGAGAAGGGTTTCTCGGTGGGATGAAAGAGTCATTTTTTTTTTATTTCCGTCATAAACAGAAGTTTTTGATGCTTACTCTATCGGATGTCAGTAGCCAAGGATATCTTTCTTTAAAGTTCTTTAGTTCCTAGAGGTCCACATAAAAAGGTTATTTTCCGGAAGTGCGGACTTCAGATATCCCAGAAAGCAATCAGGAGATAGGCAGATAAGTAATGATAGTTTGGATGAGTAAGGGAAAAGTTGGAAAGGAAACTGGCAAAGTTTTCAACTGCTGTCTTTATTGTGATTGTGAAGGATCAGCGCCCAATTCCTTATTACGAAGTATCATTCGTGCCCGCCATGATTAAGATAAATCAGAAGAAATTATCATTAACAAAGACGTCCACCTGATTTTAATCTTAGAATATGTTTTTGCTTCTTTTTTTTCCTTTAGAGAACTAAACCTTGGCTTGAAAACAATCACAATGTTGAAGGTGAGAGACATCAGCTAGCTGGCTAAACTTGGCAGGCCACACTTTTATGTAGATTTAATCATTTTTCACTCGATGAATATTATCAAAACGAAAAATTTCAGAAAAATCTCATTTTCTTCAATTATATATAATTGGATGTTTTTTATTTTTATTTTTGGAAACTTCCAATATCATAGTGGATAATGAGCTGGATTGCGACATCAGAGTAAGCGAGTTCGAATTCCAGTCACGTTATTATGTTCACATTATAACAAGTTTTCGTGGTGCCTTGGTTATCGTGTACCATGATACGGATATGCGAAACGTACGTAGAATATTCATAACATATATACATAGAACATAGGAATCTCGAAACACGAAAAACACTTACGACTTCTTCGTTCAGGTACGAAACTTTTTATTTCCTTTGAGTTTAAAGGTTCTTCAATATAAGGAGAGAGATACACATTCTTTCTATTCTGGCTTTTCCATCTGCCCGCCCCCCATTCTCGTGCGGCGCCCGTAGTGCGCAAATTTGTCTGGCATCTGCGAGCCCCGAAAGTCGACCCTTCTCGTTTGGTGTCTAGTTTTCAACTCTACTTACGGACTTTTTCAAATCTCTCAAAATCCTCCGCACGCTACCGGTGCGTGACGTCATTCGCACTCCCTAGCCCCGTTTTCCATCTTGGGTTTCTATTGTGACATCTCTGAGTGACACGTCCGCTCCGCGTGCGCGCGAACACCTGCGTTAATGCTGCACCTAAGTAACACATACACTGAGCCGAAAGGTTCTCAGCCAAACTTAACCCAAAGGCATAAAACGAAATCCCTTGGCCATTATATTACAATCGTCCTAGGAAATGGATACGACAACCCGAACTCAAATCCAGGACGAGACTATTTGCATTTCACATGTCGATAATATCCATGGAAGAGCTATGCATCCAACTATTCTCCATCGAGTAATGGATAAATATTAGGGCAGACTGGGCTTTTTAACCTTGGTATGGTAACCTGTCAAGGAGAAGGAAAAACTCTGGATTTAAAACTATTAAACTCTGCATAGAAATTAACCTTGTGTTACATCCTGCTCATGGCAGAGGGTATAAATAAATACAAACACTTATTTGGGAAGTATTATAGACATACTACTCGTGCAGAGGAGTTTATATATATATATATATATATATATATATATATATATATATATATTATAACAGAGTTGTCACTATCTCCCTAGGTGAGTTTGTGGCAGACCAAATACGTTATAAGTTGGAGAGTGCTCAATATCTGTGATAGAGCTATTATAAAATGATAATAATAAATAAATATATATTAGTTTTTATATATTTTTTATAGCATGGATGTTTATTTGCCACTCAGGTTTTCATGCCGCCATATTACGACAATCATCAGGCAGAGAAAGAAAGATATTTGAGAAATCGAAAAAATTGAAAAATACAGTCAGGCGAATGTTTACGTGGAGATTTGTATGTGCATATGTATGTGTGTTGAATTTGTATTGGAGATTGCTAATGTGTGTGTGTGTGTGTGTGTGTGTGTGTGTGTGTGTGTGTGTGCGTGTTTCCGCGCGCGCGTGTATTTGTGTATTTGTGTGTGTGTGATGATACGTACGTCTCGCGGCAGGATATATATATATGTATATATATATATATATATATATATATATATGAAATTATTTGGTTCTGATATGTATGTTTACTTTGGCCAAAAGAAACACTTTTTAAAATATAGGAAAAAAAACATTTTCAGTGCTTAAAATACTCGCAATTTTAAAAACTTACTAAAAATTAACTGCTAAATAAAATTTGATATAATTGTATGTATTTCACCAAAAAAACAATTTAACTCATTTTCTTTGTAAAAAATATTTTTTCGAAATATTTCCAACTCAGTTAGTACTGTCTAGTTTAATTTACTGATATCTCAATAATTATCAATCAGATGATTGGTTTGTTGGTTGGTTTTTATGGCATATCTACCTTTGTTGGTTATTTAACACCAAATCCATTTTTATGCAAACTGTCAGTTCTATTTCAAACAATTCAGTTTACCATGAGTACACAGTTTAATTGTCAAAAACATTTCTATTTCAAGCTATTCGGTTTATTCAAACTGTTCTATTTCAACTAATTCAGTTTAGTTTAAGTATAGATTTGGTTTACATACAGATAATATAAAGCAGTGATTTTACTAATAAAAAAAATCATTCATGCATTTTAAAATGACAATATAGTAAAAGACAATATATAACTGACCATTATTTGAACTCTCCTCGAGTTGGAGTGGATTTGCTTTGTATTTTAGTGTAGATCCGCACTAACGGCGTGACATGATGATGATGATGATGATGATATAGCTATAATAAGCAAATGAAGAGCCATGACACTTTTTTACAAAAATATAACTCTCCCTTTATTTTTCGGAAGGGTCGAAGCCGGCTATTGGCGTGTGGAAGACGAAGACTGAAAGACGAAGCCGCGACACAGACTGGCGGAGGATTGCTATAGTGACCTTTTTTAAACCCATATTTCGGATTCCATATTCTGGGGCTTACGTCCTTGCTTCTCTGACGAAAAGTTCTCAACCGAGTTCCGCCAGAGGGGTTACTTGGCCCCTTGTTGCAGGTGTCACCTAAGATGGCCTCTATCCAGTCTTGGTTGTGGTTCCCACCGGCTGATCGTGATTCTGAGACTAACTGAGTGTGTCTGATGCGGGTACCCACGTATATATAATTTCATAACGCCTACACATTCTTCAGAATATCCTTCCGGCTGTCAACCCACATGATCTGTGTTCCTGTTTACACAACTGGAACATCCTGTCCTAGAAATTCCTGATAGGCCACTCTGCCAGGAGTCAATATGCAACAAAATATTGATACGAAGTAATAATAAATCCCCACTATATCATAACCTTAGATATTTGTACAATTTCTAAATATGTAATTTGAGTAAGTGCTGTTAGACTTCGTTGAATACGAAAGATTATTTAAGACATTAATAAAAGTAGCTCTTTGTCCTTTATTTCTAATAATTACCATATAAATTGTATGTAGTAAGGATAAGTACTGCTTACAAATAATTATCGTACGTTTTAATAAAAATTACTATATCCTATAATCTTCAAATAATAGCCATCTTAAAACTCATATGTAATGTAAGATAGTTCGACTCCTTGAAATATGAATAATTACTGTATATTTTAATAAAAATGACTTTATTTTTTTTTAATGATTGTCTTCCAACTTCTATGTAATATCGGCACCTGTGACTCGTGTAAAGACGAACATTTCCTATATTATATAAAAGCGATTCTACATCGTCTACTTTTAATAATTACTTTCTTAAAACCTTTATATGGTATAGGTAAGTGCTGCTAGTTGTTTATGATAGAAGAAAATAATTCTGTTGGGATTTTTCTACCAATTCTTTTATAAAAACTGATTGTTCTGTTCTGTTTTTTGGGATTTTTTGGTGATTGTGTCAATTTATTTTCGACAAATGTGAGGTAATAACAAAATCATTTGACACATTTTGCCTTAATTTACATTATTTACCTGCTCAGTCGGCTGGAAGAGTGAGTAAAATACACGGACTGTATCTCTCCAGAGGTATAAACCCTCTCCCCTCCAACGAGCGTCCTGATATGACACCAAGCCGTCTGATGGTGAAGTTCGTGTTCTGGACGTTTTGGGAATGTGGAGTAATTCTTCACAGATATTACTCCCAGGTAATAGAGATAGAGAGAGAGAAAGAGAGAGATATATATAGATATGTATGTATGTATGTATGTATGTATGTATGTGTGTATGTATGTTCAGAATTTGACATTAAATAACTCACATGGGTTGATATGCCATAAACCAAACCAAACATTATTTACCTATCTCAGACTCTTTTCTTTGCCTTGGTTGTTCTAGTCGTAACGTTTTGACTACGGTAATCTTTTATTATATAGCACAGTCGGCTGGGACTGCAGAATACACCGACTGCATCTCTGCAAAACGGTAAGACTACCCCAATGAGTGTCCAAGATATGACACTAAACAATCTGACGGTGAGGTTACAGTCATGCTGGAGCTTTGAGGAATGCGGAGAACCCCTTTATTGCCATCGCTTCCTGGTTCACTCTTGCTCGAAATTGTAGCACCTGATAGGGGCCTATTTGTGGGTTAAATAGAACTAAACAGTGTACTAATGATAAACTAAATTGTTTGAGATCAAACCATTTTGACATCTAAACTGTGTACTTATGTTTAATTGAATTGGTTTGAAATAGAAATGTTTATATGTATAAAAATGGATTCGTACAATGACTGTAATACCATAAAACCAAACCAAAACAAACCAATCTTTGATATGACATAAAATCGAACCAAACCAAACCAATTTTTGATATGCTATAAAACCAAACCAAACCAATCTTTCAGGGAATTTCAGATTGAATTCTTTATTTGATCTACTGGAGCTTATTATTCTCCTTTCGTTATCAAGGAATATTTCATATCAGTTTAATTTCCTTTTTTGGTTATCTTCCTTGAAATTCCTTGAAGAATGTCGACTACGATAAAATACATCTGAAAAAGGCTGAAGAATACAGTTGCCAAAAAATGTGTAGCATAACAACTAAGATGAGTACAATAGTCCGAGATGTGTAGTTAAAATGAATTACTCTCCTAAGGTTTCGTGCGCTCACAAGTATATTAAAAAATCTCCTTTACACACAAACTAAAATCAAGAATTGAACTCACGACTTCCAGGTAAACATCAATTAGAAGCTCTTAACCAACAGCCAAAATGTTTTAAGTATAAAGACCAAGAATTCTGTAAATTATGTAAATAATAAAAACTTTGTATAATGTTTAACTAGAATTTTTAAAAAAACTTATATTTTCTTTAGTTGAGAAAACAATTAACTTCTTTAAAATAAAAAAAAAAACGCTTTGACCACAGTACCTTCAGAGAATTTTGAAACCTTTATAGAATTTTGAAAAGAACCCTGTTTAATCATTTGCTATACTTGAAACCATGAAACCATTTAATAAATAAATAAACAAATAAAGATATTTGTATTTAATAACAGTACTTTAGATGATTTAACTGTGTGCAAACAAATTAACTCTGGCTCCTTTAAAAAACAGTTACCAAAAAACTTTTTGTTTATTAAATATTCAATATGTATAAATAGGAATTGGTATTAAATAATCCATAAGGGTTTATATGCTATAAATCACAAGCAGCAAACCAACGACAGGGATGCAAATAATAACAATTCATCATTTCAGAAATGTAGACAGTTACATTTGTATTTGTTTGAAAAAATAAATAAGTATTGATTTCTTTTTAAAAAAAAAAGTTATTCAGGCCACAGAACATAGATTTTTTTTGTCTATCATTATTATTTTTTTTTGTGGGGTACTGGCTATTGTTATAACATTTTGGTTGAACCATTATCGATGTCTTGAATAGCATTGGGTTAAAGAGTTCAATGAAATAAAAAAAATACTGGTGGATATGCTGAGATTTTTAGACGAATTATTTTGGCTAATATTCACTTTATTTTTATTCTATTACATCCTCTCTCTCTCTCTCTCTCTCTCTCTCTCTCTCTCTCTCTCTCTCTCTCTCTCTCTCTCTCTTACACGCACACTCACCCACACACACACTCACACACACAAAGACGTTTGGGCTATATCTTCTCCCTTCATTTCTGACATTCCAACAAAGTTAACTCTCACTCTCTTTTTCACACTCTCTCTCTCTCTCTCTCTCTCTCTCTCTCTCTCTCTCTCTCTCTCTCTCTCTCTCCCTCAACCTTGGAATACGTATATTTCTCCCCACCTCTCTCTTAACCTCACTGTCAAACACCCATACACACACAATTTTTGACTGGTTCATTTCCGAACCATCTTCAAGCGAAATTTTTTGTCTGTTATTAGTCCATTAACTGCACTGGATTGGATGTCATACAGTGCACCAAAAAACAAACAAGCAAAATTCTATCAGAAGAACGCAAAACAATAAGCCAATCGAAATGTTATGAAAAAAATAAAATAGAATAACATCGGGGTAAATACAGGAAGTAACTTTTTTCAGAGTCTCAGATAAAACCTGTAACTTTTAACATTTAATTTACTGATGAAAGAAATACTCGTCAAAAAGTTTTTTGAAATAACCAAAGACAACAAAAAATTAATGTCTGAAAAAATTGAAATTTACAGTTTTAATAGAGAAATGAAACTAATAAAAATTTATCATAACTTGTTTTTATGTTTATTTTTTATTTACCTTAATAAATTTTAGTTTCCTTTAGACCCTCTCGGTGGCACACGCAGTACCTGAGGGCTTTTAAACTTTAGATTATAACCCTAAGCCTTTTACGCCAGTTGCCTTCCCACCCTATAGGCCCCTTGCTTGAAAAATAATGGACGTAGATTTGCTTATATGAAAGTCTTATGTCGCCATAAAATGAATGAAGGGCCGTAAAACTAAGTCTATCTCTTTATTTCTTCTCGAAGAGTCATAATTGGTCGTATGAATGAGAGACAGGGAGACGAAGGACTTGGACTTGCAGAGGACTGCTATATTGACCCATAACTTTTTGACCACGCTAATTTCATATTCAGAGCCCCGCTTGGCACTTCTATTTTACCCGGCTGGGGTGCGTCAAGAAGCTACTTAGCCCTCAACCTCCTCTTGACACTCGCTGGCCGTGACTCTGTGACTAACGGAGACTGACCATCTCGGACCGTGACTGACTCTCCATGACTGACCGTGGATACCTGTGTATAATTAATTTTTCAACACCAATGCGTTCTGGTTGTCAACCCACGTGACCCGTTTCCGGCTGTCGACCAAAGTGTGCGGTTTACACCCACGCATCGCTTGTTTTCTAGTAATAACTTTGGTTACACAGATGAAATATCCTGTCTCAGAAATCCCTGATTTACAGCTCTGACAAAGGTTAATATGCAACAAAAGTGTATTATTATTCGCGAGCAATACTTACCCATACTAAATACTTATAAGATGGTCATTATTAACCCGTAGAGTCTCGAGCCTTCTATGAACGTAGGCCTATCGCTCTGGGTTTCTGGTTTGAAAAATAGCTGAAAATAACAGGATACTTCGTAATAGCGCCAAATACTAGTCAGTTTCAAAGACTTCACAGCCGTTGCACTTGGTTCGAAAGTGATTGCGGGAGGATACGACGTCCCATTTCCCGAATCAGAAAGTCGGTTTCGTTATTAGATATGCAAGTGGAAAAGGTGTAATGATTACCGTCGTAAGAAAATGGATACGGTGAATCGAATTTAAATACCAGATGAGGCTATTTGCATTTTCACATGGCCGCTAATATCATCGGGAAAGGTATGTGTCCAATTATTCTCCCTTCAGATATGGGTGAATAGTAGGGCTGTCGAAAATCTTTAACTTTGGTGTGGCAATCGGTCTAACTGAAGGAAAACTCTAAATTCAAACCTGTTCAATTCCAATAAAGAATCCTTGTGTCGCATCGTGCTCATATTAAAGGTTTGGGTAAGTATATATATGCTATAAGTGATAATATTAATATGCATGTTGTGATAACATATATGTATATGTATATATATAGTGATACAGTTAGTATATATATATAGTCATAACATTAATATACATGTAGTGATAATATTAATCCATACGTTGTGATACTATTAATACATATATATATATATATATATATGTAATGATAATGTTAATATGTATATAGTGATAATATTAAGATACATGTAGAGATAATATTAAATTATATAAGTAAAGTTGGCGTCCTTTTCAACAGCTACACTGAGGTGTAGGGGAAGGCTCTACTCCATTGCCTGGATTGCTCCACTTTACCCTTGATCTTCTTTTAATGGTGAGTGTTAAGCAGGGCGGCATCAAATACTGTTTTGTTAGTCTTTGGTATGACTCGACCTGGGATTGAACCATGGTCTCCCGGACTATCGGTGAACACTCTACTCATTAGACCAATAGCCAAGTTAAAATACATATATTGATTATATTAAGATGCATAAAGTGATGATATTAATATATACGTTGTAATAATATTGATATACATGTAGTAACGATATTATATATATATATATATATATATATATATAATATCGTTATATATATATAATCATCCTCAGAGAGATCTGTTTCGTTCTATCTGAACTCATTAGTGTGGCTAGACAGTATCTCCCCGTAGCTGGGATCGAAACCCGGTTGACACAAACGCCAAGCCAAAGCTTCTAACCATTTAGCCACGAGGAGATATTAGCTACGAAGTACATTTTAAACGGTTATGAATCACAATTACTATTGTTTACATAAATCCGTTCAACGGCCGCCGAGATCTCAATTCAAATACGAAGAGACTTGCAAAGGCGCTAATGGCAACACGATTACTTCTATGCTAGATTGATAATATCAATACATATATAGATTGATAATATCAATACATATATATAATGAGTGATAATATTAATATACATGTAGTGATAATATTAATATACATGTAGTGATAATATCATTAAATACGTAGTGATAATATTAATATGCATGTAGTGATAATATTAATAAATACGTAGTGATAATATTACAATACACGCAGTGACGATATAGATATACATATAATGATAATATGAGAGGTGGCGTATGAGACTTCGCAATATGGAGTTGGACGCCATTCCCACACTCTTGCGAGAGGAACGACCGAAGATTAGGTAATTTTCCTTCCCCATTCGGTCTAATAAACAGTTCCTAATCCTGCTGTCCATTTATGGTGGTCTGAATAGGACCCTATTCAGACGGTCAACTCACCCTTCACAACCACGCGCCGTGACAGACTGTGTATGTCCTGATTGCTTCCTAGAATATACATGGGGCCCTGGCATCTGCGTAGTGTAGGCATTGGTATACGTAGCTCGCAGAGACACGTACACACGTGGTCACTCAGTCATAGGTGGGAGAATGCGGAGGTTGATATAGAAAAACAACACGGATATTGTAGTATATTCTTTTAGTGGTTAATAGTTGGCTCGCTACCGTGAGTTGCCCGATAAGAGAGAGAAAGACTGCTTGATATTTTCTATTAAAAGGTTGCAACCCCATTTGGGATAAAACTCAGGTCCGACTTTCTTCTACCCCGGTCGCTTCATTTCTGTCCCTCAAAAAAAAAAAAACGGGCCGTCCCCTCACTTCCACCGGTCACGTCAGGGACAGAGACACATTCGCTTCCGGTGACTCTATACCTGCGCAGAATGCCTCGAACCCTCGGGCTTTTTTTAGTCATTTCCAACTACCGGGAACTCCTTGGCCCGGCCACTCGGAGACTAGATACTTCATTCATTGATTTATTTATTAATTCAATTTCAATTTTCTATGAGCCTTTCAATCACGTAACATCTGGTAAAGAAACCCGACACTTCTTCTATGGACCCTCAAAGCTAAATTATTAAGGAAAATTATATCCTTATCAACTAACTTCTTACCGTATAAGCACCGAAGACTAGTGTTGATTACGGCCATTAAAAAACTAACCCTTTCATTCCCATCGATAAATACTTCCCTATTTTATTATCTATCGAATTCTGCCAACGCCATTAACTTGATACTACTATACAAACGCACATACATACGTACATTGGTATGTACGATTATGGTGTACTGCATATCGTGGTGGGAAATGGACTCGGCGACATGAGTTCAAATCCTGGACGAGACTGTTTGCATTTCACATAGCGCTAATACCGTTGGCAAAGGTATGAAACAATTATCCGTCCAACAATGGGTTAAGTAGTAGGGCAGACTGGGCTCTTTATCTTTGGTATGGGAACCGGTTATGGAGAAATAAAACTCTGAATCCAAAACTTGTTAAACTCCGCATGAAAACTGGCCTTGTGTCACATCCTGCTCGTGTGGAGGGATCAGTAAATACATACATGCAGGCATACATACATACGATACCTATATCCACATACACTTGTAGGAATATGCTCATCTGCACATGCATATACATACATATATGCGCACAAACACCCGTATAGAAATTATCGCATCTATACGCATGCATTATTTCATTTAAATTTGTGCACTCAGTGACAGAAGAGTTTACCGTATCATACGGAAGATTCCAGGATAGTTGTTAAGTTTGCCTTGTACAGGGTCTCCTGAACAAACAGGAGTAGTGTTATGTTTTTACTAACAAAGAAAACATTTAAACAAAATTGAAAAGTGACAGACTCATGAGTGTAAAACAAAACAATTAGGTTTATTAATCACAGGCAGAGACACGCATCTATTGACCAGGAAAAGAACCGTTTTAAGTTTTTGTGCACCAGTCAAAATATCCCGCCACTATGTGTTATGGTGGTCTACAAGTCTATCTTTATTGTCCCTCACGTATGTCCGTTCTTACAGTTCCTATACATCCCACAACCTACTGTCCATGGGAAACAAATAACTTTTATATTTCTTTCGTTCGGTTTGATTTGTAATAGGTAGTCACCGTGCTGAACTGTGACCTCGAAGTAAGCAAGTTCAAACACCAATCTCGCTAAAACCTTTACTTTTAGACTAAAACTCTGGAAAGGTATGAACTATTTTATACCCTAATATACAAGGTAAAACGTTAACACTGTTCTTCTATAATGATGGATTTGCCATTAAATAATCCTCGAAAGTTGATATGCCATTAAACAAAGAAACCTAACCAAAACTAACAGATGGTTTGGTTGATCCTGTTTTGAATAGGAAAATGACCTGAGTTTTTTTTTATTCTCAGTTGTCTTGATATTTTCGAGCAGCAGTTTGGGGCGAAACACTGAATTATGCAAGGGTACCGCCATCCCTGCAAAGTAGGCCTAGTTACGTGAGATTTTTTCTTGTTTATGAAACGGAAAATTCATCTCATACTTGTGATATCTGAAAGCAATAAACACATTAAAACAAACACAACATCTCAGCTTCACACATTTCAAAAGGAGGAGTTTCAGAAGTATTTAATATAATGGCTGTCTCCCACCACCAGTGACTCTGAACAGCGTGACAAACAACCAAGGGTCAATCAGGAGAAGTCTTGCAGTAGATTAGAGAAACAGCAACACAAGTTAATTTTGAGATTTCTTAAAAGTTTCAGTTACCGAGAAAGCAACAAGTAATGACAAACATTTCTGGACAAATGTAAACGCTCTCCTCCCATTAGGAGTGGGAAACGATTTGTCAAAGGATAGATCTTTCCTCTATTAACTTGAAAATGTCAGTTAACATCTTCCTGCTTTAAAGACCGGCCTAGAGGTAAGTTATAATACCGACAATAAAATGAGTGAGATTTTTCTGTGATCACCATTCAGACTTTCACTTTACCCATATCTTTGTCATCCCTTTTTCTTGTCTTTGTTTCTTCCTCTGAGCTAACTTTCTTCAAGGAGCCTGAAACGCTAAAAACACGATCAATGGAAACCTCACTAGGATGATTGGTTAAGTTCTTTTGTTTTAATGGCATATCAACCTTAATTGTTTATTTAATACCAAAGTGATCCTAGTAGAAGAATAACTTTGATACTATTTAACCTGTAGCTGGGGTTATAAGAGGGTTCATATCTTTCCCAAGGGTAACGGTCCAAGTCGCTGGAATGAGCGTGCTGAATACCAAAGGATGCATATTGAAGAAAATTAACGTTTCATTCTTCGTTCATTTCTGTCTTGGTAAATACAATTTCAGTCTCAATACTTTTTGAACACTCACACACATACACACATATACACACACAAATATATAGACACACACACAGGCGCACACATGTATATACATAATTAAAAAACGCTCATAAGAAAAGCTTTCCCATGAAAAAGTGTTCAATGCGATTATGGCAGTGCAGGTATAAGTTGGTAAGTTGACCGACCGTAATCGAGAGGTACCTTAAAGTTCCCTTTTTAATAGCTACTTCACCGAAGAGTACGAGAGGACGCTACTCCTTTCCCTGGAGTGCTCCACTTACCCTTGATCCATACCTTATAATGCTGCGTGTTAAGCAAAGAGGCATAGAGTACCATTTTTGAGTCTTTGGTAGAATGCACAATCATCAGATGAAAGGTGATTTTATATCTCCATCTGATGATTGAGCCAGATGAGAATTAGATGCCCTTTGAAAGGTAATTGTTTAATTAACAAAAAGTGATATTAAAGACCTCTGTCAAAAAAGAAAGATACAATAATGATGAAAAGTCATACATCGTTGCCACTGAACTGAATTAGAAAAAGAGATGGTGTAAATATAATGTAAGTTTTAACAACAAGAATTTGCCACCAGTACAACATTGTCAAGATATGCATGACTAGTTGTTGTGGACCAGTAAAGGGTCCGGAAGAAAGACACGAACTCGGGTTTACATGGAACAAAGTATATTAACGAAAGTATAATACAACATTGATAAAAAGGTGTTGAACGTCAGACTGACTGCCAAAGTGTTACGCTGGGGAGAACTCTACTACCGAGATGAATATTCTTCCGGTATTAATAGCAGCAGGAAGAGTTGATTACAGTCCGCAGATTGGGTGCCATAACACTAACAAAAGCTGAAAAGAGCAAATCTCCAATAATAAAATGAAAAAGTGTGAAAAAAAACTCAAGCTTTCAAAAGAAGTAACAATAGTTGTAATTAGTGTTTTGGGGGAAAATATAAGCCCCCTAAAACATACTGAAAACAAATTGCCTGATGAAAGAAACGAATTTATATCTAAGTAAATTCATATCAATAAATTCTTCGTGTCATTTATCACCTAATTCCATATTTACTCTCCTCTCTTTGGACATATCACTTCACACACACACACACACACACACACACACATATATATATATATATATATATATATATATATATATGAATATTTATGTGTGAGTGTGTGCGTGTGTTCCGTATGTAATGGTCACGTGTACTTCCATCTAATAACATGACTTTACACCACTCTGTAATTACGATCGATTGGCTACTTTTTGCACTTTTCCATCTGATCATAGTGCACACTACATAAAACTTAAAGTAACAGTCCTCGAATGTTCATGATTTTATGTTTTCCTGGGTTGCATACATGCTCTCCTGTAGTGGCTTCGAGCACTTTTTACGCCCTGTCGGCTGGGGCTGTAGAATACACCGACTGCTTCTCTACAGAGGGATAAGAACCCCCCGAACGAATGTCCTGATATGACACTAAACAATCTTATGGTGAGGTTCCAGCAATGCTGGAGCTTTAGGGAATGCGGAGTACCCCTTTATTGCCATCGCTCCCGGGTCCACTCTGGCCCGGAGTGGTAGCACCTGATAAAGGGTCCTATCTAAGGGTTAAAAAGAACTAAATGGTGGTTAGCGTTTACTGTTTCTATACATTTAAACGGCGTGTTTATGCTGAACTGGACTGTTTAAAATGGAACTGTTTTGACATTAAAACTGCGTACTAATGCTAAACGGAATTGCTCGAAATAGAACTGTTTTGACATCTAAACTGTGTACTTATGCTAAACTGAATTATCTAAAATAAAACTGTTTTGACATTTGACTTTGTGTATTGCCCAGTCTGCTGGGGCTGTAGAATACACTGACCGCACCTCTGCAGGGGGTAAGACTCCACCGAACGAGTGTCCTGTATATGACACTAAACAGTCTGATGGTGAGGTCCCAGTAATGCTGGAGCTTTGGGGAATACGGAGCACCCCTTCACTGCCATTGCTCCCAGGTCCACTCTGGCTCAGCGTGGTAACACCTGATAGGGCCCTATCTATGGGTTAAATAGAACTAACGGTATACTTATGCTAAACTGAATATCTTGAAATAGAAATGTTTTTTGACAATTGATCCGTGCTAAACTGAATTATTTCAAATAGAACTGGTTTGTTTGTTTTTTTACATTGAAACTGTATTTACACTAAACTGAATTGTTTGACATAGAACTGTTCTGACATGTAACTGTGTTTAAACAAAATCTGTACTTTTACTAAACTGAATTAGCTGAAGTAAAATTACTTGACTAAACTGAATAGGTCAAAATAGAAATGTTTTTTACAATCAAACTGTACTTAAATTCAAACTGCGTGCTTTTGCTAAACTGAATTGTTTTAAATTTAACTATTTTTGACATTGAAACTGTACTTACTCTAAACTGAATTGTTATATATAACTGCTTGAATAGTTTGAAATAGAAATGTTTTTGACAAACTGTGTACTCATGCTAAACTGAATTGTTTGAAATAGAACTGATTATGTACATAAAAATGGATTTGGCGTTAAATAACCTACAAAGGTTGATATGCCATAAAAACCCAAACAACCAACCAACGAGCACTTTTTCTTGCAATCTTTTCTTTGGCATTTATCTTTTCATTGTATATATATATATATATATATATATATATATATATATATATATATATATATATATCGTCATGAAGTTCATCTTTCTTTTTCGCCATGCATACCGTTGTCGACAACCACTAATTCTCAACCAGGATGTTAACCGGCATTTCAATTTCCTACCATGTGATGCGAGATAAAAAAAAAAAAAAAAGAAAAAGTCTGCAACAATTCTGCTGCACTACTTCCATGGCCAAGCTCTCTGAAAGCAGTGCTTCCTACCAACCTAGCAATTACTTTAAACCTAAGCTATGTTAATCAAATTTTCAGAGACCTAAGACATTTTTACATTGGCTAATTACTTAACAAATAAAATCATATCTCTAAGATTGTGGGTATTATGTCCTGGTCACGAAATTACTTATATACCCAACACGCAAACGTACCTGTAGACTTTCGTTTACCAATAACTGTCTAATACCTTTCAAATGGTTAGTCAGGTTTTATGGCATATCAACTCTTCTAGATTATTTAATGCCAGATTCTCTTTATAGATATATATGAATTGCAAACGCATAGTTTGTAGATAACATTCTTAAACGAATCAGTGCTCATTTGTTTGCAAACATTTAAATGGTTATTAATACGATTTGTAAGTCGGTAGTTTGTTAGTAATCTTATTTTAAAGGTGCTAGAGCTTATTTTATTTCACACAAATAATGCTATTGTTTGCACACAATTAAATGGTTCCAATTATTCTAATAAGAATAGTTCTATTAAGAATTAATTATTTATTTGCACTCACATAAATGGTTTCAAATATTGCCATATAACAACAGTAGTTTTATTTGCTCACCGTTAAATGGTTTCAAGCATCGCTATGTAATACTAACAATTCAATTTAGTCACACAGTTAAATAGTTTGAATATTGCTATCCAGCACTGATAATTAATACGTAAGCGCACAAATTGTTCCAAGTATTGCTATTCATCTCGAACAATTCAATTAAACGTCAGTTATTTGTTTACACAGGGTAAAATGGTCAAACAGTTCTATTTAACCCAAAGATATGATTGTCCAGTCGGCTGGGGCTGTAGAATACACCGACTGCTTCTCTGCAGAGGGGTAAGACCCCCCCCAACGAGTGTCCTGGATATGACACTAAACAATCTGATGGTGAGGTTCCAGCAATGCTGGAGCTTTGGGGAATGCAGAGTACCCCTTCATTGCCATCGCTCCCAGGTCCACTCTGGCCCGGAGTGGTAGCACCTGATAGGGCCCTATCTATGGATTAAATAGAACTAACAGCATACTTATGCTAAAATGAATTGTTTGAGTAAACTGAATAACTTGAAATAGAAAGGTTTTTGACAATTAAACCGTACTTACACTTAAACTGCGTGCTTATGCTTAACTGAATTATTTAAAATAGAACTGTTTTTCGACATTAAAACTGTATTTACACTTAACTGAATTGTTACATATAGCTGCTTGAATATTTTGAAATGGAAATGTTTTTGACAATTAAACTGTGTACTTATACTAAACTGAACTATTTTCAATAGAACAGATTATTTACATAAAAATGGATTTGGCGTTAAATAACCTACAAAGGTTGATATGTCATAAAACCAAAGCAAACCAAAACCAAAGATATGATCCTATCAGGTGCTACCACTCCAGGTCAGAACGGACCTGGGGGCAACGGTAATGAAGGAGCATTCCATTTTCACCAAAGCTCTAGGGCTGGAGCCTCACCATCAGATGGTTTAAAGTCATATCCAGGACTCACCTTTCAGGACAGGATCTTACCTCTCTGCAAAAATGATGTCGATGTACCCTATAGCCCCAACCGACTGGACAGATAAAACGTTTCAGTCAAAAGTATGCATTATTCTATCGTTTAATTTTCAAATAGTCAGAGAATTCGTTAATATAGATTGTTAAGGGTATAGACACCGAACACCGGTTCTTTGAAAGTTTTTAAATCTAAAATTCGAGATTTTTTTTTTAAATTTGTTTCGGAATTATTTCTATTATAACTATAAAAATAACTAAAGCAGACCGTCAGGAAAATCCTCGTCTAACGGCTAACGTAGTGGATTGCGACATCATTGTAACTGCGTTCGAACTCTAGTCACGTTATTACGTTCACTTCCGGATTAATACTCGTGGGAAAGGTATAAACTCCTTTATACTCCTTCTATGGATTAAATAGTATTATTGCTGTTCTTTCCCAAGGTTGGCTTTGACATTGAGTAACCCATGAAGATTGATATGCCTATAAACAATGAAGCCAGACTTAAAAACGAGCACCGAAAAGTAATCAATAATACAATGATATATTTTGTATAATTATAATCATGTAATATTATATAATTATGCATATTTATATAGTATTGTGAAATAATATAATATAATAAAATACAACCCCAGGTAAAAAGAAAAAAAATAAAACAAATATGGGCCCATCATTCTTAGAAAACGTTTCTTCCGTATTTCTAACCTTTGAAAAATGAATTAAGTACAAAATCTATCTTATTTGCCTGTCAAACTTTCTGAATTCGTTTTTTTTTTGGGGGGGGGTGTTTTTTGTTTTGTTTGTTTTGGTTTTTTTTGTTGTTGTTGTTGTGGAGGAGAAGTAGTTGCATATCAACCCTTAATTGTTATTTAATGCCAAATCCTTTTTATACATATGATTTATAAGCGAATTGCTTGTAGTTCATTTATTTTACACAGTTTACAAGTATTGCTATATAAAACTAATAAATCAATTCAATATTAATCAATTTTTTGTACACGGTTAAATATTTAACCCATAGATGTGACTCTAACAGATACTATCACAGTGGCTCAGAGTGGAACTGGGAGTAATAGCAATGAAGGAGTATTTCACATCCTCCAAAGCAGAAGGATTAGAGCCTAACCGTTAGATTGTTTAATGTAATATCCCTAACACTCATTTGGGGGTGCATCTTATCCATTTGCAGAGACACAGTCGACGTATTCTACAGTAACAACCGACAGAACTTTTTTTTTTTTTTGGCTTATAAAACATACTTCAAATTAATTAATTTTGTCAGGACGCGTACAGAAAATTAATTTTGAAGAAAAGATATTTGAGTCTATTGGTTGTGAAAAGAGCAGTGTGGACGAAATAGAATTTTCTCTTTTTTTTTTTCTTTTGTTTTTTCTTCTTTTGAAACAGGCCAAATCTAATTAGAAAGAAAGAAAGAAAGAAAGAAAGAAAGAAAGAAAGAAAGAAAGAAAGAAAGAAAATATGGAAACAAACAAACAAACAAAAAAACACTATTACGAAAGAAAGAAAAGAGGAAGAATGAAAATATAAAAACAATAAAAAGAAAGAAAATTTGGAATCAATAGGAAGAAAGAAAAGGATTGGTAAACAGACAAACGGACAGACACGCAGAAAGAAAGAAAGAAAGAAAGAAAGAAAGAAAGAAAATATGGAAACAAACAAACAAACAAAAAAACACTATTACGAAAGAAAGAAAAGAGGAAGAATGAAAATATAAAAACAATAAAAAGAAAGAAAATTTGGAATCAATAGGAAGAAAGAAAAGGATTGGTAAACAGACAAACGGACAGATACGCAGAAAGAAAGAAAGAAAGAAAGAAAGAAAGAAATACTTTTTTGTCTCTTGTATACGGTCCAAATAAGTGAGAAAATGTTCATATTTAACTGGTCATTGTACAGAAAAGCAAACATTTAGTTCCGCTCTATCAGAATAACTATCTAAGAATAACGATTTAAAATTCCATTTTAGAGTGTACACATACCTCTGAGGAAATGATTACTCACTTACATTCTACAACTGAAAGTCGAGCGAGTTAGAACGATTCAAGGAAAGATAATTCTGTACTGAGAGAAAAGGGAGATAACTTTGATTTTAGGATTAAAAGTTGGGAAAAGAAAGGGTTTAGTCGAGTGGGTGGGGAAGATAACTGAAATGTTAGAGTGGTTAGAGGAAACGAAAAGGAGAAGAAGAGAAGAAAGGTAAGCCTTAGGGTCTCGAAGCTGATGGAACGGAGTCGATCAGAAAAGGGTTAATATTTATCCTTTATCCATTTCATGTTAGATTCAAAAAGACGTTATCAGCAGAAATATTGATTCTTCAATAATATCAAAGAGTTCTATATCAAGGAGACTCCTGTAAAATATACTTTTCTTTCAAGCAAGTTTGTCCATAAAGGCATGAAAAGCGATAAAGTGCCCTTGATGGCAAATAGATGAGCAGAGATAGATAGATAGATAGATAGATAGATAGATAGATAGATAGATAGATAGGCCTCCATATCGCTATATACACATATGCTATGACTTTCCATTGAAATCTTATCATATATCTGTCTGTGTGTAAACGAGTTTCTTCATATCTAAAAATGCGTATTGCTCCATAGAGAGTAAACCGAGTGTACTTATATGTGTAAAAAAAAGTAAGAAGAATACGAAGGATGTTTTTAAAAAATCTGTCGAAACTGTTGCTGTATTTACCATAACAGAAATGAACAGTGAATTAAACCTTTATTTCACTCAAAATAATACTCTTTGCATTCATCACATTTATTCCGACGATTTTCCCTCGGATCGAAAAGCCCTAGAAAATGGTGTGAACCTACGCAGTTGTATTTCTTTTAATGCCTTCCACGTCCTCAAATGTCCTACCTTTCCGATGAAAGAAGTACGTAATTACACCAAGTGATTGTAGGCGTGTATTGCTTTTACATAATCTTATGTTTCGCAACAAAATGTTGTTAAAAAGAGTCGATGATTGATGTTGTCTCAATCTAGGTAATAGACTAGACGTCTAAACATCATCCCTTTTTATATAAATTGCTCACTTGTACACAAGTCCTAACATCTATTTTCAATTTAACATATTGGCATAAAAAATGTTAGACAATACATTTTTTATCGTAAATTGTACAATATGGATCATAAATAAGTACACCCCAACACTTTTTCATAAAAGCAATCTTCTAAACCTAAGATATCAGGTTTACGTGAAGAGACCGAAAACTTTTGCACGACCATTTGGCCGGGATGAGGTCTCACATCTTACCCTCTCATTCATAACTTTACTTATATTAGCTTGTAGAGAAACATTAAAATCTCTTCCAGGATTTGAACTCGTGTAACTTTAATTATAAAAGATCTAGTAAACTCGTCAATGATCCCATCAGTTACTACTTACAAATGAATTCGATCCTCAGTGTGTGCTCTTTACCTCGGGCTTTTTTGCTCAATCTAAACTGTGCTTAATTATCAAAGAACACCTTGTGTATTATATTAATTAGCGACCTGTGTTATAAGCACATTGCTAGTGAGTTCGATTCTCACTGAGTGTCTCCTACTTCTGATCTTTTATAAAATAAGCAAGAAATAGTTGAATAGAGTATAATCCAGTGAGTATAGAAATTGTTGCACTTGCTCAATCCTGTGTTTCTCAAAGACTTTTCACTAAAAAAGTATTGACGGTGGCTTCATGACTTCTTTTTTATTTATTTTTTTAGAGTAACACTGAATTGCTTAGACTTTGTTTCACCTCGCTGTAGTAGCTAATGAAAAGGGAGCCTTCAGGCCTCACTAGACTACCGTCGTTTTACTCATATATATATATATGTATATATATAGGAAATTTTATTTCTTGTAACAGATAATCATAAAAGATTATTTCATTCTTATGGGTTGATTTTTAAAGTTGAAATCAAGAACATTAAAAAGAATCAAATTTTATCAATTTAATAAGCCATGAATTTAGTCATAATTTGTGGGTTTGAATTCCAAATGTCTAGAAAATGCTTTTTCAAATTCAAAATTAAATTGTGAACAGAAAAAAGAGAACGTTATCATTTTCTATATTCTTAATATGTATTCAAAATCGACCAAAGAGATTAAAAATACCAACTTGTAATTGGAAGAGATGTATTACACCTAGGTTCATTTGGAGCTCCTCGGCTCAAAATTTATTATGTCAACTGAAATCTTAAACAGTAATAAAAACAGATTTTTTTTGCTTATTTAATAATTCCTTAAAAGTAAAAAAAAAAAAACACTTCTTTTGGGATGATGTGATGTTACGCTGTCATATTTCTGATAATGTCTTCCATATCCTTAAACCTCTTACTCTTGGGATGAATTTTCAGTTGAGGAAACACAAAAGAGATGCACGTGACCAGATCTGGTTATTATGGAGATTGTTCGACTCGCACAATCCCACGTCTCGCCAAAAATGATGGTATTAGATATTATTTATGAACAAACTTGACATCATTAAAACTCCGTAAAAACTATCACTCATAGCATTAGAAATATAAGTATATGTTTATATATATCCTGGTATTTGTCGCGCGCCCCACCAAAAAGACGTGTGCCACAAGGCCTTTTTAACGTGGGGCCGTGCACTAAACCGTAGCCCAGACACGCCTGGCATTCCCAAAAATGCTTCGGGCCCAATCGGCATTCCCCTAAAAAAAACGGGCGCCTCAGGCGATTAATGTTTACATACATGAAACGTAAATTTTTAGAGCGTTAAACAGACATTTCTATCCGCTCACAACCCATTTCCATCTGTTCACAATATTTTCTCTTTTATTCCCACTTTCCCCTTTCTTTCTTTCTTTCTTTCTTTCTTCTCCCTTCCTTCTTCCCCTCATTTCTTCCTTCCTCCACCAATACAAACCGACTTTTATTGACGCTATGTTTCTACTGAACTTGTTTTAAAAGTTTCACGACGTAATCTTTTTCGAATATTTTTTTCTGTATTCGTTCAAACCGCTATTCTAAATTCATAATTCCCACCCTAAAGATTACCTAAAACACTTTCTACCTGAAATTTTTGCAATTTCATATCTTAAATAATCCATGTCGAAACGAGTTGGTGAACTTTACCTAATATTAAGTAATAATTTTTTCTCGTTCATTTATATATCTTTGCTTTTTCTTTATACAGCATATCTGTCTGATTAAACCTCATACCTTACTCACACACACACACACACACACACACACACACACACACATATATATATATATATATATATATATATATATATGTGTATGTGTGTGTGTGTGTGTGTGTATGAGAGAGAGAGAGAGAGTCAATATATATACACTAATTAATTTCTGGTAATCAAATACATATTTACATATATGGCATAATTATTTTATAGTTGTAGAAAATTCGCTCAACAAGCCAAGTTCGAATCATAGTCGAAGTTGCTTGCATTTCACTTTACAAAACTACCAATGGAAAAGATTTGGTCACCTCAGGTGGTGTAATAGTTAGCAATCTATACTAGCGAACTTACATCGAGTGAGTTCAAGTCTCATAGGGTGCGCCATTCATTCGACCTTGTGCCGCATCAAAGCAAAAAGCTTTCTAAATCACAACCATTGGGTAAGGTATGACTCCATCTCTTCTCCACTCAACTTTGGGAGAACAGTAGAATGAACTGGTTTCTTTTGCCATGGAGAAGTAAAGTTCTGAATTCAAACCAACTGTACTCCGCTTAAAAACTGAATTTATGTTACGTCCCGCTCATTGCAGAGATTTTTTATAAGTATATATATATATATATATATAGCTTGGTTTGATTTCTTTGATTAATAGCCTATCAACCTACGTGGGTTATATAATGTAATATCTATCCTCGTAAAATAATAGTAATGGAATTATTTAACCCCCAACTGGGTGGATAAGAGGGTTCATACCTTTCCCAATAGTATTAGTCCGAAAGTAAACGAAATATTTTGACAGGATTTTAGCCACTACGCCATGGAGACCCCCTCCTTCTCTCTCCCGATCTCTCTCTCTATATAAATATATATATATATATATATATATATATGTGTGTGTGTGTGTGTGTGTGTGTGTGTGTTTTTCAGGTGTGCTGTGGACATTGGATCCCTTGAAAATCATTTTCATGAAACTCCGAGTTGTGGATGGTCTTATTTTATCTTATTGAAATATTGTAATCTTTGCTCTGTATTCTCGTGCAAAGGTAACTATATTAATTCTACAAGTTTCGACTGTTTCAGAAGGAAATCATATATATATATATATGTGTGTGTGTGTGTGTGTGTGTGTGTGTGTGTGTGTGTTCAAGCTGATTCTCTTCCTTACATTGTTAAAATGGACATCTGAATCTGTAGTGAGATGGCCGCATGAATGTTTATATTTTCTCCTTGTGAAAAGTTTGGTCCCTAGAGCTATAATCGTTTTCTTCTGTTTTGTTTTGGGGTTGTTGTTTTTTCCTTTTTTTTCTTGCTTTCTTTTTCTAATTTTACTGTGTGTTAATACCTTGAAAATTTCTACCTTCGAAATTTCGATTTCCTGAATCGACATTTACAGCACCATTTCCTAATATGACGCCTGAATAACAATTTTAATCGCCTCCTGGTTTTATTTTGTATCGATTAAGCCGTTTATAATTCAGATCACTTCTTTCCTTAATTCTGGATAGAATTTTCCCAAAAATCAAATCAAGCGTTAAGACACCGGAATAAATTAAGCACGATATTTCAATAATGTCCTGATTCATCCCAAGTTTCATTTCTTTACGTTACAACGAAGGTGATTTTCGAGGAAGATGGAAAATGTCTTCAGAGTTCAAGTTGCGAAAACCGATGGTTCTTTATTTAGTTCCTTTGTTTAATAGCATATCAACTTTCGTTTACTGCCAAAAGCATTCTTATAGAATAAACGTCGTGGTTCTATTTAACACATAGCTGGGGAGATAAGGAATCTTATACCTTTCCCAAGGATATTAGTCCGAAAGAGAACGTAATAGCGCAACTAGAGTTCAAACTGGCTTACTCCAATGTCAGAGTTCAGCATATTTGCCACAACGCCACGGGGCGTTCCACATCGACGGTTTGATTGTCACACCAAAAATTTTCCCTCTTTGTAATTTTTTATGATTTTTCTGGGTTTCCTAAGATAATATATCCCTAAAACTGACCCATCCTCTTCCCTACGTTTGCAGTGTCTCCATCATCTCCAATGTTCCACCAATAAACATATTAAGATGAAAAAAAACACTGGACGCAAATTACATTTGAATTTTTATTTGTACTGATTTCTGAAGTCAAATGATATCCAATAATTTGTGTGAAATGATATGCACGCGAAATAATTTGCATAAGAGTAACAGCACTGTATGTATTTACTCAACAATTAGGTCAATATTTAAGCGGAGTATTGAATTGGTTTTCCTTCTCCTCGACTGGTAACTGCCTTACCAAAATAACCCAGTCTACCCTACTAATTACACACACAATGGGGAGTAGAACAAATACATTCACCCATTTCTCTTGCTCGAAATGAAAGGCAAACAGTCCTGTTCAAGATTTGTACTTTGTTCGGTAATTTCATTTTTTACGACCATAAACATTATGGGCAGAATCCTCGTGATGTACAGGCTAACGTGATGGACTATGACATCGTAAGAATCTCTTCTTCAGACTTCAGTCACGCTTTTATGTTCTCTTTCGAAATCATACCCTCGGGAAAGGTATCTCACCCTTATTCTTCTAACTATGGGTAAAATAGTATCACTGCAGTTCTTCTACAATAATGGTTTTGGCATTTAATAACCCATGGAGGTTGATTTGCCATAAAACAAAAAAAAACGAAACTATAACCGTTGTGTTAAGAGCACCTCTAAACTATTCTTCAGAGTACTGCCGGTTTGAATTCAGAGTTTTCATTTTCCTATATTGGTTGCCTTAACAGAACTAAAGAATACAGACTGTGCTGCTATTTACCCGTAGCCGGGAGAAGAAACAAACGGCTTTGGTACCCTTCCTAAGTGCATTAGTAAAACGCAAACACCCTTGTCCAAGATTTGAACCCTAGTCACCGATTACATTTCCTGCGACATCCCAAGTGCATTAGTGAAACGCAAACACCCTTGTCCAGGATTTGAACCCTAGTCACCGATTACATTTGCCACGACGATAACCATAATACTAATAACTTCATCTTAGTGTCATATTACATGCAAATATGAAGGTTTATATGCATGCTGGCAAATGCGCCTGCCCAGGCCGAATCCTTTCTGCATAGTCTGGAGCGGGCAGCAGGTGACATAAGCCTCCATGTGAACGCAGACAAAACGAAGTACATGTGCTTTTATCAAAGTGGTGATATCTCCACACAAAATGGTAGCTCTCTGAAACTAAAGGACAAGTTCACCTAACTCGGAAGCAGCGTCTCATCTACGGAAAATGACATCAATATGCGACTAGCGATCTTGTCTATACTGCTGTCTATACTGCTTGAGCACTGACTAAGTGTATAGAAAGAAACCTTGACAGCAATTGCTATGTAATACGAACAATTCAATTTAGCGACACAGTTAAAGAGCTTAAATATTGCTATTCAACACTAATATTTATACATTAGCGCACAGATTGTTATAAGTATTGCTATTCATCTTGAACAATTCAATTAAACTTCAGTTATTTGTTTACACAGGGTATAATGGTCAAACAGTTCTATTTAACCCAAAGATATGATCCTATTTGTGTTGTATTCTTAAAATCCTGGAAGCAACATTCCAGAAAACAGCAGCAGTACGGCCACCTACCACCCATCTCGAAGACCATGCAAATTAGACGAACAAGACATTCAGGACACTACTGGAGGAGTAAGGACGAGCTAATTAATGACGTTCTCCGATGGACACAATCACATGGACCCCATCACATGGACCGCCAAGTGTAGGACGATCAACTAGAACTTATCTACAACAGCTCTCTGCGGACACAGGATGTAGCCAGGAAGACCTGCCGGAAGCGATGGATGATAGACACGGATGGCGAGAAAGTGTTAGGGAAATCCGTGCGAGCAGCACAAGATGATGATGATAATGATATACATGCAATTAAATACGTTATTTGAATAATAAGTGCATTCGGGAATCTGTTTATGTCTTCTACACAACATTGCATATTTGTCAACGTAAATGCCTACATAATGTCTTTATCCTGTCCTAATTTTTAAAAACCCACGCACAGTTATTGATATTCCAATATTATTGCTCTTCACTTGTTTTTAATTCCAGGGAACTTTTGCCCAGCGGCTTTTAATTATTTTTCCGTTTTCTCTTTTCTATATAAATGAACATTTACAAAGTTATCAAAATTATTTTTCTGTATTTTTATCGATTGTATTGTTTTATTTAGTTTGATTTGATTAGGTTTCTTTGCTTAACGGCATATCGACTTTCGTGGGTTATTTAATGCCAAAGCCATTCATGCCGAAGAACAGTATACAGCGACTAGAGTTTAAACTCGCTTACATCGAAGTTATAGCCCTGCCACAAGGACAATGGGACAACCTTTCCCCTTTTTTCAAGTCTACCAATTGATTTCTTTATTTTCTGTGTTGTGCTTTTTTCTATTTGATCTGTTGTTCAAACAATTATCATATATTGACCCTCTACCGAGCCGTCAATCAAGAGATGCACCTGTGTAAATAAGCAGAAGAACAACGGAAGCAGGTGGCGTGAGACAATAATATAACCAGGTTCCCGGGGCAGTTCGAGCCAGTTGGAGAAAGAATGCCTAAGCGTGAGAACCAGCTTGCAGACTGAGGGCTTTGGGCCCTCGGTGACCCACGGTTGAGCAACCCCAGCCAAGATGAGGAAGAAGTGCTGCTATGGTCGCAGGAAGAACTTGGGGTCAATATAGCAGTCCGTCCTTGTCACCAACTCATCTCTCACACACAACAGAAACATCACTATATCGAGAATAAAGTGTGAGAGATATATCTTTATAAAGAAGTGTATTCGTTCGTTATTGAAGTCGTCATTACCGCTTAATGATGTTTCTGCATGTAAGTTTATATTTGTAAATGTACACGCGTATTTGTATATGTATTATGAGTATACAACACAATTTCAAGATACTGAAACAGTCTTCGAATTGTTTAATGCCCTGTTGCTGAGGCGCAGATTATGCTCATTGTATTCCCTGGAAAGGGTTAATACTCCTACCTTAAAAATCTGTTTTTCTTTGTATATCAAAAAACTGCATCGAATGAAGAGGCTTCAGTTATGGAGCGCTGAGGAGTGTAGAGACCCTTTTCATTGCCATCAGTCACAGGTTTACTCTGACCTGGTGTGCTAGCCCCTGTAAGTGTTACAGTTAATGATCCAACTGATACGTCAGTCTTAAGTATTTTTTCTTTTTGATTTGTTTTAAGCTAGAAAGAAAATTTTCCCAACTCCCCACAAGAATGTGACACAAAATCGGTTTAATATGGGGGATGAAACATGGTTCTCGAGGGACGATTTTACAAATTGCTTAGATTCTCTTGACATTTCCTTTCAGAAACGCCTCAGTTAATGAGTAAAAAATTCAGCCGTTACCCATTTTAGACGAGGGGGCAGGTCTTACCTTGTGGGAATTAAACAGCTAATTGTCTTATGAGCCTCTAGACCCGAAAAGCTGAGAAAATTTTGAAAGAAATAATCCGAAATTTCTGTCTAAAAACGTTAGTCAACACCTAAGCTGTTATGCCACGGAGACTCCATCGGTGACCGAGGCATTTTGGTGAGAGTTTAAAATGATCCTGGAATAAATATGACATGGCAAGAGGAATATTATAGCATGTTTGGATCAGTATTTGGAATGAGTTGAGTACCGTATTTGATGGCATATGAACCGCGCGTTTTTTTTTATTAAAATATTTTTTAATTCAACTGTGTTTTATATGCCATATGTAGGTTTAAAATCTACGGTAGTCGGCCGAAATTAGCTATCTGGCAACTCCCATTGAATTAGAGTTTTGAGTAACTTTCATATACCAATGGTCATTATTTAAAAGGCCATTATGCAGATTAAAAGGAGGTGCCCGTAGTGTAATGGTTACCGTCGTAGGAAATGAACACGGTGACACGAGTTCAAATCCTGGCCGACACTAATTGCATTTCACATAACACTATTATTCTCCCTCCAGCTATGGGTAAATAGTAGGCCAGGCTAGGTTCTTCAGCCTTGATGAGGCAACTAGTCTAGGAGAAGGAAAACTCTGAATTCAAACCTGTTAAACTCCGCTTAAAAATTAACCTGGTGTCACATCCTGCCCGATCGGAAGAGTTGGTAAATATGATTATGCAGATTAAAAGTGTTATTGATAATATTCATTATATTAGTTTCATCACGTTTAATATTAGTACTTTTATGATACAACCCACTCGCTGGGATTTGTTGGTTTGCCCATTCGCCTAGTTGTCTGGACCCCGTTGTTTCTTCTTCCACCAGGTCGTGTGGACATTTCACTGGTTGAACAAAAAATAATAGTAAAATAGCAAACAAAGGGTGGGAGGAAGAAACTGACAAACATAAATTCAGAACTGCAAAACGTAAGAAGGTGAAGTTGGCACTTTTTCGTATTTTGTGTGTATTCTTTATGTGTGGCTATCGCGAAAACTCAGCGAAAATCCGACACAGCTACCAAGAATGCTGACTCATCTGGTCATCGTCTTCACTGCCCTGTACCTTCGTTCTTAACTCCATACCGACATCCGACTACTCTAACCCCACATCCTGAGCTCTGAATGTCTGACTCTCGGCTCCGGATCGTCACTCCTAACTGACCAACCTTCTTTCGTCCTTTCTTACGGTCCCGCAGGTTTACGCGGGCGCAGCACTTTGCGTGGTCTTCGCACCAAAATAGACAAAGAAAGGTCTTCTAGACACTGCGGTGCCGCTTCAAATATGCCGGAGGTAATTCCACCGGTCACCCACAACACACAGAGACCCCACACACACACACACACACATATCTCTCTCTCTCTCTATATATATATATATATATATGCCAATACTCATTATCATGCAACACTTTGTTTAACTAAATTATTTTCTTGATTTACCCGGCTGAAATTGGGGTGCTTCTTATACACCCATACGTGATATATGCCGCCAAATTGTTGTTGTTTTCTTCGATAAACTGAAAAAACACATTTTTATATTGCCAATAATCATATGTAATATTGGATGTCGAATGAATAGGCCAGCCCGTTATTAACGTATCTGTTTGTAATATTTCATTTTATCAAACATTTTTTCTTCTTTCGTCTTGGTAAGGACTTCTCACAATGGTCCAATTAGACCCTTGAGAAGAGTAAAATTTTGATCCTATTTACCCAACCTCTCCGCTCGGGCAGGATATGACACAAGGTCAATTTTTTTAAGCGGAGTTCAACAGGTTTCAATTCAGAGTTTTCCTTCTCCTAGACTAGTTGCCTCACCAAGGCTGAAGAGCCCAGTCTATCCTACTATTTACCCATAACTGGAGGGAGAATAATTGGATTCATACCTTTCCCAAGGGTATTAGTGCTATGTGAAATGCAATCAGTCTCGTCCAGGATTTGAACTCGTGTCGCCGTGTCCATTTCCTACGACGATAACGATTACACCACGATTTTGATAGGTTGAATAAAAGCAAGAGGGTCCACAGTTTTACAAGTTTTCATTTACAAACCATAAATTATAACAGGAAAACAAAAATTGTTGATTCATGGCGACTAGTTGCACGACATCTTACACCTTACAGAATGGACATGACCGTGCTGTAATGGTTATTGTCGTAGAAAATAGACAGGGCGTCACAGGTTCAAAACCTGGACGGATCTGATTGCATTTCACATAGCATTAATACTCTTGGGGGAAATATGAATTCAAATATTCTCTCTGGGTATTTATGGGTAAATAGGAGGGCAGACTATGTTCTTTAGCATTGGTCAAGCAATCACTCTAAGAGAAGGAAAACTCTGAATTTAAACCAGCCAAGCTCCGCTAAAAAAAATTGATTTTGTGTCACATCCTGCCTTATTGACTATGATGACGACCAGTGATAGGTCGAACCCATACAAAACATACAGGTTATTTAAATGAACGAAAGAAGGGAAAGTGTAAATTTAGACACCTTTCTTCAAGAAGTACTGAAATGACTTTTGAACTTTATATAAAATCCCTGAACACATTTAAAGGAATAGTTTGTTAGACTTGTTTACATCACTTTGGCAATACACGAAGAGTCCTAGTAGCATAGTGGTTCGTGTACTGGATTGTGACATCGTATTAACTTGGGCAATACATTGGCTGATGCAGAATCGTATCGAACTTCTATAAATATGCAGATGTCAAGAATAAAAATTATTTCTCCAAAATTATCTTTTACATGTATGAAAATAAAACTCCTGTATACAGTATAAGTTAAACAAGAATTAAATTAAATCAGTAGGTGGGTTTACACAACAAATAAAAATTTCGGATAACAAAATTTTGACTTCTTTGCTAAGAACTTCATTGTTTGTTTTTTTTAAATAACAGCTAAAAAATTATTAGAATCAAATAGTTAGTTGATTTTTTTATAGATTTTTAAAATGAGTTTTTTTTTCTTCACCTAAAAATTTTAATGCATTTTTTTAACCAACCCCTCTGAATGAGCAGGATATGAGACAAGATTAATTTTTTAGTAAAGTTTTAGAGGCTTGAAATCAGAGTTGTTTTTTTTTTTTTTTTTCTTTTCTCCTAGACTGGTTGTCATACTAAAGTTAAAAAGCCCAATCTACCTTTCTTTTTACCCATAGCTGGATTCATACCTTGCCGGGGGATATTAGCACTATGGGAAATGCAAACAGCATTATCCATAACTTGAACTCTGATGTGTCTATTTTCTATGATGGTAACCATTACATTACGAGCATCTCTATGAAGTTGAATACAAATTATTAAATTTTCTTTTTTTTTTCTTTTTTTTTTTTCTTTTTCACAAAAAAACCAGATTCAATACAGTCGTACATAAATAAATTTGGATATGGGTTTTTCTCCAATCTTCCTTATAAATAACACAAAATTTTCATTAAAAAAATTAAATTTTACATAAGTGTGAAAATTTTTCATGCACGTGTGTATGTGAGGCGCTTTCAATGCCCCACCGAAAAACAAGTCTCATAACTACTATACATACAGAATACTTTCTGTGTTTGAGAATAATGTCTTTTAAACGGTATATGAATTAATAAAACTCAACACGAGCAGGAAAGCTGGTTTGAATTCAATGATATTATGTTGTATAGCCACATAATAGATCTGCATGCAGAAACATAATCAACACAATAAGGACGAGCGGACACTGTTCTTTAGAAAAATATATCTCTCACTTTATTTGAAAGGGTTCGAAAGGGTTACTAAAGGTTTTACTGTATGAGATGTGATTTGGAGACTGAACAGAACTGAAACATATTGAACCCCACTCTTATGGCCATAACAGCGTTTCTTTCCCGTTCTTCTGGACTGCTCAACCAGGGGACTGGGGGCCCAGCCTCTCTGGGATATGGTCCTCATTCCAGCATCTTCTCTCCAACTGATCTGCTCAATCGGGGGCCTGAGGGCCCTCTCTGCTGGGTGCTGGTTCTCTCTACCGCATCTTATCTCCAACTGATCTGAACTTCCTGTCGCCTGGGTTATATAATAATTTGACGTCCACCTATTTACTACGAGCGCCACAATTTCGCACTCAATTCAACCCCTCGACAGTCAAGGTTATATCCTGATATTCCTCGACCGGATGCACCTGTTATTTACACTGGTGCATTTCCTATTTTGATAGCATGGCCGGGTCGGAGGTCAATATGCAACATTTCTACTCGTTATATATAGACTTTTTGCTGGATAGCCATCTTATGATTCTTCAGCCTAGTTCTGTTCTCTTCATCGCATCGCTACTGCATTATCTTTTTTGGCTGCTAGATAGAAATACGAGGCTCATTAAATAAGTTTCCAGACGTTTTTTGTATGGGCACTTTTATTGATAGTACACACATGAAACTCTAGCCCCTTTCGAAGTAATCTCCTCCAGCTGCAATGCACTTGTTGTACCGTTGCAATAACATCTGGAAGACCCCATGGAAGTCCTTTTGTTTGAGCGTGTCATTGGCCTTTGTCACAGCCTCTTTCATCTCCTCAATTGTCTCATAACGATAGCCTCTGAGCTTAGGGAATAATCAAAAGTCACAGGGAGCAAGGTCTGGGCTATTGGGAGGCTGAGGAACTGTCTTGATGCCCATCCTGGTCAAATAGTCTCTAACAAGGATAGAGCTGTGGACTGGTGCATTGTTCTGGTGGAAATACCACTGACCCGATTTGAAAAGTCCTGGCCTCTTCCGACTGAATCTCTTCCTGAATTCCGTTAAAACCTCAACATAATAACCCTAACCCTAACCGTAAACCTTTGGCCAATCAACTCTGGTGTATTGACTTCCTTACTCCTCCCACACCTCTCATCATCCCTCACAGACTCCCTGTCTTCTTTGAATCTCTTATGCCACTCAAAAACTCATGCAAGATGCTCCAAAAGCAGTCTGAAGCATTCCATACGTTTCTGTGGCATTTTTTTCAAGTTTAAAACAGAATTTTATGGCATATCATTCTTCTAAAGTGTCCTCGCGTCCAGATTGCATTTTTGAAATTCACCAGCTATGTCAATCAGATTCTCGTAGGGTGCATTCCAGTTCCTGCTGTGGCTGTTCATTTGAACCTGAAATCATAAAAATTGGTCAGTCATCTCATAAGATATAGCAATGGAAGCAATGGCAATGCGATGGTACTCCACATTTCCCGAATCTCGCCATCAGATAGTTTAATGTTATATTCAAGGCATTGTCTTCGGGTAACTTTGAGTATAAAAGTTCAATTAAAATAAAATAAAATAGGATAAAAAGGAGTGTGAAGAAAATATTGTCTTTATCCCACAGACAGTACAGTAATATTCTCGTCCGCATTTTTCGAAGATGATTAGCGAAGTCTTATTGGTTATACGACCGTTAGGCCTAAATAGGACCATAATGTAATTTCTACCCGTTCTTTGTTTTCTCTGCTTTTGAATCATTTATGTTTCCGAACGGTAATATTCAAGACTATAATACTGCTTGTTGGTATGCCTGATCTTTATGCATTTCTACGTATGATTAGAGTATAGTAACTGCCCTATTTTTGACAGTTTTCAATAGGAGTCAGTTACCCTTCCAGATTGAGAAACCGACATAACAATAGTGAAAAGAAACCTAGAAAATAAATTGATGGATTGGTTTCGTGGTATATCAACGCCATAATTTTTGTAGCTGTATTTTTGCATTTATCGATCTATTGTCGTTTCCGTGTTAGTTTATAAGTTTCAAGTTACTTCGAAGACGGTAATATTCGACTTGCCGCGAAAAATTTGAAGGATCTAAACCCAAAACAATTTTAGATATCTTTTTCCTCTAAAATTATTTGAAATATAATTTCTTAGCCAGTCAGATTCGTTGATAAATCGTCTACTTTTTCATCTAATTTTGAGCCTGTCTAAAGAATATTAATAATCGAAGTAATGAATATTCCCTCCGTAAGTATGGAATTGTCTACACTTACACAACAAACAGTAAGTAATGAATTATCACTTACTTAATTATCTTTTTATTAATTTCTTTTAAGAGAAAACCTTAGTTCTTTACTTTCAATAATGCATTTCATTTCAACTAATTGAATTTTTCTTAAATTAAACGAATGTTTTTTTACATTTATATTGGCATTAGAAATATTCCGCTGTCCTCTGCTCATTTCTATGAACAGCAGTTTGCAGCCGTTCACATACTTTTTGTTTGAGGCTTAAAGACATTTCCTTCCCTACATAATGACACTCGATACAAAGATTTCTTTATATGTCCCTTTATTTAAGCTAATAATTACTGCTATATTTCATCGCACGAATCTTAACTACATTTATTATAAATGTCTACGCTCTCACTAATATTATCTTTGCTTGCAAAAAATGATTTTGGAACTTTTGTTTTTCAGCAAGCTTTTCTCTCAATTTAAAGAAATGAAATATTGAAATAAGCAGATCGGATATATATTCCTTCCTTTATTCTATCCTTCATCCACTACACTCACAAGCACACACACACACACACACACACATTTATATATATATATATATATATATATATATATACCGTTCTACATATTGTATGTTTATGGAACAATATGTGTATAATTATACCATGGGACACGCTTAAGCATTTTTTCTTTTAATACATCATATAATGTATATAAAAGGTTAAATGTTCATGCATGTGTAAAACGCGTTAATTCTGCCTTTCCTTCCATTTTGTTCTGTGTTAGTTTGGTTGAGTTTTATGGCATATCAACCACTGTAGGTTATTTAATACCAAATCCTCTTTATGCATATATATCAAATACAAGGTGTCTCTAATTAGATGCAACCCATGAATATGATAATGATTTATTACTGAGATAACTGCAATGCCGGGCATTTGGAACACGTCAGGTAAAAAATGCATCCTTTGAGCTTCAGAAATGAAATCAATGTTTTTTTTAATTGTTATTATATCAGTTTCCAGGACATGCAATCTTTTGGGGGGTATCTTGCCTCAGTAATAAATTATTATCATATTTGCCCAGTCGACTTGGCCTGTAGAATACATCGACAACATCTCTGCAGAAGGATAACACTCCTCAAACGGGTGTCCTGGATATGACACTAAACAATCTGATGGTGAGGTTCCAGTAGTGTTGGAGCTTTGGGAAATGCGGAGTACCCCTTCATCGCCATCTCCACTCTGACCCAGAGTGGTAGCACTTGATAGGGTTCTATCTATGGGTCAAATAGAACTAAACTGTGCAATTATGTTGAACTAAATTGCTTAAAATAGAACTGTTTTTGTATATTAAATTGAATTGTTTGAAATAGAAGTGTTTTTGACATTGGAACTGTACTTATGCTAAACTGAATTGTTTGAAATGGAACTGCTTTGACATCAAACAAAAACTATACTTGTACTAAACTGAATTGTTTGTATTAGAACTGTTTGACGACACTGAATACCTTGAAATAAAAATGTTTTTGAGAATTAAACTGTGTACTTATGCTAAACTGAATTGTTTGAAATAGAACTGTATAAAAATGGATTAGGCATTAAATAACTTACAAAGGTTGATATACCATAACACCCAAACAAACATCATTATCATATAAATGGGTTGCATCTATTTTGAGCCATTTTTGAATGATTTTGTTTCCAAATAAGTCGTAACGCAAAATATTTTTCTCTTTCGTCCAAGACATTGTAATCGAGGATTAATAGTTCTTACTGTGTACTATTTTCAAATCTGAAACAAAAAAGAATACTAATTATTAGCAGTCACATGGCTCCCATGTATATTGAGAGACCTTATACATATGATTTGTAATACCATTTTTAAACGAGCCTGAGCTCATTTTTTTGACACAGTTATCAAATACGAATGATTCCTTATTTTTCTTTTTTTAAGTAGAGGAATTATATTGTGAATCGAATTACCATGACCAGAAAATACGGTGAACACCTACGCACGGCATACGGAAACACTGAACAGCTGTTTCGACCTTGTTAGGTCTCATCAGCCGTGTATACCGTAATCTCCACCACTGAAGATCGAACCAGCGACCCCAGAGACGAAGCTCTACAACTGAGCCAACAGTTCATATCGCACGCAAGTGACGCCAAATGGTCATGGTCATTGCGCGGCCAATTAAGCTTAATTTGTCTTGTAAGTTACATCCGTACTCTTCACAGAGGACACGGTCACCTCCAAGGCCACGTCTTCCCAAGAGGATTAAAAATACGCATCTATCTATGCTATGTATCACTAACAATTCAATTAAACATCAATCATTTGTTTACACACAGTTAAATGAGCAAATACTCCCATTTCTAACAATTTGATTTTGCATAAGTCATTTGTTTGCATTCAGTTTAGATGTCAAACTGTCTTATTTATGGGACCCTGTCAGGTGCTACAACTCCAGGCCAGAGTGGACCTGGGTATGATAGCAATGAAGGGATACTCCGTATTCCCCAAAGCTCCAGCATTACTGGAGCCTCACCATCAGATTGCTTAGTGTCATAGCTAGGACACTCGTTGGGAGACTCTGCTGAGACACAGTAAGTGAATTCTACAGCCCCAGCCGACAGGGTTGAGATACTTCTATGTCAAAAGAAGACCTTCGTTAGGGAGTCTTGCCCTTTTGCAGAGATGCAGTCAGTGTATTTTACTACCTCATCTGATTCGGCTACCAGTGTCAGTATATCATGGATATACTAATGCTAATATCTGTCCTTGGTGACTGGGTACTCGACCAAATATCCTTATTACAGAGCCAAGCCTTCCAATACTACTTTGAAATGGTCCCTCATGTTGTGAATTGGCAAGCGATCTCAGCAGGCAGATCATTACTAGTGAGTTCGATTCTTACAAGGTACCCCATAATTATTGTCTTGTGTCAGACTAATCAATTCCGACTCAGCCTGGTTTTTATCACCACCTTTTACAACTTATCTTTTTTTTTAAATACGCAAAAATGTCCCGAAGGAAGTTTTTTGAAAAAGCAAAAAGCAAAAAGCAAAAAAAAAAGGCAAAGTAATTAGCCATGTTTTTAAATTATCTATTTTATTGCTGACTTCATCGCAGAAGAAGGAGAAATGAGAAAAGAAAATAATTATTATAAAATTGCTTCAAACTATTCAGTGTGCTTTTTGTTTAGTTTTGTTTGTTTTGCTTTTGTTTTGTTTTTGTTTTTGTTTTTGCTTCTTCTTCTTCTTCTTCTTCTTCTTCTTCTTCTTCTTCTTCTTCTTCTTCTTCTTCTTCTTCTTCCACTTTAACTCTTTTTCTTCTTCTTCTTCTGTTTCTTCCACTTTTACTCTTCTTCTTCTTCTTCTTCTTCTGTTTCTTCCACTTTAACTCTTCTTCTTCTTCTTCTTCTTCTTCTTCTTCTTCTTCTTCTTCTTCTCTCACCCACCTTTTTTCTGTTTTATAGGATGTCTCTTCATCGAAAGATTTCCGTAGTTTTTACTTTACAGTCTTTGCATTTTTTTCTTGGTTTATTTTAACCTTTTGTTCTTCCTTTGTTATTCTTGTTTTTCTTTTCTTTTTCTTTTCTTTTTCATTTCTCCAACGGCAATGAATCATTTCTTCTTTCTCTTTGTTATCCTAGATATTTGCTTACTATCACTCTACTATTTCCTTCTCACTCTCTCTCTCTCTCTCTCTCTCTCTCTCTCTCTCTCTCTTTCTCTCTCTTGATAGATAGATAGATATATATCATCTCTCTCTCTCTCCCTTTCACTTTCTCTCTCATCCTTTCTCTCTCATCCTTTCTCACTCCTTCTTTCTCTCTTCCTTTCTCCCCTTATCAACAGATAGAAACTGTCACTTTCTTTCACCTCTTTTTTCTCTTTCTCTCTCTCTCTCTCTCTCTCTCTATCTCTCTCTAGATAGATAGATAGATAGATAGATAGATAGATTATCTATCTATCTATCTATATCAATCTACCTATCTATGCCTAAATAGATAGAAACTATCATTCTTTCTCTCGCTTTATTTTTTCTTCAGAAAGGGAGAATAAGTGAGAGAGATAAATTATATATATATATATATATATATATATTACTTAATTTGGATTTATTATTATACTATCTTTACAAATTAATAATATTTTTTTTAATAAATTTCCATTTTTTTCTTTTCAAAAGAACATTTTATTTGCTTGTAAACTTATTTGCCTTGAACATTCCAATACCTTTTTCCCTATTTATTTCTTGTTTTCAGATCTTATCTGAGATTTGCAAGCAGCCTTTTCAAAAAATAGATAAATGAACAAGTAAATAAAATTGCAACAAATATAAAAACAATATGGCGGACTTATTTTTCTTTTCTTTTTTTTTTTTTTCCTCTGATTGGCTGAAACGAAAGATATTTTCAAAAAAGTCTACGTTTGTATTCTTTATTTTTAAGCCTCCCTTTCATAATGTTCACTAGAACATTTCTGCGATTTTAGCTAGGAGGAAAAGAAACTTAAATTAAAATATCCCAATCTACTGTGTAAAATAAATTTATATAAACTGACATCCTTTTTTTCTCCTTTAACCAAGAAGTTTAAAATACAAATGATTAATTACTAAGAACAGAAAGAAAGAAGGCCTTTCAACGGATATTCGACAAGGGAATAAGCAAAAAGGAGATCTGAGTTTCTACGCCATATTCGCCATTCTTACTAGACAAATATCAAGAATTACCACAAATTTTCTCAAATTGCTTATACGGCAAACAAGACCATTCTTAGGTTGGCAGTTACTAAGCAGCTGTAGGGATATGTAGAGAGAATCAAATTCACAAACAAAAGTTTGGAACCCTGGCTTGCTAACCAGTAAACGATACGAACCGCTCTAAAGTGTATTTATTTGGCAGTCACTTCGGCCAAAAATGTGACGCAAAGGTCAATTTAATTTGGGGGTAATCTGCAAGAATCAAAACTCAAGTGATGTGGGGTAAAAACTGTTTTGTTCTGTCGGCAGTTACCTTTTAGGGTGCATCAAGTAATGAGCATTAAATCCGCATTTACATCTTTTATTTGAATAAAGAGGAGCTTCCAGAGGGTAACGTCTGTGGAACCAAGCTGTTATTAATTATAACCCACTCAGTGCAAATACCCGGTGAGTGTAAGGATAGGTGTATTTATTCGGAGTACTATCAAGCCAAAATGTCTTATTTAATTTTGTTGGTTTTTATGGCATATCAACCATCATTTGTTATTATTCCTCTTATTAGATATATATTAAATGTACAAGGATCATTAAATAAGTTTCCAGGCTTTTTTGTATAGGCACTTTTATTGATAGTAACCACATGAAATTCTAGTCCCCTTCAAGTAATCTCCCCCGGTTGCAATGCACTTGATTGCCGTTCCAACAACTTCTAGAAGGCCCCATGGAAGTCCTCTTGTGTGAGTGTGTCAATGACCTTCGTCCCAGCCTCTTTCATCTCCTCAATTGTCTCATAACGACAGCCTCTAAGTTTTTCATTGAGTTTAGGGAATAACCAAAAGTCACAGGGAGCAACGACTGGACTAAAGGGAGGCTGAGGAACTGTCTTGATGCCCATCTTGGTCAAATAGTCTGTGACAAGGATTGAGTTGTGGACTGGTGCATTGTCCTGGTGGAAATGCCACTGACCTGATTTGAAGAGTGCTGGCCTCTTCCAAGGGAATCTCTTCCTAAACTCCCTTAAAACCTCAACATAGAATTCCTTGTTGACTGTCTATCCAGTGGGAATCCAATGCATATAGATCATACCAGTGCTGTCAAAAAGAGATAATCAAAAGTTTGTGGGTGGATTTGTTCTGTCTAGCCTTCTTGGGTCTGGGAGAGCCAGCATGCTTCCACTGGGAACTCTGTCTCTTAGTCTCTGGGTCATAGCAGTAGATCCAGCTTTCATCGCATGGCATTTTTTCCAAGTTTAAAACAGAATTCTATTGCATATCGTTTTTCATCACGACCAGATTGCATTTTTGAAATTCACCAGCTGTGACAATCAGGCTTTAGTAGGGTGTATTCCAATTGCTGCTGTAGCTATTCATTTAAACCTGAAATCATAAAAATTGGTCTGTCATCTCATAAGATGTATAGCAATAACATACTGAATTGTCAAGAGTCTATGAGAATTTTAAATTCCTGTACAAAAATGTCTGGAAGCTTATTGAAGGCACCACGTACATGATTTGGTTTGGTTGGATTTTATGGCATGTCAACCATTGTAGGTTATTTAATGTCAAATTCTCTTTATACATATAAAATAGATATATATGATTCGGTTTGGTTAGGTTTATGACATGTCAACCATTGTAGGTTATCTAATGCCAAATCCTCTTTATATGTTTATGTATAAAAATATATATGATTTGGTTTGGTTGGGTATTATGGCATTATTTTTAATTATTCTTCCTCCAGCTATGGGTAAATAGTAGGGCAGACTAGGTTCTACAGCCTTGGTTAGGCAACTAGTCTAGGAGAAGGAAAACTCTGAATTCAAACCTGTTAAACTCCGCTTAAAAAAAATTGACCTTGTGTCATATCCTGCCCGAGCGGAGGGGTTGGGTAAATATGATAAACAATTTATTTCTAACTCATTTTAAAATAAAATTACCGACGTACGATTCACTCACAAATGATATACGTGTATGTATAACCATTTTAATGTGTACAAACAATTACTGATGTTGAATTAAATTTTTTGTGTTACATAACAACTTGAAATTATCTAAATGTATAGAAACAAATAATTGATGGTAAATAGAATTGTTCGTCTCCGAAAAATTTGGAGTAAATTGTGTAAAAAGAATAAGCTCGGGCTCGTTTAAAAAGTTATCAACAAAAAGTGTTTATAAATCATATATATTTTGTAGATACGTATAAAGATTTAGCATTAAATAACCCAAAAGTGTTTATCATATTTACCCAACCCCTCCGCTCGGGCAGGATATGACTCAAGGTCAATTTTTAAGCGGAGTTTAACAGCTTTGAATTCAGAGTTTTCCTTCTCCTAGACTAGTTGCCTCACCAAGGCTGAAGAACCTAATCTGTCCTACTATTTACCCATAGCTGGAGGGAGAATAATTGGATTCATACCTTTCCCAAGGGTATTAGTGCTATGTAATCAGTCTCGTCCAGGATTTGAACTCGTATCGTCGTGTCCAATTCCTACGACGATAACCATTACACCACGGGCACCTCCAAAAGTGTTTATATGCCATAAAACCCAGCCCAGCCGACTATAAACTTCAAGTTCCTATTCTTAATATTGATAATTTAAACACAATTCTATAGTTTACAATTCCATTTTAATAACAACCATAAAATTCGTGAGGGTGTGCTCGTGGTGTAATGGTTAAAGCGATGGACTGCAGAATCGTCGTAAGCTAGTTCGTACTCCAGTCACGCAATTACGTTCACTTTTGGGCAAATTCCCTGTGGTATTTTATGAACCCTCTTATCCTCGCAGGTATGGGTTAAATAGTACCACTACTGTTCTTCTTGGAGAATAGCTTTGGCATTAAAAAAAACCTACAAAGGTTGATATGCCATTAAACAAAGAAACCAACCAACCATAAAAATCGTTTGCACACTGTTGTATAGTTATAAGTGTTCCGATCAAATACAAATAATTTTCGAGAAAATGTATTTAATCCATAGATGAGAACCTGACAGGTACTACTAGTCCAGACCGTAATTATTCTGAAGGAATGATAACGAAGAAATGACTATGTTCCTCAGATCTTCGGAACCGAAACCTTACCAAGAGTTTAGCGGCATTTCCAGGATATATTTTACTCCACAGCTGAGTATGCAGTCCTCGTATTTAAGGCTCCGCTGACAAGTATATATATTTATATACACACACACAAGGTGGGGCTTAAAAGTAACAGGGCGGAGAGTACTGTGTTGTCAACTATGGGCTGCGGATATTATGTTATCCTTTCTTCAACTAATGAAGTACAATACACGTTTCTAGAAAAGTTCCATCAGATCTGAATAAATAACTCTTTCTATTTCATTTAAGTGTGGTAAGCAAATTATCTTAACATCTCACATGACGTCCTGGGAGAATATAACTGTAGTCTTAGCTTTCTGCCCACACAGCATTTTTTCACATACTTTTGTTTACACCTCTTTTGCTGTTCGTTCATTTATAACCGCTGAGTAATGATCAATGAACACCGAATAAACTTGAAATTTCTGGTCCTGTTATAAAAAAAAACTCTATCACTAGTACTTGAAATGCTAACACCATGTCGTACCCATATGTTTTTGAGTGGCACAAGAGGGTCAAAGAGGAGCACGAAGAGATGAAAGACGAATTCAGAAGCGGGAGACTTTCAACAAGCCGGAATGAGGTCAACATAGATTTGAATTCTAGTCATGCAGTTATGCTCTCCCGCAAACTAATATCCTTGGGAAAGGTATGAACCCTGTTATTCATCATCATCATAATCATCATCATGTCGTGCCGCCCGCACGGATATCTCTAGCCCTCTCTCTCCACTTCTCCCTATCGTTCATCGCCTCTAGCAGGTCTTCTGGGTTATTCTCCTTACTATTGATTAAAAAGTATCATTACCGTTCTACAAAAATGGCTTTTGCATTAAATAACTCACGAAGATTGATATGAAGCCAAACCTTCGTTCGTAATACATCGTACTTATTTATGCGCGATACTATATATTGCCTTCAAAATTATTTTGTACCTGATTTCTCAAAATAATTTTGTGTGTCGCCTTGTTTACAACTTTTTTTCTTTGTTGTGAGTTTTCTTCACCATCTGTGCTTGAGTCAGCTACTGGAACACGGGAGTTAAAACTTTTTCTATTTTTAAAGAGAGTCATTAATAATCATAGAACCATTTGGAAAGTATGATGTATAGACTAGTTTATTTTCCGATTTTCTCCAGGTAAAATATGTATCTCTGTAGGGAAAGATATTCTAGAGGTCGTTTCTTTCTTCGGCAACGAAAGCAAAAATATCCTGCCAGCTTCTGTTAGAAAATATGAGATCAATTCCATGCAAAACAAATTAAACCAATAATAATGATAATAATAATAATATACTAAAGGGACTAGAGGACTTGGAGGTTGGCGGACGAGTGGAGACCATCCAAATGACAGCATTGTTGAGAACTGCCAGAATACTAAGAAGAGTCCTGGAGACTTGAGGAGACTAGGTGTCACTCAGACTCCAGTGAAAAACCATCGGCTATCACTGATGTGAAAAGATCTAATGAGAGAATAATAATAGTTGAATACCTTAGAATGGTCCCCAAAAGCTTTCAAAAAAGACTGAAGGAATTGGAGATTAGAAGGGGGAATCAAGAAAATCCAGACCACAGCATTATTAAGAACAACTAGAATATTCAGAAGTAACAATAATTATAATAATAATAATGCACAAAATTATCAGGGATTTTAAGATACAGACGAATCAACCAATATCGACTAGAGGACCAGATCTAGTTTTTGTTGATTAAAAGAAAAGAACTGCTCAACTGGTAGATCTCGACGTTACTGCAGATTATAGAATGAAAAATGGTTTATTTGTTTGTTTTTGTTAGTTTGTTTGTTTGTTTTTAGGGTTGTCTGTTTTTTAATGGTATGTAACCTTTCCAGGGTATTTAATGTCCAAGCCATCTTTGTACAGACAAGACGGCTTGCGTGGAAGAATATGCCGACTGCACTTCTGCGGAGAAGTAAGACCTTCTCCCAACAAATGTCCTATTTATGACACTAAACTGGATCTGATAGTGAGGCCACAGTCCTGGAGCTTTGGAGAATGTAGGGCACTCCTTCATTGCCATTACTCCGGAGAGAGAAGTAGAGAGTCGGCTGATGAGAGACTAGATGTCATGCCATGATGGGCGCTGGCCGTGAGCCAGGCGGCCCATGGTTGAGAGGTAGTGAAAGTTCTGAAATGTATGTGACTCGCTAAAACTGAAAACAGGTACGACCCTAGAAAAAATTGGAGTGCCAAGCGAAAGCTCCCGTAGTTGAAAGACATATACAAGCTAAGATGATTAGATGTTTTGAGCTGTCCCTGTACCAGTCTTGTGGAAGCAGAAAGAAAAAAGGGATTCACTGAAAACCACATAGACTCCCTTTATATATATATATATATATATGTGTGTGTGTGTGTGTGTGTGTGTGTGTGTGTGTTCATATATGTGTGGCTGTGTGTGTATATGTTTATATAAAGATATATATATATATATATATGTCTGTGTGTAAATAAGTAAATAAAGTTATATATATATATATATATATATATATATATATATATATATATATATATATCGAACAGAACAATTTACGTATCCCATCGATAAACAGAAAAATCACTTTTCTCTCAATATATCCAGCTGCGATCCAAGTCTTGACTTTTTCCCCAGTGGATACGTGTACTTCCACTAGTAGCATATTAACACTGAAAATGCTTTATCTAGAAAAAAACGTGTAAAAAATAACAGACTTTATAATAAATGTAGTACTTATAAATGCATTAAGTTAATGAATTCTTAAAATCTGATGTAGATTTTGCCGTCAGCACTTAACCAAAAATACTGTTTCTTGGAGAAAAATCATCGCATATGAATTCTGTATAAACCATAAATAAAATCTTGGCTATTATGTTTTTGGCAGACGAATAATTTCTTCTTCAAAAGACAACATTTGATATCAATCGACTAGGCGATTCCGTTGCGTTACCCTTAAATTCGTGTTTATGCCTAGATTTCGTGCTACGAACGTCAATAGAACTAACGAAAGAAAATTATTTCCATCATAAAAAAGGCAAGAAGTTGAGAACATTACACGGAAACTATGACGAAACCCTTGGGAAAAAAGATAGATGGGAACTACTCAGGGATGATGCATGATGTTTTGAATAAGTCCTAGGAGCAGTACCCTACAAAACAACAGCTTTCCGACGACTTACTTCCTCTCTCAGAAATCGTCCAAGTAACAAGACCAAGACATGCTTGTGAAGTGAGGACAAATTCATTAGCGGTATTCTCTTATGGACTCCTACATATGGATACATCAATATTGACCAACCTGCTAAAAATCTCTAAACTCTGCGCTCGGACACTGCGTACCAAGTACGATGTCTGATTAGAACGGATGGCGTGCAGAACCAAAGGAATCCATGCTGTCGGTACACTTCGATGGTGATGATGATAATGATGATATAATTGATATTCTTTCTTTGTGTAAATTCTACCCCTGGCAAAAATTATGGAATTAGCAAACTAAAATGATGTTCACTTCAGGGTTTGTTTTTTTTTTTTTCATTCAGCAATATTTTATTTTTTAATAAGATTTTTTTTATTCAACTTATACTTTAGCTTCACAAGACATGTTTACGTTTATAGGAGTCAAGGCATGTGTGGAACCAGCCATACTTTTTGGTTTGGTTAGGTTTCTTTTCTTAATAGCATATCAACCTTTGTAGGTCATTTAATGCCAAAGCTATTCTCCTAGAAGAACAGTAGTGGTACTATTTAACCCATACCTGCGAGGATAAGGGGTTTCATTCCTTTCCCAAGGGTATTTGCCCGAAACTGAACGTAATAGCGTAACTGGAGTACGAACTTGCCTACTACGATTCCGCGGTCCATCGCTTTAACCATTACACCACGAGGACACCCCCATACTTTTTTTGATGGGGGAGTGGCTAACATGCAGGACACGGATATTGTAATAAGCGAGTTCGAACTTCAGCCACACGGTTACGTTCACTTTGGGGAAAGATATCCCTTATTTCTTCAACAAAAAAGTAAATAGTACCACTATAGTGGAATGGCTTTGGCATTAGATAACCCACGAAGGTTGATATGCCACTGAATAAAGAAATCGAATTCAAAACTATTACCATTATGCTAAAGAAACCTCCTTTGGTTTTTACAAAGCACAGCTGGTATGAATTCAGAGGGTTTTTTCTCCTAGACTGATTGCTTTACTAAAGTTAAAGAATGGAATTATTTCTATTGCACCTATATGATATAACTAAAGACGTCAACGTAGGAAGCCTATGTGGTGGAGTAGCAAATGAGCTGTACTAGTTGGTGAGTTCAAACTCCAGTTGTGCTATTTTATTAATTTTCGGACTGATACCCTTAGATATGAAACCTCCCTTATCTCCCCAGCTATGGGTTAAATAGTAACACTACTGTACTTCTGAAAACGAAAATACATTAAATACCCCTTGAATATTGAGATGCTATAAACAACGAAACGAAGCCAGAATAATTTTTGGATAAGCTGTTAACTGAAAAGCAGTGCCCCATTGTGCCACATTCTCTCGAACAAATCTAATCAGGTTTTTAATTCAAAGTCTTTTCCTTCTCTGAGACCGGTTGTCTTACCATAGTTACCAGTCTGCCCAAATGCTTTATGTATATCGAGGTTATATGTATATATATATATTTCATATAAATTGAGTCCGAAAATTGATATAGAATATATAATTATCAAAATATTCAAACTGAGCGCTTAATGTATGTTTATTAATACAAAAAAATATATTTAAAAAATTCACATTCAGAGCGATTTTATCATTGATATCAAGTAAAACTCAGCAGAGGTAATCTATTATAAATTTATTTCAACAATATGTTTACGCAGATCGCTTCATCAGATGGTTAACAATTTCAGTGGTGGATATTAATTAAGACTTAAAATTGTAAACTATATTTATAGCTCTAATTTTTCTGGTGCAGCACTAAATAAGTAACGCGATAAAAACTAGATTATACTCTAATAGGTTAAAATTTTATGCAAAGTATATATTTTTTATACATGAAAATTGATGTAAGACTCCTTAAACATTCAAATTAAGATAAAGGTTTTTCCCCCGTAATAATCGTAACCCTCCATTGAAATTGTTCGCCATCTGAGGAAGCAATCTTTGCAAACATTTTGTAGAGATGAATTGATAATGAATTACATCTGTTGAGTTTTACTTAATATATATATATATATATGTATATATATATATATGATATCCAGGCAGTGTCCAAGGACAGTAGGCGTGGATTATTGTTTTACATAGAATATATGAGGGTAATCATATAAATCTATGAGAGTGCTCAATGTATGACTATTGTTAATTCCCTATTTATTCTCTAGGGTATAACAAAATTCACATTCATAGCGTATATAGTACAATTAAATGAAGACTCAAACTCGGTTAAGTCGTCATAATAAATTTATTTCGGCGGAGAATATTATTGCTATATTCTCCGTCTCGTCAGATGACTCTTTTACATACTCTCTCCTGTCGCAGGAGTAATTTGTGTAATTTTCATCTAGTTTTTTTTTTCTCCAAGTATTTCGTTTGAGTCGAAAAAATATATACACAAACTTGAGGATATTTGTTATATAGAAATTATAAATACTTATTTAAAAGTCACGTACCTGACTTCAATAATTCAGAATCTTCGGTTTAATAATTCTGATTGTCAAAAAAACAAAAAGTGTAAAGAATGTAATGACTATTAATCGTGTTAAGAATTATTGCTGTCTGGTCTGCATTTAGTTCTTAGGTCTGACCTTTATCATTAAGAATTAGTACAAGCGGCTTTTACGACTTTCTTTCTTAATAATATGGAGTTTCAGCCAAAGAGAAGTGTAATTGCGTTTATGGTTAAGGCGAGCGATGACAACCAAAAAAGAAGAGAAAAAATTAGACGAGATTTTAAAAAAATAGCTCATAAATCTGCGTGAAAGAAGCAGAAGAACAAAATGAGGAGGAAATAAAAAGGTTCGTTAAAAGATGTGAAAAAAAGCAAAAGAGAGATCAGAAGGAATGGTTGGTAGAATTTGTCAAAAAGAAGCAAGAAAAAAAGAAAGAAAAGCAGCTTATAAAAAAGAAGGAAAATCAAAATATAAAACTAGGAAATTAAAATGTGGAGGTTAGACAAGAAAGAGAAATGAAGAATGAATCAAAGATGAAAAAGTTACATCAAAAGAAGAAGAAGAAGAAGAAGAAGAAGAAGAAGAAAACAGACTGAAAGAAAGAAAGAAACAAACAAACAAACAAATAAGCAGACAAACAAACAAACGATACAAGCAAACGAACATAATTTGTATACAAAAGAAAGGAAGAAAGAAAAAAAGGAAGGAAAAGACGGAATACAAAGAAGCAGCAAAAAAAAAAAAAACGAAACAAACAAACAAACAAAAAATGAAATAGATTGTATTTGAATGAAAATCTTTGAAAGAAAGAAAGAAAGAAAGAAAGAAAGAAAGAATGTTAACATTCACGAGAAAGAAACAAATAAATGATGAATTAATGAAGAAAGAAAGAAAGAAAGAAAGAAAGAAAGAAAGAATGTTAACATTCACGAAAAAGAAACAAATAAATGAATTAATGAAGAAAGAAAGAAAGAAAGAAAGAAAGAAAGAAAGACAAAGAACCAACAAAAAAAGAAAGAAACAAACGAACAAAATACAAACAAACAAACAAAAATGGTACTGTCATGAAAGTCTTTCATAGAAAGAAAAAGAGGGAACATGTGAGAGAAAAGCAGAAAATAAAGACAGATAAAAATCAAAGCTATAACTTATCAATCATTTTGTAATTTTTTTTTTTTAATATTATTATATTATATTCTACACAAAAGTACGTTGAGTGCTTTCTTGTCTTACTTAATTTACTGTCATTTTAGTTTTTAACGAACGATGGGAATTCTAATTATAATATTATATATATATATATATATATATATACATATATATATATACATCAACCCCACTGGCAAGAGCAGATTGTGACGCAAGGTCAGTCTTAAAGAGGTGTTAAACAGGTTTGAATTCAGAATTTTCCTTCTCCATGACCAGTTGTCATACCAACGTTGAAGAGCCCATTCTGCGTTACTATTTACCCACAGCTTGAGGGAGAATATCTGGATTCTTAACTTTCCTGAAGGTATTCGAGTAAACCCAAATTCTTACAGTTTCTTTCAGAATTTGAACTCAGGTCTCTGTCTTCATTTCTTACAACGCTAAACAATATACTGCCAATACCTCCTATATATAAAAATATATATATATATATATACAACTAAAGTTGTATATAGTTGGTTGATTGGTAGTTTAGTTGGTTCAATGGTATATCACGTGCCATAGTCAATCTTTTATTTCCAAGCTATGATATGGTTTCAAGTATCAAATGATCTGCGGTTGTGAATAATTATAGCTTCAAATAACTATTTCTAAAACTAATAATTCAAACAGTTATAACACAGCTACATGATTTTAAATGGTTCTGCATATTTAATAACAATTTGTAGATAGGAGTATGTGTACCGCTACGTGTAACATATTGACCCTCGACTGAGCCGTCAATCAAGAGATGCACCTGTGTAAATAAGCGGAAGAACAGCGAAACTGGTGCATCCAGTCGAAGATATCGGAATATCACCTTGACCTGTGGACGTGGTTGAATTCGGTGATGGTGGCAGATGCATACGCCCACAGGAAGAAGGTTGACATCATAACCATATGCCACAGACGGTTTGGGTCTGTCAGTTCCAGTTGCAGTTGGGGACAAGATGCCAGTGTGAGAATCAGCTTGCAGACTGAGGGCTTGTGGCCCTCACTGACCCACAGTTGAGCAGCCCAGCCAGGACTCGAAAGAAGTGCTGCTAAGGTAAAAAGAACTTTGGGTCAATATGTAGCAGTCTGTCCCCGTCTCCAACTCACCTCTCACACACAACCAACATCAACCCTTTCGCAACCCTTTCGAGAATAGAGTGTGAGAGGTATATTTTTATAAAGAAACGTGTTAGTTCGTTCATTGAAGCATCGTCAGTATGTTTGACTATGTTTCCGCTTATATATGTATATGTATTGTGTAGCTGAATGTGGCTATACGACATACGGATCTCAAATGGAAGGTTGTAATGTTACAGCACAAAATAGGACGTTGTACCGTTACACACCAAATGTACGGTTGTTACCTCACCGTGAAAAAAAGTGACCAACACCGAAACCCTGTCCTGGTTCACAAGCACAAAAGTTTATTCGCTACTACACTTTTTAAATAGTCGTTGGGGAGAAACAAACAGAGTATGAAAACTGAGCTAATCGCTTTAACAGGACAAAGCGAAACAACATGCCATGAGAAGCGAGAGAAAGAGCAGACACAGAGACTTTGAATTTATCTTCCACGTTTCCTCTTCTAGTTCTAACACGTACTTCCTCGCGAGGTCTATCGTCACTGCCGTGCATCCGGGATGCAACTGCTCTTTAAATTGTCTTATCCTGCAGCCAACCCTCGTCTTTACCTCGTTGCATCAAGCAGCCAACTAACTCTCTCCAATTCCGCTTCCACTAACTTCTGTCGTTTTCATTTGAGTTAGCCAATCAGACCTTGTTGTCGATTTGCTGCTTATAGGTTTCTATTTTTTACCCAGGCGTCCCTAATTATTTTACATAGAGTTTCAAGTATTTCTATCTCATACCAATGATTTTTTAACACATCTATTTGGTCTGTAGATGGTATCTTAACAGGTAGTACTACTACGGATCAAGGGGGTGTCCTCGTGGTGTAACGGTTAAAACGATGGACTACGGAATCGTAATGAACTCCAGTCGCGCTATTACGTTCACTTTCAGACAAATATCCATGAGAATGGTGTGAAGCCCCTTATCCTCCTATCTATGGGTTAAATGGTACCACTACTGTTCTTCTCAAAGAGTGGCTTTAGCATTAAAAAGAAAACAAAGAAACTAAATCACTACCGATCAGTATGGATCCTGAAGGAGTGACTCAACATTACCTTGGGCTCCAGAAATAAAACCTCCCCAACAGATATAGTTGGGTGTCATACACAGGACGCCTTTTTTTTAGAGACGGGAAGATGTAGTCAGTGTATCCTTGTTTAGTTGATAAAAATTTGACAAACCACTATTTTGGTATCATACGCACAAATAGATACATATGGAAAGAATGTGATACATAGACTGGTACGAGAAGACTGTGATAGATAGATAGATAGATAGATTATCAGCCTAAATAGATATATACACGTAACATATATCTATATTTTTTCCGAGAGTAACATTTTTCTTTCAGTGTATAAGTTACACTTAATTTAATCTCTCTCTCATTCTCTCTCTCACTCTCTCTCTCTCTCTCTCTCTCTCTCTCTCTCTCTCTCTCTCTCTCTCTCTGATAAATTACCTAACTCATAACATAGAGCCATATTTTTAATAACTATTACAGCTTTTCAGGGTTGACAAAAACAAATTGTGCAACTACTGCTGAGGTGGTAATGTAAAGTAAGTAAAGTTGGCGACTCTAGTCCAGGGCGATCTGAAGGCTCCCTTTTCAATAGCTACTACAACAAGGTGTAGGGGATGGCGCTACTCCTTTCCCTGGATTGCTACACTTTACCTTTGATACATACCTTATATTGTTGAGTGTTAAAAAGGAGGTATCAAGTACCATGTTTAAAGTCTTTGGTATAACGCGACCTGGGATTGAACCCAGGTCTCCGGACCATTGGCGAACACTCTACCCACTAGGCCAATATATATATATATACAAAATAAAAATAAAAAATTCACTTCTTTGGTGTCATTATAAATTTATTTCTGGTCGTGATGACTATCATCAGATATTAAACGAAAAAAAAATGTATTTGGGTGTTCTTATATTGCTTCCGGTAAGAATAAATTTGAAAAAAAAAATTTATTTTTTAATCAAAATAATTTTTTTATTAGAATAATTTTTAATATATTTTTTATCATATTTTTTAATCGAGAAAATATTTTCTACGCAGGAGATATCATATCTATTATTATTATCATTTTAATACAATGTTTATACATTACTTTAAAAAAACGTTACCCATTATTTAAATACTCCTGAAAATTTTTAAAAAACAGTGAGTGTATATTGAAACCCCTACCCACGAGCAAGATGTGATATAAGATCCATTTTTAAGCAGAGTTTCACAGGTCTGAAGTTTTTTTTTCTCCTAGACTGGTTGCTATACAAGGTCAAAAAACCTAGACAGTCTTGTAATTTACTCATTACAAGAGGCAGAATAGTTGGAAGCGTCACTTTACCAAGCGTTTTACTTCTACGTCCAGGATTTGAACTCACATCGCCATATCCATATCCTACAACGCTAACCATTATACCACCCACACTTCCATAGATAAATCAATAGATAAATAGATAGATGTGAAAAGAATGAGATAGATAGATAGATAGATAGATAGACGAAATAAAGATATGGCATGCATTTTTGAATCGCTCTGTTTGCCAATCAAGAATAAAAGTTGGAAAACTTTACCAGAACTGACACTCCATTATTGGAATTTTCGCCGCAGACTGTAAATAATAACGAATGATAAATATGAATAATAAAAAATAAATCTCCTCAGCCACCTCGTCGCAAGGCCCATCATCACTGGCAATCTCTCTAGTCAGTTCCTCTTAACTGCATCCATCATAATGATGCTGCTTCATTTCTGACTATTGTGTTGGTGCAGTCAGCCGCACACCAAATGAAGAGATAACAATTTTTTTCTTGTTCCTTAGACTCTTACCTTAACCTAACATATTTGGGCCGTAGCGCGCAATATATTTACAAAAGAATAATATCATTTTTGAATGAGTAAACGCGATACTAACTAGAGATATTTTAAGTGTCTGAGAATAATATCAGGGACCGGTTCGTCTGATGAACTGAAAGTGGTATTCTGTCTCGTTACCGATAAGTTTTTTTTCTTTTTCTTATATTTTGGACACGAATATACGCGGAATAAAGTAATGTCTGCTATATATTTATTTCCCGTGAAACTACAAAAGAAAAAGGGAGCAAAATAATACCGTTGGATATAATAAGATTTTAACTTCAAAACATCCCGTATGATAATATACTTTAAAGAGCACTAAAATTAAGTGCTGAAAACCATCATGCTGACTCTGATAAAAAAACCCATAGAGTCATTTACTAAGATTATCTTACATATAGTACAAGTGTGGGAGCACCCACTGAGACTCGATGTTTTAAGTAATTGTCTGCCAGTCTAGCTTACTGGGTGCAGAAGTAAAATTAGGAATATTCTAAAATAATAATAAACGACTCTATTATAAAACAAGATTAATTTTAATTTTTGAAAATAAACAAATTAAAAAGATGGATACAAAATAGTAAATTTACTCAATGTGGCCACAATATTTTTTTCAATTATTGTATCAACACGCCTTCAAAACGATTAGGATACCTTCAAAATAAATTCTTCAGACATTTAATTCCATTCCTCCTCAATAGCAGTTTTAAACGAACCAATATTTGGATGGGAATTTGCATTTGTTTTGTTTTCTAAAACGCCCCATATAGCGTAATCAACGGGTTTAAGGTCTGGGCCGTAGCGCGCAATATGTGTGAAGCCCCTTATCCTTCTATCCATGGGTTTTTTATCATATTTTTGATGTTCTCGTGGATTTTCAATTCATTAGCGTGTTTTCTTATTGACGTTGTCATGTCCTTCTTAATCGCTGTAGAGAGAACAGTTACAAAGCCTTCTTTTTCGTTATTTTTTTTCAAACCTCCACTTTCCTTTTTCCTTAAAAAGTTCCTTTTATGTAAAAAAAAAAAAAAAAAAAAATTCTTTCCTCTATATACAGTAGGCAAAGAAACTTTGGCTTGGTTTTGGCGTTAAGCAATTCATAGATCCTTTGCTGTTTCTTTTCTTGATCACTCATATTGGGCTGAACTTTGATATTTTGAAAAGTGGTAGATTAATAGAGCTAATCATGAAAATGTGGGTCTATTGCGTTTTTTTTTTTTTACTAATTTGACAAAAAAAAAACTTTTTAAAATTTATTCCATATTTTGCTTCCACATCCTGTACTAATCATTACGCAACGTGCACAAAAAAAGTAGCCTCACCAACAGGATAGTGAAAGAATGGAAAATATAGGTGCATTTTTATAATGCACCTATTTTTTCCATTCTTTCTCTATCCTGATAGTGAGGCTTAGATTTTGACAACAGCATACCCAGCAGAAAGACAAGTCTCCCCCACCGACCGAAGCAAAAGCTGTCCTGAGAAAGATGGTGATGTTCCAGTTCCGGAGCCCTAAGAAGTATGGAGTCTCGCATTCGTTTCCATATATATCTATATGGTTTGCTATATTAAAAATAAAGACTGCTCAGTATTGGTGATAAAGTATGTATATATATATATATATATAATCTGTCACCAATACTATGCTTTTTTTTTATAAATATAGCAAACAATATTAGTATATATAGCAACGAATATATACATATATATATATATATATATATAAGTTAGGATAGCATAGACACTGAATCAGCGGTGCGGGGCGACAGTCAGTTTCTCGCCTATGAGATCATCTGAGCAAGTCTTACCGATTCCCTTCTCCGTGCTCGTAAACGTTTGTTTTGTGGGCATTCGGTTCGATGGTCAGGCGAGGAACTGTCGAGCACCAAGCGCCATTGACTCTACGCTCTCCTAACGTATATATAAGTGAAGTAAAGTTGGCGACCGTAGTCTAGTGTGACCAGAAGGCTCCCTTTTCAATAGTTACTACACCGAGGTATAGGAAGTGGCGCTACTCCTTTCCCTGGATTGCTCCACTTTACCCTTGATATGTACCTTATATTGCTGACTGTTAACCAAGGAGGAATTAAGTGCCATTTTTAATGTCTTTGGTATGACGCGACTTGGGATTGATCTCAGGTCTCCCTGACCATTGGCAACACTCTACCCACTTGGTCAATGAGCCAGTATATATATATATATATAAAGTTGATTTTCTTCCAAACCAATACAATGAAAAGCTATTATTCCAAGTAAAATATTCTATAATCAAGTTGGATATTATAAGGTATTATTTAATACCAAATGTTAAGACACTGAAACTCTATTAGAAAGAAAATTTGAATAGGTAACGGTTTTCCTCGTATTAAGTTATATGGTGAAATGATATAAAGTACTTGATTGGTTAAAAAAAATTACCCGTCTATCATGTGACGTATTTTCTGTGAGGTCTGCGTGTTTGAGTAAGTTTAGGTCGGTAAAAAAACGGCAGGTTCTATTTCTGTAGAAAGACATTTCAACTTTGTCATAAAGACTATCACGAAACATCTATAAAGAAAAAAGAAATTTTTCATTATCAGTATTATTTTTTTAACATAATCAGCTTTTTCACAATACACTTAATCAAACGCCTTTCCTTTAATAAAATACGTCAAATATTGTACTGAGAATATTTGCACTCACTTGAGATTGAAAAGTATCGAGAGGGAAGATGCATTTCATAAATTTACAATTTAATGAAAACATTTGGACAACTGAGCAATATATATATATATATATATATATATATATGATTGATTGAACAATAGAGACGTTTTTTGTCTACTTATCTTTGTATTTATCCTTTCAAGTAGCCATATCGATGTTATGATATCCGTCCAGAATTTGTTCATAAACCTTCCATAATTAACTTGTTCCCAAGTATTTTCGGCTTTGTCTTGGGCCATCATCGGGGGCGGGGACGTGTATTGCAAATACGATATAACCTTTGCACGTACATAACTATTTTGTAAGGATTAAGCATTTAATGTTTAATAAATCCTTACAAAGTGTAATTTGTCTCTTCACGAGATTACCTCTGTATTCCAAAGTGCTGTTATAATGGTAACTACTTGGAAATCAATTAACGAGGGAAGGTTTATTAACCAATTCCAGACGGATATGATAACATCAATACGCCAACATGAAAGCACAAATGCAAAGATAGGTAGACAAAAAAGTCTATATTGTTCAATCAAATATACCTTAACGAAGAAATGCTGCTCAAATATACATATATATATATATAGTCATCCACAGATAGATCAGTTTCGTTCTATCAGAACTCATCAGTGTAGCTTGACATACTAGCTTCCCGTCGTTAGGATCGAAACCCAGTTGACTCAAATGCCAATCCAAGACTCTACCCCTCAGCAGCGAAGTAAATTTTAAACGGTTATGAATCACAATTACTATTGTTTACATACATCCGCTTAACGGCTACCGAGATCTCAATTCATATATGAAGAGCCTTGCATAAACGCTAATGGCAACACGATTACTTCATTCGCTAGAGAGTTCAACCCTACGGGAGTAGGGGAGTATATATATTTATATATATATATATATATGGGGGTGGACGTAAGTGCATCTCCGTATCTTGACGTTTGAAAAAGTCATCGTGAATTTTTAAAGAATAAATGAAACCAGTCTTGCTATTTTCTAATATATGGGGGTGAAACATAAGATCACACAAATGCAGCACCTTCTATTCTTACTATAGCTAGATCTTTGTGGCTTTTACTCGGTTCTTCAACAAAAAAATTAATCTCATGGCTGACGAAAGGTCGAATGCGAAAAAGACGGTGTAAAACCATAAAGCTGAATCTACTAATTAAAACCGTGATTTACTATGTATCGTTCCCAAGAAGAAAATATCATTTGAATTTTATTACCTTCTTATTTACCAATGTCCTAGTGGTACAGAGCATACACAATTTAAAAACGTGATTTACTTGGATCATTCCCAAGATGAAAATATCATTTGAATTTTATTACCTTCTTATTTACCCATCACCTAACGCTGGAACAGTATATTGCTGAATCTACAAATCAAAATTGTGATTTGCTTTATATCATACCCAAGAAGAAAATGGTATTTAGATTTTATCATTTTATTATCTACCCGTCTACTGACAGTGTAAAATCATATAGCTAAATCCACTAATTAAAATCGTGATTTACTTGTTTCGTTCCCTAGAAGAAAGTAGTATTTGAATTTTATTACCTTCTTATTTACCCATCTCCCTACGTTGTAAAAGCATATAGCTAAATTCCCTAATTAAAACCGTGATTAAGAGTTTGAACTCAAAAATATTCACGTCGACAGACACATTTATAGCAGAGGAAAAGAAGTTAGTAAAAAATGAATTAATTGATGAATTGATAAATTTTTTTGCTGAAATCATCGTAATGGGTCAAGAAGAATTCTGAATGTGTTCGTAAATATGTTTAAAGCGTGTGAAATTAACTGGCTTGCGGCTCGGACGACAAAATAACGATTGTGAGGAAGCTATAAACTCAATTGCAAATATTCAGCTTTAATTGATGGCGTAGATATCACCTCAAACAAATTCTAAAAAGTTAAGTATTAGCTCAAGTAAACCTTAGACATCTCATGTAAGTTTAGAGAATAAACAATAAAGAGAGACGAATAATTCGCCAAATTCAATAAAAAAAAAAACAACAGCCATACCTCTATAGGAAAAGCTAATAGAAAGAGGAAGAAAGTAAATAATCTCTCATTGAGAGAGCATCGATAAAAACCGAATATCCAATAAGGTGATGAAATTTATAATGAAAAAGACTGCTTCTATTTTGATTAATAAGATCAAAATAGAAGAAGTCTTTTTATTATAAATTTTATAACTTTATTATTTACCTGACGATGTGAAAATATATAATTGAAACCACTAATCAAAACCTTGAGAAAACACATTTACTTTCTATCACTCTGAAGCTAAAATGACTATTTGTTCATCGCCCGCATGAATAAAAGCATATATCATAAACCATTTATAAAAAACTAAGATCAAAAATTTTTACTTTTTGTGGCTCTTAGGCGAAAATACATTTAAAATGTTTTTACCTACTTATATCCTCATCACTCGAAGATGTGAAATCATACATATGAATTCACTAATTAAAACCAGGAGTAAACACATTTACTTCCAATTACTCTTAAGTGAAAATATATTTACGTTTTATTACCTTCTCATTTGCTCATCACAAAACGTAAAAATATTTTGTTAAATCACTATTCTAGGTATCTGCATTTACTCATCCAAAGTCGTCTCCTGGAGATTTTCTCTTTGTATTCATAAGATAACACGTGCAGGCTAAAATATTTTTAAAGGGGGCGTCTTGTTTCTTGAAATAAAGCCCCAAAAATTCACACGAGGAATAGATCCCTTCTAGTAGCACACAAAAACATTTAGAAAAACTTGAATCATCCAATGATAACATATTTAGAGCATTATAGGATCTTCTAGAAATATAGGAGACTCTCGAGAGATTCACAATGAAATTCCAATCGATTAACTATATTTTCTTTTAAAAACAAAGTTACGCCACAAATCAAGTGTGGTGGGCAGTGCGTTATGCTAAATGTCAATATTTGTTTTTCATCATATAGGCGTGCTGACATCATGCATTCCCTTGGCTCTCTCTTGCCGCTTATTCCTATCAGCTATCGCTCTTGGTATGTCCTTTAAACTAAGTATATTGTACCCACTGAGCTGATTAATGTAAATTGTTGCTAGTCGGCCAACACTGGCATGCACACGTATAAGAATCCATAGGAGAAAGCCGCATCAGAGTTTATCCTTACTTCACCAGCAATGCCCATCATGGATTTTTATATTTTTGGGTGGTTTGTGTGATGGGAGGCAAGCGGCCGTACAGCTGTCTTGTAGGGTGCTGCATCCAGGATTTATTCAAAACAGCACGCAGCATTCTTGCATCGTCCCTATCAAGCCTTTTCTCCTATTGTTTAGTTAGAGTCCAAGTGGTGCTGCCATACAATAATACTAACACGAAATATACTCGTCTAGTCTCTTGCTTCCACGAAGAATTCCAGTAGAAGAGCAAACATATCCAATCGGAGAAGTTATTTACTTCGTTTAGCTTTGATATATTGCAAAAGGTTATGATTACCAGAAACATCTATTGGGCCGATATCCCGACAACTGGAGGAAAAAGTTGATATTCAAATACCGAGTCGCTTGTGGCGGAAATATCCTCACTACCGATGTCTCCATCGAGACTCTCCAATGTCTGTAAGTATAGTTGAGTTGTAATATCAGTTCCAACTAATGTGAGTATTGATATTGTGGTTGTTGTTGTTTTATTTCGTTTGTTTGGTTCTTTTCTCAAGTTTGCTTGGAACAATCATGTATGCTTCACCACATCTACAAAAGTATGCTTGCATACACACATGCGTAGACAGACGCGCAGACGCATGCGCAAACATGTACACACATTTGCACATATATATCCATGATCTTTGGCCCTTCTGGTACAAGCACGCAAATAGAAAGACTTGTTATAGAAAGCTGCTAATCAATATTAAGATAATTCGATCGGGATAATTTTCATGTCGGCCAAGAGCCATTTCCAGCGTCGTCTAATCAGAAATGATTGGACATATCCTGTCGCTAGTAACCATAGCGACAACTTGTTATCGAATTTATGCAAACCTTTAGCACAAAAAAATGACGGAATCATTAAGGCACTCTTATGATCTGGCTGCATGGAGAGAGCACAAAACTGGAGGCTACAAATTACGAAGGTCGACTGAAAAGTCCATAGATTGACCAAGATACTCTCATGCATGGAAAACAAATGAGGTTTATTTTTCAGCACAATTTTGCTTGCGGTCCACACACTTCTAACCTCAGTGTAGTAGTGCTTAGATCGTATTGATCATCAACATTAGGTAAGACATCATATGAACTTTTCTGCCTTTTAACTTTTTAGCCCACCCAAGTTAAGTTCAATGTCTTCAATGAAGATGGGTGATACAATACGATTAGATAAAACCATATGGATTCTTAGTATATTGGTCCGTGGGCAAGGTCAGCGGGCTATCAGTAGTCTTGGTGCTCAATAATTCTGGCCTTGTGCTAAACAATGATGAGCTCTTTTAATTGATAATAGTCTTAAAAGTTACTCATTTAAAATAAAATGTGTTAGTTTGTCTAACACAGCAAAACCTATTATGGATAAAATATGACATTCCGAGCTGTAGTGTGGCCGTATAGTTGGTGCCTTGTGGGGTGTTGCTGCCAGGACTTGTTCAATATATATACATAAGAAAATTTAATTTTTTTTATTTTAACAAATGAATAAATATACTTTTCATATAATTAACTGTACACAGATGCATAATAACTAAATATGAATTTAAAAAAAAGAAAAAATTGATTTAAGAGAAATAAATCCTATTTATCCGTATTAATGGGTAAAAAGGTTTTTATACAATGCAAATTTTAGATTTTAAAATCCTTAATTGCTTTGATACTTGAGATTTTTCAATTGAAATTTTCAAAAATGTTCCAGTAATGTTATTAGTTGTTAATCTTAGCCTAAAAATAATAAACAGAACATTCTGTAATTGATATTCGTAAAAACAGGTTACTGTCGAAGCAAGAGGTAAAGAATTGACTAATTTGCAAAAAGAACTGATTATTAAGCTCTGGGGGGAAAGTAAATGTTACCGGGAAATCTCAGACAACCTAAATATTCGATTTACTTCGATTATTTATTAGGCGACATCACATTATACGGAACCCTCTTAAACTAGTAGACAAATTCACCTACCTAGGAAGCAGCGTATCATCAACAGAAAAGGACATCGACACGCGGCTAACGAAGGCATGGACAGCTATCCATAGTCTATCGATCATATGGAAATCAGACCTGACCGATAAAATGAAACGCTGTTTCTTTCATACAGCGGTCGTATCGATACTGCTGTATGGATGCACTACTTGAACGCTAACTAAACGGCTCAAGAAGAAGCTAGACGGCAATTACACAAGAATGTTGCGAGCAATATTGAACAAGTCCTGGCGGCAACATCCCACAAGGCACCAACTATACGGCCACCTGCCTTCCATCACGAAAACTATCCAAGTTAGACGATTCAAACATGCAGGACACTTCTGGAGAAGCAGGGACGAGCTCATAAGTAATGTACTCCTATGGACCCCCACATATGGCCGCGCAAAAGCAGGACGACCAGCTCGAACATACATCCAGCAGCTATGTGAGGATACGGGATGTGACCCTGAAGACCTACCAGAGGCGATGAACGATAGGGAGAAGTAGCGAGAGAGGGTCAGGGATATCCGTGCTAGCGGCACGACATGATGATGATGATGATGATGATGATGATGATTTATTGATTGCAACGTATAAAAACACAAAACTGTTAAAAACCAAGAACAGGAGCTTTACAAAAGATTTTTTCAAGATCTTTGAGGAAATTAATGCGTCAATTAAACCAAATCAAACAATTAATCGTCATGAGTCACAGGATGAGTTGCTTTCATGAGGAATCTATGTCAATAAACAGACAATAAGCAATGAAATTCACTGGACAATCTAAAGTCATGCTCCTCACGGAAAACTCCACTACTTTTGAAAAGACACAGAAATGCCAGGTTAAAATTTGTTCGTAAACATAAGGAAGAGGAAAAATCGTACTGGGAAAGAGTACATACGAAACAAAAATTCTGTTGTTTGGATGTAATTCTAGAAATCATGCACAGAAGAAAGATGGCGATGCCTTCAAACCAAAGAACAAAGTTCCAACTGTGAAATTTGGAGGTGGCAGCATTATGGTTTGGGGATGTTTTTTCAGCAAAAAATACTGGGAACAAATCAGTAATAGATGGTAGGATGGATGCTGCAGCATATCGAAATATTTTGGAAGCAAATTTAATAATTTCAGTCGAAAATCTTGAACTTTTTCTTGATTGGATCTTCTAACAAAATAATGATTCTAAGCACACAACAAAATAATCTAAAAGTCCTGAAATGCCCTAGTCAGTCCCCAGATTTAAACCGAGAATCTATGGCGTTATTGGAAAATTCAAATCCCTGATTTGAAAATAATATGCGAAGAAGAATGGAAAATACCACCTAAAATTTTAAAATCATTAATTGAGAACTACAAGAAGAGGTTGGTTGATGTAGAAGTGAATGATAGCTATTCTATAAAGTATTAAATGAACATTATGTATTCATTTTTTTATTGTACGAATAATTTTTTTACCCATTAAAATGGATAAATGGGATTTATTTCTATTAAATCAATTTTTTTTTTTGTTTCACGGACATTGGCCTAGCGGTTAGAGTGTTCGCCAATGGCCCGGGAGACCTGGGTTCAGTCCCAGGTCGAGTCATACCAAAGACTCAAAGAATGGTACTTGATGCCTCCTTGCTTAACACTCAGCATTATAAGGTACAGATCAAGGGTAAAGTAGAGCAATCCAGGGAAGGAGTAGCGCCCTCCCCTACACCTTGGTGTAGTAGCTATCGAAAAGGGAGCCTTCGGGTTACCCTCGACTATGGTCGCCAACTTTACTTACGTTACTTATATATTTAGTTATTATGTATCTGTGTACAGTTAATTTTAAGAAAAGTACATTTATTCATTAGAAAATACAAAAAATAAAAAAATTATATGAGTACGAATATTTGTTTTTACCTCCTCCACGGTATATATATATTACGATCAGGTTGTATAGATTACAAACAGGTTGTGAGATGGTTTGGTTTCTTTGTTTAATGGCATATCAACCATTGTAGGTTAATTAATGCCGAAGCCATTCTCCTAGAATAACAATAGTGGTACCATTAAACCCATAGCTGGGAGGATAAGGGGGTTCATACTTTTCCCAAGGGTAGTTACCCGAAGGTGAACGTACGAGGTGTCTTCAATAAGTTTCCAGACTTTTTTTACGTACATTTAAAATTTTCGTAGACTCTTGACAATTCAGTATGTTATTGCTATACGACTTATGGGATGACTGACCAATTTTCATGATTTCAGGTTCAAATGAACACCTACAGCAGGAATTAGAATACACCCTACCTGATTGTCACAGCTGGTGAATTTCAAAACTGCAATCTGGATGTGAGGACACTTTAAAAGAACGACATGCAATAAAATTCTGTTTTAAACTTGAAAAAATGCCACAGAAACGTATGGAATGCTTCAGACTGCTTTTCGACCATCTTGCAGGAATCGAGCATCAGTTTTTGAGTGGTATAAGAGATTCAAGGAAGGCAGGGATTCTATGAGGGATGATGAGAGGTTTGGGAGGAGTAAGGAAGTCAGAATAGCAGAATTGATTGGCCAAATAAAGAATTTCATGAATAAGGACCGTCGTGTGTCTATAGAGACAATAAGTGCACAGTTTGATGTCAGTGTAGGAACTGTACACACAATTATTCGCGAGGAAATGAAGATGCGGAAGATTTGCACGAAGTTTGTCCTAAGTGTGCTCAGAGAAGATCAGAAAGAAAGACGTGGTCATGACAGCAGGGAGATGGTCGAGCTGATCAATTCAGATCCTGCAGTTCTTGATGCTCTGGTGACCTGCGATGAAAGCTGGATCTACTGCTATGACCCAAAGACCAAGAGACAGAGTTCCCAGTGGAACCATGCTGGCTCTCTCAGACCCAAGAAGGCCAAACAGAGCAAATCCACCAACAAACCTTTGATGATCCCTTTTTTTTTTTTGACAGCACTGGCATGATTTATATGCACTGGGTTCCCACTGGGCAGACAGTCAACAAGGAATACTATGTTGAGGTTTTAAGGGAGTTCAGAAAGAGATTCCTTGGGAAGAGGCCAGCACTCTTCAAATCGGGTCAATGGCATTTCCACCAGGACAATGTATTAGTCCACAACTCCATCCTTGTCACAGACTATTTGACCAAGATGGGCATCAAGACAGTTCCTCACCCTCCCTATAGTCCAGATATTGCTCTCTGTGACTTTTGGTTATTCCCTAAGCTCAAGGAAAAACTTAGAGGCAGTCGTTATGAGACAATCGAGGATATGAAAGAGGCTGTGACGAAGGTCATTGACACGGTCACACGAGAGGACTTCCATGGGGCTTTCCAGAAGTTGTTGGAACGGTACAAGTGCATTGTAGCCGGAGGAGATTACTTCGAAGCGGACTAGAATTTCATGTGTGCACTATCAATAAAGGTGCCCATACGAAAAAAGTCTGGAAACTTATTTAGTGAGCTTTGTAAATAGCGTGACTGGAGTACGAACTCGCGTACTACGATTCCGCAGTCCACCGATTTAACCATTACACCACGAGGACACCAACTAGGTTGTATGATGCTCATTGTTAAAAATAAAGAACAATTGAGTCACTTTTACCCAAACTTGCGATAATTCTTCGTATTTGCAATATATTTCATTTATTTTTATCGGTTATTTTTACGGGTTATTGTTTATTTACTACGAGTGTGGTGTAAGGAAGATAGCTACGAGTGCGTTCGGAGAAATCAAATATCTGCAAAAACTCCTGGAGGTTAATAGATATTTTGAATAAATAATTGATATTGTTGTTTTTCAAAACTGGAGGGATAGTATTAACTTAATTTTTCTTTAATTGTGTTTCTAAGCCATTTTGAGTCGGTCGACCATTAAGATGAAAAGAAATCTCACTTAGTATCTTGTGACGTTTGACTGCATGTAGGAGGGAGGGAGAAAGTCATCGTTCACTCACAGCGAGTGGTTAAGCAGATGTGAGTTTATTTGGTTTGGTTTGATTTTTTTTGTTTAATGGCATATCAACCTTCAAGGGTTATTTAATATCAAAGCCAACTTGAAGTAAAATAGCATTTAACCGATTGCTGAAGAAAAAAGGGGATTTCATACTTTTCCCTAAGGGTAAGAGTCCAAAAGTGAACCTGAGAACATGATTTGAGTCCGAAGTCGATTACTTTGAGGCCACAGTCCGGCAACTTACCTATTACAGAACGGGAACTTTTCAATTACATTTTAATGTCTTTCCATGCATGACTTCAATACTTCCGGAAAATTTTGATGACATTGGACAAGAAATTGAGGAAGGCTGGCTGTATGGACATTTCGGTTTGTAGATAGTTTCTTGTTTCATGGAATATCAACCTTGGTGAGTTATTTAATGCCAAAGTCCTTGTAGAAGAACAGTAGTGGTACTATTTAACCCATAGGTGGGGAGGTAAGGCGGTTTATACCTCTCCCTAGGGTGTTAGTTCGAAAGTGAGCGTCACAGCACGACTAGAGTTCGAACTCGCTTACTACGATGTCTCAGTCCAACATGTTAGACACTACGCCACGGGAGATAGCCACCTGTGATAATATATAATGTTATAAAATACATTCATTTTTAGTCATTAGTCAACAGTTATGTATAACACATTTTATTTGTGATTTTATCCGGGGTTTTGGCGGGGGTCTTTTTTTATTTTTTTCTCTGGTTTGTTTTTTGATTCTATTTGTTTTTTGGGGTTTTATTGGGTTTTGTTGGAAGGGAGTTTGTTTTGTTTTTTGTTTGTTTTGGTATTTTAGCAAGAAAAAGATTTTTTTCTCGAACTATTGAACATTTTTTTTTTCTATCTATCTCTCTCATTTTCTTAAATTGATATTTATCCAGTATTTTCTCATTTTTTTCTTTTTATTTTTCTTACATTTCTTATACTTTTTTTATACATTACTTCCCTTTCTTATTCTTTTTTCTCTACTCTAGCTCTCTTTCTCCTTCTCTCTATATCTTTGTTTCCTTTTTCCTTCTTTCTACACTACTTCTCTTTCTCTTTTTTTTTCTGTACCCTTAGTTTTCTTTCTCCTTCTTTCTCTAACTTGGTTCTCTTTCTCCTTTTTTCTATAATTCTTATTCTACTTCTTTCTAAACGTTATTTCTCTTTCTTTTTCTTCCTTCTTTCTCGGTGTGGGTTCTTTTTCTCCTTCTTTCTTCTGCATGTTATTTCACTTTCTCCTTTTTCTACCTTTTTTGCTTTTTTGCTTTTTTATATGTTACTTCTCTTTCTCCTTCATTTTTGTTCATTTCTCATTGTCCTACTTCTTTCGATACATTATTTCTCTTTCTTTTTCTTCTTTTTCGGCCTGGGTTCTTTTTCTCTTTCTTTCTTCTGTATGTTACTTCTCTTTCTCCTTCATTTTTATATATGTTATTTCTCATTCTACTTCTTTCAATACGTTATTTCTCTTTCTTTTTCTTTTTTCTCAGCCTGTGTTCTTTTTCTCTTTCTTTCTTCTGTATATTACTTGTTCTTCTTTTTTTTCTTTCTACCTATTGCTTCACTTTCTCTTTCTTTCTATACGTTCCTTCGCGTTCCCCTTTTTATATACTTTACTTCTCTTCGCCTACTTTTTATACGTTCCTCCATTTTCTTCTTCTTTCTATACTTTGTTCTTTTTTCTTCCTTTATATTCGTTGCTTCTTTTTCTACTTCTTTTTTCTATATGTTGTTTCTCTTTACTTTTCTTTTTATACATTTCGACTGTTCTTTTTTTTTTCTCTCTATGCGTTACATTTCTTACAGCACTTTTTTTCTAAATGACATTTCTTTCTCATTCTTTTTATAATTCCTTCTCTCTTCCTTTCTTTTTCTTTTTTTCTTTATGTTACTACTTTTTTTCTTCTTTCAATACACTACTTTGCATTTTCTTTCATATTCCTGTACCGTATATCACTTACTGCTTGGAAGAAACAAGCAGCGGTCGTATCGATACTGCTGTATGGATGCACTACTTGAACGCTAACTAAACGGCTCAAGAAGAAGCTAGACGGCAATTACACAAGAATGTTGCGAGCAATATTGAACAAGTCCTGGCGGTAACACCCCACAAGGCACCAACAATACGTCCACCTACTCCCCATCACGAAAACTATCCAAGTTAGACGAACCAGACATGCAGGACACTGCTGGAGAAGCAAGGACGAGCTCATAAGTGATGTACTCCTATGGACCTCCACATATGGCCGGGCAAAAGTAGGACGACCAGCTCGAACATACATCCAGCAGCTATGTGAGGATACGGGATGTGGCCCTGAAGACCTGTCAGAGGCGATGAACTATAGGGAGAAGTGGCGAGAAAGGGTCAGGGATATCCGTGCCTGTGGCATGACATGATGATGATGATGATGATGATATCACTTACTCCTTTTTATGCATGTTTCTTCGCTTTCTCCTTCTTCTGTCTATACATTACTTGTCTTTATTTTTTCTTTCTATTTGTCCCTTTTTCCTTCCTCATTTCTCTACCTTCCTTCATATCCTTATTTTACGTTTTCGTTTTTCTATCTTCGCGTTACCTCTTTCGTCTTCTACTACATATTTCTGTACATTCAGAATCCTTCTTCTTTCTATACGTCCTGATATATCTTTTTTCTTTCTTTTCTGTCTTCTTCTTTCTATGTGCTACCTCTTCTTCTTCTTCTTCTTCTTCTTCTTCTTCTTCTTCTTCTTCTTCTTCTTTTGTTCGACCAACCCAGATGTTTCTTACAACTTATTTCTATACATTCAGAATCTTTCTTCCTATGCCTCCTGATACATCTTTCTTTTTTGTTTTCTTTCTTCTTCTTTCTATGTGTTACCTCTTCTCCTCCTCCTCCTTTTTCTTCTTCTTCTATTGTTCGATCAACTCAGATGTTTCCAGCTACTTATTTCTATACATTCAGAATCCTTCTTCTTCCTACAGGTCCCGATACATCTTTATTTATTTTCTTTCTTCTCCTTTCTGTGTTACCTCTTCTTCTTCTTCTCCGCCTCCTCCTTCTTCTTCTTCTTCTTCTTCTTCTTCTTCTTCTTCTTCTTCTCTTGTTCGACCAACCCAGATGTTTCCAACAATAACAATACGAACCAAATAATTTCCCTCCACCAACGAAAAACATGTTATGCCCTTCTTAATCTGCAAGCAAAAAGACACTAAAAACTATGCCTGACCTGAAATCCTGCCTGAGGCTCCAACTTTTCTTTGTCGGCATTGGCCCTGTTTTATCTCATGACCTCCCAGTGTGCCAAATGCTGATTGGCCTCAGGAGTCAGGACACTAGAGGTTGGAAGAATGCTACGATCCTCACCGTGTATTGACTTCTCGAAAAAAAAAGATTTTGTCAAATGAATGAGCGGTTGACCACCATTGCATAGTCAAAAGGTCACGAATATTTGGACTGGCTTCTTCGCTTTTGACCTTTCGCAGGTCTTGTTACTCTAATTCGACTGCATTGTCCTAGAAAGTGATTCGTTTTAACTTGGTGTCATAAATCGCATAGATAAATTCAAAAACATTTCCTACTTCTCTTCCCCATGCTCTCTCTCTCTCACACACACACACACACGCGCACGCGCATTCGCCGATATATTTGCTGTGCTGCCTGGGGAAAATAGTCACACATGGTTTGCTTGTTTGGTTATTTAATGCCGATGTCAGTCTTTCTCTCCAGGCGTTTCCTTAAAGTCCAAGTCGGGCAACTGCACAACCACCACAGCTTGGAAGAAATCCCCGTTTTATTTTATCAGAGAGATCAGATATCCATATAGCAATTATCTTGTCAATAGCAGTCAATATATATTATATTTACGTATGTTAACATCGCTTTCAGTTGATGAGATATTGTTTGAGGTTTATGGAATATCGACTCTTTTAGGTTATTTAATGCCAAATACATTTTTCAACAAATAAGCAATTCTATTTCAAACAATTCACTTTATCATAAGTACTTGGTTTAACTGTCAAAAATTTTTTTTCAAGCTATTCAGTTTAGTCAAACATTTCTAATTCAAACAATCCAGTTTGGTATAAGTATGGTTTTTGTTCAAACAATTCAGTTTAGCGTAAATTCCCAGGTAAGTTATATTTGACCTATAGAGAGGATCCAATCAAGTGCTACCACTCCGGGCCAGAGTAGACCTTGGAGCGATGGCAATGAAGGGATACTTGGCATTCCCCAAAGCTCCAGCATTACTGGAACCTCACCATCAGATTGTTTAGTTTCATATCCAAGACACTCGTGGTGGATGCCTTACACCTTTGCAGAGAAGCCGACTGGGCAAGATGAGATATTATAACCGACGTATATGAACAAGTCTTATATTTTTAAAGGTTTGCCATTTAATGAGATGATACCATGCTCTGTAACATATATAAATTGTGTCTATAACAACCAAAATTAACCCTTTTTTCCGAATAGATCTATAATAAATAAAGTTATTATCATAGTGAAGATGATATTTATTATTTGAACACTATGTAACACATATTTCCTAACTTAATTGTATCTCTTGTTTCTTAATTGCTTATGTTGTAAAAGTATAGAAAAATACCATTATTTTCTGTGCTTTTGTGCCCTGGATAAGAAAATTTGGAGATAAACTTAATTTCTTTGTAAAAACAGCCAAATTTGCCAATTGTCAAGAGGTCTGGATAAAACGACATACGAATCAAATCTTATACGTATCTATACTAAAGTTAGACAAAAATGAAGAAAAAAGTGTTTAGAATTGAATATAAAAATTCTCTATTAGCAACTCAACACTGAGTCTACTAATAATATTCTAGAAAATTGTTACATGTGAAAATTTAGTAATCCAAGCGACAAAAGCAAAACCTGAAGTGAAAAATAGATTTTTTTCTATGTGTTTAGGCAGAAGGAAATAGAAAATAACATGGAACAAAACAAAATAACAATTGTGTTGCATCGTATAACGTATTGCTATACGATATAATTTTCCTCCACTTAAGCAAGCTAGCTAGCTAGCTAGCCAGATAGATAGATAGATAGATTAAATAATAAAGACAAATTTTGTCTGTATAATTTATCTAAGATCCTTTCTATGAGTTTTGAAAGATTTCGAAAGTTTTTATAACATAACAAAAATATTAAATAATCAAGACAAATCATGTCTGTATAATTTATTCAATATCCTTTCAAGTTTCCCGATAAGTATCTTAGTTTCAGGTTGGAATTGGTAGATGAATTTTCCAAAATTATCCCTTGCGCTTTCGGGCCCTTCATAGGTCATCATCAAGGGTTGCTTGCTTGAGTAAGGTGAGCTGGGTTTTTTTTTAATTTTTTTAAAAAATATATCAGTTACCCTATTTCTTAAAATGCTTTTAAAATACATCAGTTATCCTGGGTTTTTGTTTTTAAATATTTTTTTAAATACATAAGTTATCCTGTTTTTTTTTAAATGCTTTTTAAATACATCAGTTACCCTATTTTTATCCAACTCTGCGTTCGAATGAAACATGCTTAAATGAACGACTGCTGCCTAACTACACACACACACACACGCACACGCACACCCACATATATATATATATATATGTGTGTGTGTGTGTGTGTGTGTGTGTGTGTGTGTGTGTGTGTGTGTGTATATATATATGTATATATATATATATATATATATATCAGCCGTGGTGATATAGCTAAATTGCTGGACTGGGATACACACACACACACACACACACACACACACACACACATATATATATATATATATGTAAGACAAGACTTTATATAAAAAGTATTCTTCCATTGCTTGAGGCAAATGAGAGATGTTTTTAATACGTTCGGAAAAAACCTTTATTCTTTCTACAAATAAAATTCCTGCTTCTCGTTTGTTCTTTTTTTTTTTTTTTTTTTTCAATTATTGTTCCCAAGGTTAGATAATATAGATGAACTGTCGACCCTTATTTCCGTTTCTATTGAAGTCAGCCCAACCACACGGGAAAGTAATGACCACCGACATTACTCGATAACAAAACTTTCCCAAAAGTTACCAAATTCCTTCAGGCCCTCAGGTCGTATTTGAGTAAACTCTATTGATTATTATTATCAAAATTTTACTTTTTTGAAAGTTTTTCACGCCAGCGTTAGCTGATGACCTTTCACTGGAGTTTGAGTGACAGCATGTCTCCTCAAGTCTTCAAGGCTCTTCTATGTATTCTGGCTGATATTTATAATGCTGTACTTTGGATGGTCTCCACTCGTTCTCTTATTTCCAAGTCCTTCAGTCTTTTTACTAAATTCTTGGTATACTGTACCGAGTGCTCCAATTACAATTAGTATCACCGTCACTTTCATGTTCCGTAGTTTTTCAGTTCTTTAGCATGGTCTTAATGCATTTCTCTTTTCGTTTTCTTTCCGTTTTACCCTATGGTCAGCCAGAACAACGAAGTCCACTATTCGATAGATTCTTTTTGGTTATTGCTGTTCTTGTTGTAGACTATCACGAGGTCTTGGGAAAGGTATGAATCCAATTATTCTCCCTCCAGCTATGGGTAAATAGTAGGGCAGACTGGATTCTTCAGCCTTGGTGAGGCAACTAGTCTAGGAGAAGGAAAACTCTGAATTCAAACCTGTTAAACTCCGCTTAAAAAATTGACCTTGTGTCATATCCTGCCCGAGCGGAGGGGTTAGGTAAATAGGATCTCGAGGTCTGGTCGTGTGACCGAGATTAGATGATCCGTTTGTATCTCAAAATCCCAGAGAATTTTGTGCGTTTCACTTTCTCGGGCGGCTTCTGGATTGGGTATTTTATTATCATTATCATTTACTCCTTGAGATTTTTTCACATCAGTTTTAGCTGATGGTTTTTCACTGCAGTTTGAGTGACTGCAAGTCTACTCAAGTCTCCAGGACTCTTCTCAGTATTCTGGCCGTCCTCAATAATACTGATTTGAATGGTCTTCACTCGTCCTCCAAACTCCAAGTCCACCAGTCCCTTTAATAATCCTTTGGATACTGTACCAAAACACCTATCATGATTGGTATAATTGTCACCTTCATGTTGTATAGTTTTTTAAGTTCTCAAGCAAGGTCCAGGTACTTATCCTTCTTTTCGCTTTCTTTCAGTTTTATTCTGTAATAGGAATTGTTCTCCGACTATGATTGGTACTAATGTCACCTTCACCAATTTTTACTCTTTGGCAAGATACAGATATTTCTTGATTTTTTTTATTTTTATTTTGCTTTTCTTTTAACTCTGAGATCGGCTGTATTGGCGAAATCCAATACCTGACCAAGTTCATTTTTTATTATTTTTGAAGGGGTGTTTTTTTTACACCAGCTCTAACTGGTGATTTTTCTCTAAAGTCTGAGTGACAGCAAGCCTTCTCTGGTCTCAAGAACTCTTCTAAGTATTCTAACTGGTCTTAACAGCACTGTTTTCTTGCTGGTCTTGATTCTTCCTCTGATTCATACACTCTTTTTCAGGTTTTTAGGGACCGTTCCAAGGGTACCAGCTACAATTACAATCATCGTCACCTTCCTGTTCCACTGCTATGTAAGCTCTCAGGTAAGATCCATGAATTTATCTATCGTTTCTTTTTCTTTTATTTTTACTCTGTGGTCTCTGGAAGGACAAATTCATCTCGTATACATGTTCTTTTCTTAATTAACTCTATCAGAGATTCCGGCAAGGATTTGGTGATCTGACAGTATCTAAAAGGCCCAGAGAATTTTATGCGACTAATTTTCGCGGACAAATTCTGATTTGTGTATATAACATTTGTCCGCTTGGTCAAATTACACTTTCTTGCATAATTCTCAGAGAATCGCCTTTCCTACCCAGTCATGCTTAGATTTATATTCCTTTTGTGTTAATTTGTTGCATTCTTGCATTCTTTGTTTTTAATGCCGCATCAACATTTCTGGGTGATTAAATGCCAAACCTATCGTTGTAGAAGGTCAGTAGTGGGTTTCATATCTTTCCTGGTGGGTATTAGACCGAAAGGGAACGTAATAACGTAACTAGAGTTCGAATTCGCTTACTTGTAGGTTAGCCACCACACCACAGGGATTTCCCTCTCTTGCCTGCATTCACTTATTATATAATTAACCGTTCCATCTCTGTCACTATATTGACTACACTTGTAATTCTTCTGCGTATAATCAATTTTTGCTTTGATATTTTTATTTTTATTTTTATTTCTTATTTTTATTTTTTACTTTTTTCTCTGACCAATATGTAACTGATTAACTATTTTTGGAAACGCCCAACTTGAGAAGCTCACTTCCTGGGAGGGTTTATTCATTGAGCTGACCTTCACCGCGGAGAATGGTCCATAACAACGACTACGTTATTGATTTTTCTGAACTTATGGATTAACTAGTACCATGATCATTAAAGATTGTTATCGTCATTATTTTCTTTTTAAGTCAACCACTTTAAACCTTTGTGGACGGCATATCAACCTTAGTTAATTTATTTGACGCCAAAGTTATCCTAGTAAAAAGGACAGTCGTGGCATTATTTAACCTTGAATTTGGAAGGATAAAAGAGTGTATTTGCCAAGGGTATAAATCCGAAAATAAATGTTATCGTGCAACTGGATTTCGAACCCGTTTACTTCGATGTCGTAATCCAGCAAGTTAACCACAGCACTAAGCGAACTCCTTCCCTAAATAGAAAACAAGCATTTGTATACAAAAAAAAGGCGCCAGCATACTTACCTAATAATTCTTAGTTCTTCCAACATTTTTACTTTTTATTTAAAGTTGTTGGCAACCATCGTCGAGGGTGACCCGAAGGCTCTCTTTTCAATAGCTACTACACCGAGGAGTAGAGGAGAGCGCTACTCCTTTCCCTGGATTGCTCCACTTTACCCTTGATACGTACCTTATATTGCTGAGTATTAAGCAAGGAAGAATCAAGTACCATTTTTAAAGTCTTTGGTATGACTGGACTTGGGATTGAACCCAGGTCTCCCTGACCATTGGCGAACACTCTACCCTATTTAAAATCAAATCATAAAATAAGTCTTTTTAAAAAAAAATACAAAAATATCGACAGTCGATATTGGTGTAGTGGCGAACTTGCTCGTCTGTGACATCGTAATAAGCGAGTTCGAACTATAGTCACCCTGTTATATTTACTTTCGGACTAATATCCTTGTGAAAGATATAAACCGTAATAGTTACTTTAGGATGCGATCTACCTGATATGAAGCTAATTATGGCATACGATCTACACTTCATATTGTGATCTATAACGAAAAAGGTAAACCTTTTCTTGTTATCATTAATAGACGAGGTAAGCAACTTAGTTTCGATATAATGTCTAGTAAGAAAGAGTAAAGCATGAATGAATTTCCGTTCGAATGTTGGAAGCTTCGGTCTCGACTCAACTAGGTACATGTGGCAACAGTACACGTCAATTTCCTGAGGGGTGTAATGATTAAAGCGCTGGACTGCGAAATCGTAGTAAGAAAGTTCGAACTCCAGTTGCGCTATTACGTTTATTTTCGATCAAATACCCTTGGGAAAGGTATGAACTCCCGTATCCTCCAATCTATGGGTTAGATATTGTCACTAATTTCCTTAAAGAAATAGGATGGATTTGGTTGATAAGTCATAGAATAAAATCAAATTTCAATCTCGATAATCGACCAAGAGACTTTTCCGTGATTTTACTTGGTTATTGACATCTGAATATCTAAAGAACCCTTAAAATATTTGCTAAAGGGAGTTACAAAGAGCACCAGAACCAGACGAAATCAGTTGATTTCAACGAAGAATTGCACCTTGATTATTTCTGTTAGCGTATGATGAGAATAAAAATTCTGACGATCTACTTCTTGCTTTTCTAGCTGATATTCTTTTGATCCACAGATAAGATCTCTACATTTGTTTAAAATTCACTTCGTTAAATTTTGCCTTTATTAATAAATATTTAAAATTTTAAGTAATTTTTTAAGATAACGACTTATATGTAAACGGTAATTTTTTGTGAATACACCCATGTATATGATGAATGTTTTATTTAAACCATAAAAATTGAATGAAACATGCAGATCGCATACCAAATTGCAATTTGACTCTTGTAGATCACCTTGCAATTTAGATCACATCCTAAGGAGCACTGAACTTCCTTGTCCCCACCCCCACCCCGAGCTAAGTGTTAAATATTACCACTTCCGTTTTTTTTTACCAGGATACCATTGAAAAAAAGAACCGAAACAGCCAATATTTACTACAATAATCAATAATGTAAAAATACAGTTTTAAAGATTTTTATCTTATTTTTTACTAAAAAAAGATAATGATAATACCAAAAAAGAGTTGATGACCGCAGTCGAGGGTAACTCGAAGACTCCTTTTTCGATAGCTACAACACCGAGGTGTAGGGAATGGTGCTACTCCTTTCCCTGGATTGCTCCACTTTACCTTTGATAAGTACCTTATAAAGCTGAGTACTAAACAAGGCAGCTTTAAGTACCATTTTTTGAGTTTTTGGTATGACTCGACCTGGGAGTGATCCCAGGTCTTCCGGACCACAGGCGAACACTGTACTCACTAAAAATTAAAGAATTTAATTTCGTCTATTACTTTAATAGTATTTTGGTTGAAAATATTTATGCCGCCTAGACCTTTCAGAATAATAATCACCCTTCTATTTATCATCAACACTTTCTATGGCAAACGTAAATTCTTAGAATCCTCCAATGTCTATGTAATATAAGACGAATTACTTTACTTTAATAAAACTTAAATATGATCCAATTAAGGTGGAGATTTTTTAAGTATTTATAAGAAGCTAATCCTAACGAAAGACAATTGTGTTTGACTTCACTACACACTATTTTCCTCAACTAGAAGTTGTTACTTGCAGAACAGCGTAAAATGTAAAAATCTGAAATATTCGAACAAAAGTTGATTTGATTTTTTTAATAAAGAAAACAATCCAAAGATTCTCAAAAAAAAAAAAAGAAGAAATTCTACTTTTACCTTGTAAGAAAAGACGAACAAGGTAATTACTTTACTTAACGACTTATTCAATGTAAGTTGATTGTGATCCAGTTTAGTTGCAGATTATTTTAGTATTTATAAGTAGCTGATCCTAAAGGATGGCAACTACGTTTGACTTCACCACACACTGTTTTCTTCAACTTACAGAACAGCGAAAAATGTAAATATTAAAAATATCTTAATAAAAGTTGATTTAAATTTTTTGATAAAGAAAACAATCCTAAACTTTTTTTAAAAAATAGAATAAAATTTTATTTTCCCCTTGTAATAAAAACAAAAAAGGCAATTGATTGACTTAACGCCTTATTCATTATAAGTTGATTGTGGTCCAGTTAAGGTGGAGATTATTTTAGTGATCTTGGGTTCCTCTGGTGGTGTAATGGTTAGCAAGCTCGACTAGCAAACCTACACGAGTGAGTTAGAGTCTCATTGGGTGCCTTTTTCATATGGCCTTGTGCCACATCTAAGCAAGAAGCTGAGTAAATTTCCATTATTTTAGTGATCTTGGGTTCCTCTGGTGGTGTAATGGTTAGCAAGCTCGACTAGCAAACCTACACGAGTGAGTTAGAGTCTCATTGGGTGCCTTTTTCACATGGCCTTGTGCCACATCTAAGCAAGAAGCTGAGTAAATTTCCATTATTTTAGTGATCTGATACAGGTGAGAGACAACTCTGTTTTTACTTCACTACACACCTATTATAACTGAATCTTGCTTGTTCATTGGTCAGTTTCTATGTTTTATTTATTTTACTTCCGGGTTAAATTGACGAAAAAGTATTATGTTGCCAAGAACATTCAAACGTATGGAGGTCGTAAGGGTGTCTCGGGACAGAGTAGTCTTTGTGACTCTAGTAGAATACATCCCACACCATTTTAATGTGTTCTTGGCACAACAGTTATTTGCTGTATGAAACGGAATTTCGAATTCTGGCCAAGGCTATCTGCTTTTCACTTCTCGCGATCCACTTGGAGAATAAATCTGTCTCTCTTTTCCCATCCCCACCTGCTATGGGTAAATAATAGAGTAGACCAAGTTCTTGTCTTTGTACGACAATCAATGAAGGGAAAAGAAAACCCTGAATTCAAATGTGCTGTTCTCTGCTTAAAAATTGACCAAAGGTCACATCCCGCCCGTGACGTAGGGGTTGGGTGAATACGTACATTCCACGCCATTTGCAGCTTAGAAAAAAAACTTTGGTTGCAGACTCCATCCATGGCCTCATGCAGTCTCCTTCCGACTTGAATTGGAAGGAGCTGGAAATGGAGCTTGTCTGACAATCGAGAAAGATCGATACCTTGGTATCAATGATATTGCCCTTATCAGGACCAGTAAACAATTCAAACAATTCAGTTTAGCATAAGTACCCTATTTAGTTCGATTTAACTGATAGATAGGACTCTATCAGGTTCTACAACCCTTGGCCAGAGTGGACCTGGCAGCGATGGCATTGAAGAGGTACTTCGCATTCCCCAAAGTTCCCGCATCACTGGATCTTCACCATCATATTGTTTAATATCAAATATAGGACACTCTTTAAGGGGTTCTTACCTCTCTGCAGAGTTGCTCTCGGTGTATTCTACAGCCCCAGCCGACTGAGCTATGATATGAATTATTCCTATAAAATAAAAATAATTGGTACACGGTTGAATGGTTTCAAGTAATTAATGCAAGTAAATATTTCTATTTAATAATAATTTCTTTGCATGCAGTTATATAGTTTCTATTAACAAATAATTATAATCTTTAGGAATCAATTATAACTTCAACTATTAATACAAATAATCTACAGTTATGGCATAAATAAAGTAAAGTTGGCGACCGTTGTCGAGGGCGACCTGAAGGCTCCCTTTTCAATAGCTACTACACCAAGGTCTAGGGGAGGGCACTACTCCTTTCCCTTGATTGCTCCAATTTTACCCTTGATATGTACCTTATATTTCTGAGTGTTTAGCAAGGAGGTATTAAGTACCATGTTTAAAGTCTTTGATATGACACGACCTGGGATTGAGCTCAGGTCTCCCGAACACTCTATCCAGAAGTATTATCAAATACAAATGATTTTTAAACAGATCTATTTGACCAATGAAACTTTAACAGGTACTGTCACTCCAGGAAAGAGTGTATCTGAGAGTAATGGTAAAGAAGGAATAACCCACACTCCAAAAATCTATACAAATTAAGCCTCTCTCTCAGATACAGTTTAGTGTCATTTCCAGAACACCTCATTTCAGAGGTCTTTACTTTTTGCAAAATATAGAGTCAACTTATTCAACATTTCTTTTATTTTTGTTTGTCATTTGTTTTCGACCTCGACATATCTTTAAGAGAAAAAATCCTTTGTCAGATTTATTACAAAATCTTAATTTAACATCTGATCACTTAATGCTGAAGGCGTTTTGGAACGCATCAAAATTACGAGAAGATTTCTAAGAATGAGCCAAATTTTCAACTAGATAGTGAACCACTTGGAATATATAACATTTAATATCACGTTGCATGGCAATATGAAGCATAGTTGTCTTCCCCTGGATCAGCTATATCTATTCAAAGCTTCATTCAAACCAATGTATGCGTGTTGAAAGCAGATACCTCCGTTGGTATATAGTTAGTAAGCTAGACAAGCAAACCCTCAAGAGTGAGTTTGATTCTCATTGGGTTGCCCATTTATATGACCTAGTGTATTCGATAGAAATAATTGATGACTTAAAACAGTAAATTATCAGTTACTACTGAACGATGTGCAAATAAATGACAGTTATTAAATAGAAATCATTACTTGAAGCCATAAAAGTATTAGATACTTGAACCATGCAATCTTGGTTTGTTGGGTTTCATGACATATCAAACCTTGTAGGTTATTTAACGCCAAATCTATTTTTATGTAAATAATCTGTTCTTTTTAAAACAATTCAGTTTAGCATAAGTACACAGTTTAATTGTCAAAAACATTTCCATTTCAAACTATTCAAGAAGTTATATGTAACAATTCAGTTAAGTGTAAATACAATTTTAATGTCGAAAAACAGTTCTATTTTAAATAATTCAGTTAAGCATAAGCACGCAGTTTAAATGTAATTACGATTTAATTGTCAAAAAAATTTCTATTTCAAGCTATTCAGTTTACTCAAACTATTCAGTTTAGCATAAGAATGCTGTTAATTCTATTTAACCCATAGATAGGACCCTTATCAGGTGCTACCACTCCGGGTCAGAGTGGACCTGGGAGCGATGGCAATAAAGGGGTACTCAGCATTCCCCAAAGCTCCAGCATTGCTTGACCCTCACCATCAGATTGTTTATTGTCATATCCAGGACACTCGTTGCAGGGGGGGGTCTTACCCCTCTGCAGAGGAACAGTCGGTGTATTCTACAGCCCCAGCCGACTGGGCAATTGAGCCATGCAAGTACGTGCAAATTATTAATATTTTACTGGAATACTTGAAGCCCTATCTGCTGGGGTTGTAGAATAAACCGATTGAACTTTAGCAGAGGATTAAGATCTTCACAACTAGGCTTCTAGTAGACGGGGAACCGTAATTTTTCAGGATAGGATTCTGATAGTTGAGCAGTCTATTATTTGTTAGTCGAAGCCGTCACGTGACTTGCAGCACTCCAATTAAGCTCTTACTGGCCTAGACGAGCGGTCGGAGATCAATCGGCTGATCATAAAATTGTCCTAACCGTATTCTTCAAATTGCTTTTGTGACAAACAAGAACCTAACCCTATTTATGTTAAAGCTGCAGGAAGGCGGTAGCTGATGGTCAATTGTGCTAAGATAGCAGTACTTGAAACTGTTAAACTATGTGAAATCAAATGAGCTCCGGCTTGTTTAAAAATAATGCTACCTACCTTCGCCAACAAATCACACAGACATGTAAATAAGCAGGATTTGGCATTAGATAACAATCTAGGGTTGATATACTATAGAACGAAATAACCTTGCTTAACCTTGAAACCATAAAACAGTATGCTAATTATTTGTATAAGATAGAAAAACTTAAAATCATATGACTATGTGCAAAACCTCTTAAGATGTCCACGAAAAAGTTAAATGTAAATGTACAATGAACGTAATTCCTTCTCCTCTAGACATGACATAGCCCTTGACAGGTTGACATGGCGTTAAACTCAAGCTATAAAGCACAGGTATTATTAGTTTCTTGAAATCATATAACCGTGTTCAAACAAATTATTTTCATTAAATAGAAATAATCATTTGAAACCATATAATTGTTAGTATTAGATAGAAATACTTAAACCGTAGTATTCGAGTGCAATTTTTTAGTAGTAGAAAGACACAAAATATCAACGTGAAATAATTGGTTTGATTTGGTTTTATGGCATGTCAACTATTGTAGCTTATTTAGTGCAAAATCCTTTTTATACATATATATCAATTATGATTTCTTAACACATTTTGTAGATTACATTTTTAATCGAGCCAGAGCTCTTTTTTTTTTTTTTTGCACACAATTAAATGGTTTCACTTATTTCAATCTAATACAAATAATTCTATTTACTATTAATCATTTGTTTGGTTTGGTTTCTTTGTTTAATAGCATATTAACCTTTGTAAGTTATTTAATGCCAAAGCCATTCTCCTACAAGAACAATAGTGGTACTATTTAATCCATAGCTGGGAGGATTAGGGGGTTCATACATTTTCCCAAGGGTATTTGCCCGAAAGTGAACGTAATAGCGCGACTGGAGTACGAACTCGCGTACTACAATTCCGCAGTTCATCGCTTTTACCATTACACCACGAGGACACCCCTTAAACATTTGTCATTTGTGTGTACACAGTTAAATGTCTTCAAGTATTGCCATTTAACGCTAACAATTGAATTAAACACCAGTCATTTGTTTACAGACAGTTAAGTGATAAAACTGTTATATACCAAGCAATTCACTTTACCATAAATCATTTGTTTGCAACACTTAAAACAAGTTTGAATAAAAATAAAACAAGCATTCAGTTAGTTTTCTAAATTTCTGAGACGAAGCTTGATGATTTTTATCATTAAGGGTTTTCGGTAACCCCTGTGGATTCAATAAAGGATGTAGTTTGAAGTTCCGTGAAGGTTCCCGAATTCGACAAACACATGAAGAAGGCCGGAGGACATATGGGCCGAAACGTTGAGGAAATAACAATAAAGATGAAATCAATAGTCTGAAAACCCCTAATAATAAATGCCTTCAGTTAGTAAACTTAACTTGTATATCTTTAATTCTTGTATGTTAATTAAAAATCTAAGTTATTTTTCAAAAATTTGTTTGCACTCTGTTTAAATGTTAATTAAACGTTTGACCCATATATAGGACCCTTTCAAATGATACCACTCCGGACCAGAATGGACCTGGAAGCGATAGCAATCAAAGAGTACTCTGCATTCCCAACAGCTCCTGCATTACTGGAGCCTCTTCATCAGATTGTTTTGTTTTATATCCCAGACACTCAATGGGGGAGTCCTACCCCTATGCACAGATGCAGTCGGTGTATTCTACAGCCCTAGCTGTTTGGGCCAAAGATGTAATGAATTCGATTACTTAACCTAAAGCATAAGATGACACGAGATGGGTAAAAATTTTAGAATCATTCAATTAATCAAAATCAATCATCCTTATCCGTGATTTGAATTCTGTTTACCGATTCCATTTTCTCTGGGGAATGACATAACCCAAAGACTTCGCTTTTCAATTGGTTCGATGTAATCACAAAACCGTGGAGGTTTGAATTCAGAATTGACTTTCTCCCTGACATGATGCCAAAATAGAGAACACAATCTGTCATACTATGTAATGTGCACCTAAGGGAGGAAGAGATGGATTCATGCCTTTCCCAAGAGTATTAACAGGAAGTGGAGATCAGCTGTCCTCACCAGAATCTTAACATGGCTTGCTTATTCCATTTTCCGCGCTGTTAGTCCTTCAGTTACATCTATCTTTTATCAAAACTCCGAGCCTCTATAAATCAGTCACAAACTAAATCGAGTATTGTTTATACATTAACAAATATTCATGAACTACATCAAACTAGTTTGGTTTGGTTGTGTTTATGGCATAGCAACCCTTGTGAGTTATTTAATGCCAAACCCTGTTTATACATATACATGATGCATTCAAAAGGTTTCCAGACGTATTTGTAAAGGCATTTAAAACTCTCGTAGACTCTTGAAAATTCAGTATGTTATTGCTATACATCTTTTGAGATGACTGACCAATTTTTATGATTTCAGGTTCAAATGAACACCTACAGCAGGAATTAGAATACACCCTACTAAAGACTGATTGTCACAGCTGGTGAATTTCAAAAATGCAATCTGGACGTGAGGACACTTTAGAAGAACGATATGCAATAAAATTCTGTTTTAGATTTGGGAAAAATTCTACAGAAACGTATGGAATGCTTCAGACTGCTTTTCGACCATCTTGCATGAATTGAGAATCAGTTTTTGTGTGGCATAAGAGATTCAAGGAAAGCAGGGAATCTGTGAGGGATGATGAGAGGTGTGGGAGGAGTAAGTCTGGAAACTAATTTTATGATCCTAGTATATTATATACATAGTTTATAAGGGAATAGTTTGTAGGTAACATTTTTAAACGATCCAATGTTCATTTGTTTGCACACGGTTAAATGGTTTCAAGTATTTTATCTAACGCTAATAATTCTATTTAACGTTTACCATTTGTTTGCATCGATTTCGATGATTTCAAGAATTGTTATCTTACACAAATAATTCTATTTGCACACAGTTAAAAGGTTTCAAGTGTTGCTATCTTATACTAATAATTCAATTTAATATCAATCATTTCTTGGTATATAGTTTATTGGCTTCATGTGTAGGAAATTGTTAAACATCTCTATTTGAGCCATAGATGAGACCCTAACAGATACGAACACTGCGAGTAAGAGTGGACCTTGGAGTAATGGTAATGAGAAGGTACTCAGCATTAACCAAAGCTCCAGAAATAGAGCCTCACTATCAAGTCGTTTAGTGTCCTACCCAGGAAACTCTTTGGTAGTGGGTGGGGGCCTATTATCATTTTCCAGTCGACGTATTTTACTCCCAAGCCAACTGGGCTATCTCGAGTTGTGAAAATGGACATTTCAATAACAATTTAAGGCAACTAATGTAGCTAAATTTTCATGGTCGTCTCTTTGAAAATCCTCTCGTTTTCAACTGACGTAAATAAAACTAATTCGAAAAATGTTCGCCTTGTCTGAAAACTTGGGTCGTAAAGGTTATCAGTGTGGCCCAGTGGTAGCGAGTTTTATCCTTATTGGCTGCATAACTGCAAACACGTAGAAAAGGCACCTAGAGTGGTGCAGTAGATAGAGATCACCTAACAGACTATAGTTAGTGATTTCAACTCTTTCTAGGTGCTCGAAAACTCTAACCTGGTCCTAATCCAAGCTAAAAGTTCAAATGTAAACTTGTCAATGTAAGTAAATCTTTATTGCAGTCAATGGAGATTTGAGGGATTTGTGGCTATGACACTAACTTACATCAATTGGTGAGGCTTCTATTCCGGAGATCTGGGAAGTGTGGAATACTCCTTTATTGATATTTTTCCCTGGTACTCTCGGATCACAACGTGTAGTACATATTAAGGTCCTATTTATGGGTCAAATAGATATGTTTAAAGATTATTCGTATTTAATAGAAAACTTGATGTCACATAACCAAAAATTATTTCTATTACTATTCATCATCATATCGCGCTGGTAGCACGGATATCCCTAACCCTCTCTCGCCACTCCTCCCTATCGTTCATCGCCTTAGGTAGGTCCTCAGGACAACATCCCGTATCCTCACATAGCTGCTGAATGTATGTTCGTGCTGGTCGTCCTGCTTTTGCACGGCCATGAGTAGGGGTCCATAAGAGTACATCTCTTATGAGTTCGTCCCTGCTTCTCCAGCAGTGTCCTGCATGTCTGGTTCGTCTAACTTGAATAGTTTTCGTGATAGGAGGCAGGTGGCCGTACAGTTGGTGTCTTGTGGAGTGTTGCCGCCAGGACTTGTTTAAGATTGCACGTAGCATTCTTGTGTAAATGCCGTCTAGCTTCTTCTCCAGCCGTTTTGTTAGCGTTCATTACAATTCTATTATTACTTGAAGCTATTTTTTTTTTTACTAAGGATTCTTATTATCATTCGTAACATGAAGTTCTATTACTGTGTGCAAACAAATGATTATTAATAGATAGAAATAAATACTTTGATATTTATTAAATTTCTATAATTAAATGGAAATAATTACTTGATTAATCATTTGGGGCTGTTTCATAAACAGGGTTGTTCTTCGTTTTGTGAGGGGTTATTATTCTGCATGGAATACAGTCAAATTGCTTGAATAATTATTTGGGGCTATTCAATAATCAGGATTGCTCTCTTTTTGCGGGGCCATACTATTCTGTATGGGATACAGTCAAAATACTAGGATCATTAAATAAGTTTCCCGACTTTTTTCGTATGGGCACTTTTATTGATAGTACGCACATGAAACTCCAGTCCCCTTCGAAGTAATCTCCTCCGGCTGCAATGCACTTGCTGTACTGTTCCAACAACTTCTGGAAGCCCTTATTGAAGTCCTCTTGTGTGAGCGTGTCAATGACCTTCGTCACAGCCTCTTTCATCTCCTCAATTGTCTCATAACGACAGCCTCTGAGCTTAGGGAATAACCAAATGTCACAGGGAACAAGGTCTGGACTTTAGGGAGGCCGAGGAACTGTCTTGATGCCCATCCTGATCAAAAAGTCTGTGACAAGGATGGAGTTGTGGACTGGTGCATTGTCCTGGTAGAAATGCCGCCGGCCCGATTTGAAGAATGCTGGCCTCTTTCGAGGGAATCTCTTCCTGAACTCCCTTAAAACCTCAACATAGTAACTCTCACCCGAACCCTTTTGCCAATCAACTCTGGTGTTCTGACTTTCTTACTCCTCCCACACCTCTCATCATCCTTCACAGACTCCCTGCCTTCCTTGAATCTCTTATGCCACACAAAAACTGATGCTCGATTCATGCAAGATAGTTCAAAAGGAGTCTGTAGTATTCCATACGTTTCTGTAGCATTTTTCCCAAATCTAAAACAGAATTTTATTGCATATCGTTCTTCTAAAGTGACCTCACGCCCAGATTGCATTTTTGAAATTCACCAGCTGTGACAATCAGTCTTTAGTAGGGTGTATTCTATTCCTGCTGTAGGTATTCATTTGAACCTGAAATCATGAATATTAAACAGTCATCTCATAAGATGTATAGCCATAACACACTGAATTTTCAAGAGTCTACGACAATTTTAAATACCTGTACCAAAAAGGTCTGGAAACTTATTGAATACACTACTTACTTGAATAAATACTTGGGTCTGTTCCATAGCCTGCGTTGTTCATTTTTTTTTTTTTGGTGGGGGTGGTGGGTAGGCATACTATTATGTATGGAATACTGTCAAATTACTTGAATAATTTCTTGGGGTGGTTTTATACTCAGAGTTGTTCTTTTTTGTTGTTGTTGTTGGGGCCATACTTTTCTGCGTTGAATACAGTCAAATTCCTGGAATAATTACTTGAGGCTATTTCATACTCAGGGGTATTCTTTGGGGGGCATACTATTCTGCATGGAATACAGTCAAATTACTTGAATAATTACTTGGGGCTGTTTCATACTCAGGGTTGTTCATTTCTTGAGGGGCTATAATATTCTGAATGGGATACAGTCGAATTACTTGAATAATTATTTGGGGCGGTTTCATACGCAGCGTTGGGGGGGGTGCCATACTATTTTGCATGGTATACAGTCAAATTACTTGAATAATTACTTGGGGCTGTTTCATACTGAGGGTTATTCTTTTTTTAATCATTGGTGCGAGGCATACTATTCTGCATGGGATACAGTCAAATTACTAGAATAATTACTTGGGCTGTTTCATACTCCGGACTTTTTTTTTTCCGGGGAACGGGCATGCTATTATTCATGGAATATAGTCAAATTACTAGAATAATATGGCTGTTTCATTATCAGGGTTACTTTTGGACGGTGGGCATATTATTCTGCTCGAGATACAGTCACATTACTTGAATAATTACTCGGGGTTGTTTTATACTCAAGGTTGTTAGTTTTTTGCTTTTTTTTTTTGGTGGGTTGGAGATACTATTCTGTATGGAATACAGTGAGTGTATTCTATCTTGTCGACCGGATAAAAAGTTGACTGCGTTTACTACTGTTGAAGATTTTATGTCGTCAAATTTATATGTTGTCACACAATGATTGATTTTCAGTAAACTTTTGATATTCTTACATATTGACCTTTGACAGGCTAGTTAATATGGATTTCAAAAAACCAATAGTGCAGCTGTGTCTTAAAGTAAACAAGGGACATAATGACAGGAGTTTTCGATTTCAGCGGTCAGTCGCAGTCAGTAGTCAGCAGAGAAAGTACGCCGCTTTGACCACTAGCCGAGGACAGCAGCCCCTGGGTTGAGAAGTCTGACCTGTATCAGTGTCCCGTGAAAGAATCACGAAGAAGCAAGGCTCTGAATCTCTCTCTCTCTCTCTCTCTGGAGATATATCGCAACATGGTGTCAATCATTACTCTCGCTCTCTCTCTCTCTCTCTCTCTCTCTCTCTCTCTCTCTCTCTCTCTCTCTCTCTCTCTCTCTCTCTCTCAATCTATCTATCTATCTTATTCGGCCATTTCGCCATGACTTTTATAAATAAAAAGAGGGTTTATATTTTTATGGATAAGTGTTGTTGTCACTTGTGTTCACCCCCGTTATGCGACAGAAAATTACCACTATTTATATTTATAAAATAAGTTGGAAAGATAAAGAATTTCTAGTTTCTTTTTCATAGAACCAACAAATGGTTTTAGGGTAACAGATTCATGACAGCTCAGTATAATGGAGATCTTACCAAAAGGTACTACATATCTCACTGACCTGATGTTAGAGCTAAGAATACGCTAAGTGTATCCCCTACCAGGGAGTGTAAACCCTCCCCTAACAAGGAATGCCCTGTATGTGACATTAAAATTCATCTGATGGTGAGGACCTGCTTTTGAAGATCTGGGGAGTGTAGAGTACCCTTTTATGGCGATTAGTTCCAAGTCTACCCTGACCCGGAATGGTAATAAGTATTAGGGTCCTATCTATAGGTCAAATATATGTTTAAAAATGTTCGTATTTGATTGGACGGTGTCAAAATATATTAAGCAACAACACAAAAAACATTAATATAGATATACAATGCACACGATTTCTTGAAATCTAGTTATAAATTAACCCAAGACGAAATGACCTGCCATTAAAGTCGATCTATCCATCATCAAAGCTAATTTCATGTATTAATTGAAAGTCAGTGATTCAATGTATCATTGATTCTAATGTATAAATATGAAGGTGTATCAAATATATTTTTCCACACGAGAATACCCTGACTCCATATTCCGCTGAGAGTATTAGCTCCTCACATGCGTACACACAAAAAAAAAGAATTGCCCAGTTGGCTTGGGCTGTAAATACACTGAATGCACCTCTACAGAGGGAGTAAGTCCCCCCACCAACGAGTGTCCAGTATATGACACTAAACAACATGATGGTGATGTTTTTGTAATGCTGGAGCTTTGAGGAATGCGGAGTACCCCTTCATTGCCATCGTTCCTAAGTCCACCCTGGCCCGGAGGGGTAGTCCCTAGTAGGGTCCTATCTATGGGTAAAATAGAACTAAATTGTTTACTTAAGCAAAACTGATTTTTTTTAAATAGAACTATTATGACATTGAAACTGTACTTACGCTAAACTGAATTGTTTGAAATAGAACTGTTTAGACATATAAACTGAGTACTTAAACTAAACTGAATCGTTTGATTTAGAACTGGTTGACTAAATTAAGCAGCTTGAAATAAAAACGTTTTTGACAATTAAACTGTGTACTTATGCTAAACTGAATTGTTTGAAATAGAACTATTTATTTGTGTAAAAATGGATTTGGCATGAAATAACCAACAAAGGTTGATATGCCATAAAATCGAACAAACCATTGTGCAGGGCTGAATTGTTTGAAATACAACTGGTTTCGTAGAATAAACAGAAATGTTTGAAATAGATATTTTGTCATTAAAACTGTACTTATGCTAAAGAGAGTTGTTTGAAAAAGAACTGTTTTGACATCTAACTGTGAGTAAATTAAAAAAATATACTAAACAGAATTGCTTGAATTAGAATTTTTTGTCTAAACTGAATAACTTGAAATAAATATATTTCTGACAATTGAACTATATACTTATGCTAAAATGAATTGTTTGAAATAGGACTGTTTATTTGTATAAAAATGGATTTGGCATTAAATAACCTACAAAGGTCGATATGCCATGAAACCCAAACAACCAACAACTAGTCTACAAAAAAGAAATAAGCCAAAAAAAGACATAAAAACACCAAAAGAAATTTTCATATTTATATCGTCAAATTTATATACTGTCATTCATCCGAATATCCTCTTCGGCAACGTTGTCCACGGATTTCGGACATCGACATTGGAATAAAAAGAAAGAATTAAGCAAGAATTCCTACCTCTTGACATACACATTGTATGGGAATGCAATCAAATAATCATTCCAAAACCGTCCAAGCATTCATCATCTATTCCGTTAATTCATTCTGTCCACATATAATTACTCTCAACAATGTTATTGCCGTCCGACATTATGAAAGTTTTATGAAGGAAGAATGTTGAAAACCTTTCACACGACATTATTTTGTGTGGGAATCTTGACAGCGTTTTTATTTTAATGATGATCTTTGGACGTGAATTGAGAGAGCTGATTATGACATGGATAAGGGTGGCAATAATGTATTATCTTACAAATGACGCAGGCATCGAAGAATTCATTTAAGTGGCCTCAGGTGAGCGTATAAATTTCTTAATTTAAAATATTCATTACAAATTATTCTGTTTCTATTCTTCGTCGTCTAAAAGGCTGGAAATTAAAGAATTTTAAAAGCGAATGAAAAGAAAATAAGGAAAAAAGAAGAGAAGAAAAGAAAAGAAGAGGAAGTCAAACGTAGAAAAAGCTCAATTAAAAAATTCCATATTTGCTGTGGTAGAGCATCTTTCCAAAATTCACTCTCTAACGTGGGCCATTTTACACACTTGAGAGTTACATAAAAAATCTCAAAAATAAGTCTCTTTTTTATTATGCTTCAGTAGCATATCAAAATTCTTACGAGTGTTTGTTAATATTGCTATCCGTCTTTCAGACATTAAAAATCTTTCTAAGATGTCTCATCTATGCTCTTCTACAGTAAAATATCAAAATTCTAATAAAGATGTCTCATCTTTGCTATGCTACAATAACGTGCTAAAAAATCTCACTGGGATGCTTATTTTTTCTATTGTACAGTAACGTTCTGAAAATCTCTTTTGATTCGTCATTTTGTCTCTGATACAATAATTTACAAAAATCTCAAAAAAAATCTCATACAAAAACAGGATGTCTTATTTATGCAATGATACAGAAATATATCAAAGATTACACTTGGGTGTGTCATGTTTTGCTATCCTACTGAAATATAGTAAAAATCTCAATTGGGTGTGATATTTTTACTCTGCAATAGGTAGATATCAAAGTTATCAGTCGGCTATTCCTCTTTGCCATGCTACTGTCATACATATATTAAAAATCTCACCTGAGTTATTTTTACTTTGTCACAGTAACATACCAAAACTATCACTAGGATATCTCATGTTTGATACGCGGCTGGAAATTATCAAAAATCTCACTAGGATGTCTCATTTTTGCTATACTACAATAATATATCAATGATCATACTAGGGTTATATCATCTTGGCCAGGCTACACTGCCATACTAATATGATCACTTTGGTATGTCATTTTGGCCAAGCTTCACTACCGTATTAAATCCTCACTAGCGTGTGCCATTTTCACCAACCTACACTAACATACAAAAATCCTCACTAGGGTGTGTCATTTTCACTAGGCTACACTAACATACAAAAATCCTCACTAGGGTGTATCATTTTCACTAGGCTACACTAACATACAAAAATCCTCACTAGGGTGTGTCATTTTCACTAGGCTACACTAACATACAAAAATCCTCACTAGGGTGTGTCATTTTCACTAGGCTACACTAACATACAAAAATCCTCACTAGGGTGTGTCATTTTCACCAGGCTACACTAACATACAAAAATCCTCACTAGGGTGTGTCATTTTCACTAGGCTACACTAACATACAAAAATCCTCACTAGGGTGTGTCATTTTCACTAGGATACACTAACATACAAAAATTCTCACTAGGGTGTGTCATTTTCACTAGGCTACACTAACATACAAACATCCTCACTAGGGTGTGTCATTTTCACTAGGCTACACTAACATACAAAAATCCTCACTAGGGTGTATCATTTTCACTAGGCTACACTAACATACAAAAATCCTCACTAAAGTGTGTCATTTTCACTAGGCTACACTAACATACAAAAATCCTCACTAGGGTGTGTCATTTTCACTAGGCTACACTAACATACAAAAATCCTCACTAGGGTGTGTCATTTTCACTAGGCTACACTAACATACAAAAATCCTCACTAAAGTGTGTCATTTTCACTAGGCTACACTAACATACAAAAATCCTCACTAGGGTGTGTCATTTTCACTAGGCTACACTAACATACAAAAATCCTCACTAGGCTGTGTCATTTTCACCAGGCTACACTAACATACAAAAATCCTCACTAGGGTGTGTCATTTTCAATAGGCTACACTAACATACAAAAATCCTCACTAGGGTGTGTCATTTTCACTAGGCTACACTAACATACAAAAATCCTTACTAGGGTGTGTCATTTTCACCAGCCTACACTAACATACAAAAATCCTCACTAGGCTGTGTCATTTTGGCTAAACTACACTACCGTACTAAAAACCTCACTAGGATGTGAAATTTTTTCTTTCCTACTGTAACATACAGAAAATCTCACAAAATATCTCATTTTTTGCTATACTACTGTAATATACAAAAAGAATTTCTCTATGGTATGTCATTTTTGCAGTGCTACAGTAACGTACTAAATTTCTCACTAAGTTATATCATTTTTGCTAGGCTAAAATAACATAGCAAAATACTTGGACGCTTTGTCATGGTTCAGATCTCACAGATTAATTACTCCAGAATAATTTCGTTAACTTCCAATGGGTGCCACATTGTTGGGCTAAATTTAATTTGTGCATAATTCTTAAGGGACTTTCTTACGATTTACTAGACAGAACGTTATGCTTGTACTTATTATTAGGAAACTAAATTTTCACTAAGTACCTCATGCATCTGGCTTCGTTCCAAACTAAGTTAACTTTAGTAAATGAAAAGATACCAAAACCCTCACTAGAATGTACCATCTTTCTCATGTTTCAGTAAATGCCTTAAATCTCAATAAGATGTGTCATTTAATTGTCTGGTTCTTTAGTCTAGAGAGTATATTAATGGTGTGTCGTCAATGTATCGGAATTATTGATATTCCCACGTAGAACTAGACTACTAAAAAGCAATCAGAAATTTCTATAAAATTGAACCATCTATCGATCTTACATTCGAAAATGAATCAAATATATTGCTTTTCTTAGACATTTTACTAATTCAAAACAATTACGTCTTACGACTCAAAAACTACTGAAAGCTGACCAATAAAAACAACGATCGTACGACTTTTTATTCTCGTAACAAGAAAATAAACTTTGGAATAGCCAGAAGCTTTTATTTAAGTGCCCTTTGGATTTAAAATTCCAAAAACTAACCAGAGGAATAAATGTGTTTTATAAATGCATTCAAAACCCAATATAATCGTGACCACTTGATAATCAATTACCAAAGATGCACAAAATACAAAGAGCTAAAATTGTTTTGGTTTCTGTTTAATAGCACATCAACTTTCGTGGGTCATTTAATGTAATCCATGGAAAAAAACAAGAGTGATACAATTTTACCCCTAGCTTGGGGATAAGTGGGTTCACACCTTTCCTAAGGGTATTAGTCCAAAAGTGAACATAATGGAGCACGAACTCACCAACTTTACTTACAAGATAGATAGATAGATTCATGGTGGTGGCTCTGTTCAAAAGGTTGGTAGACGGCAGATCTCAAAAAAAAAGGAAGCGTCTCATTTCTTCTCCATAGGTTTCATGATTCCTTAAAAATGATCAAAATGGTATCTAATAATGCAAAGATTTTTGCTACATCTAAAAATTAGAATAGAAGGATTTTTGCTACATCTAAAAATAAAGATGGAAAGATCTTCTGCTACATCTAAAAATAAGAAAAAATTACCTACAACAAATAATGATGGTTAATTCAATTGCATATTGTATCTTTTATTTTATCCTGTTCAAAACTAATCGTAGAGCCGTCTATAGTTTTTTTTCAGTCCACACTGCATTATGAGATAAATTTGCTATCCCCAGTATCATCATGTTCCACCACCAGCTCGGATCTCCCTGGCCCTCTTTCACCATCCGTCTCTATCATCCATCGCTCCCGGTAGGTCTTCAAGGCTACATCTTGTATCGGTACAGAGCTGTTATACATAGGTTTTAGCGAGTCTTCTTGCCTTTACTCATCCATGTGAAGGGGTCCACAGGATTATGTCACTTCGTCCCAATTTCTCCAGTAGTGTCCCGCATGTCTGGTTAGTCTGATTTTGATAGTTTTCGTGATGGGTGGTAAGTGGCTGTATCGTTGCTGCTTTGTGGGGTGCTGCCTCCAGGACTTATTCAATATTGTTTGCAGTATTCTTATGCAATTCCCGTCAAGTTTTTTCTCCATATGTTCATTTAGCGTCCTTGTAGTGCATCCATATAGCAGTATCGATACGACTGCTGCTTGTAAAAAACTGCGTTTTATTTTATCGGTCAGGTCTGACTTCCATATGACCGATAACCTATCTAGCCTTTGCTAGTCACGAGTTGATGTCTGTCTTGGTTGATGAAACCCTGCTTCTTAGGTAGGGAAACTTGTCAACTAGTTTCAGAGAACTATCGTTTAGTTTTGAGATGTCGCCTCTTTGATTAAAGCACATGTATCCTGTCTTGTCTGCGTTGACATGGAGGCCTATGCCAGCAACTGCTCGTTCCAGGCAATGTAGCAGCGTTTCGGCTTGGGTGAATGTATTTGCCAGAAGTGCTACGTCAACGGCGTAGTCCACGTCCGTAATTGTATGTGTGGGGTATCTTCTGCTTCTTTCCTTTGTCAGCTTGAAACCGTTGTCTTTCATTTTATCAATAGACATTTTAAGCACGTTGTCTGGATAGATGATAAAGAGGTATGAGACTAATATGTCTTCTTGCAACACATTTGCTACAATGTCGAAGTGTTCTGTGTCTCCATCCGATGAGTGGACTTTAACTTTCGTGTTTCTATATAGCATCATTATGGCTGCGACGGTTTCTTTGGGTAGCCCGTAGGCGAGTAGTATTTGCTCCATCTTTCCTCTGTGTATGGAGTCAAAGGCCTTGGAGAAATCGACAAATAATATTGTTGCCTCTAGGTTTTTGCACGTACACCTTCAAGAATTCGACGGATAGTCAAAATTTGTGATGTCGTGGATTGATTTCTTCGAAATCCATTTTGGTTCTTCCTAAGTATCTTTTCAGAAGTACAATATCATTTCTATGATAAGAATTATTGTCTACGTTGTCTACGTTCTTCCATATTAATCAGTGAACCAACGAGTTTCCTCGTGGTATAATGGCTAACGCTTTGTACTGCAGAATCGTAATGAGCGAGTTCGAACTTCAGTTGCTCTATTACGTTCACTTTCGGACAAATACACTTGAAAAAGGTATTAACCCTTTTATCCTCTCAGCTATGGGTTAAATAGCATCACAACTGTTCTTCTAGAAGGATGGCTTGGCATTAAATACCCCACGAAAGTTGATATGCCATTAAACAAAGAAACCAAACCTTGATACAAAGAGATTGTTATAGATCCGTAAGCATTAAATTAAAAAAGAAATATGGAAAGTTTTTACAAAATTTGATTCATTTGATAATAGTTTATTGTAATTATAACTATTAGTGGGTTTACTTAACATTATTTGTTTAACGTCATATCAACTCTATTTGGTTAGTTTAAGTTATTTGGTTTTATTGTGTATCAACCCTTGTGGGTTATTTACTGCTAAGTCTTGTTTGTTCACAGTCGGTTGGGGCTGTAGAATACACTGGCTGCACCTCTGCAGAGGAGTAAGATTCCCCAACAAGTGTCCTGGATATGACACAAAACAATCTGATGGTGAGGGTCCTGTAACGATGGTGCTTTGGGGAACACGGAGTGTCCCTTCTTTGCTATTGCTCTCAGGTCCACTCTGACCCGATGGTGAGGGTTCAGTAATGATGGTGCTTTGGGTAACGCAGAGTACCCCTTCATTGCTATTGTTCTCAGTTCTACTCTGGCCCGGAGTGGTAGTACCTGATAGGGTCCTATCTATGGGTCAAATAGAACTGTTTGAATATTAAACTGTATACTTATGCCAAACTGAATTGTTTAAAATAGATTTTTTTTTTTGCTTTTAACAGTAAACAAATGACTGCTGTTTAATTTAATTGTGGGTGAAACATAGCAATGATTGGAAGCATTAAACTGTGTGCAAACAAATGATTAATTGTAAATAGAATTATTCGTATAAGAGAAACGATGTAACGAATGATTAATAGTAAATAGAATTATTCGTATAAGTGAAACGATTTATTCGTATAAGAGAAACGATGTAACAAATGATTAATTGTAAATAGAATTATACGTATAAGTGAAACGATTTATTCGTATAAGAGAAACGATGTAACAAATGATTAATTGTAAATAGAATTATTCGTATAAGTGAAACGATTTCTTCGTATAAGAGAAACGATGTAACAAATGATTAATTGTAAATAGAATTATTCATATAATTTAACGATTTATTCGTATAAGAGAAGCGATGTAACAAATGATTAATTGTAAATAGAATTATTCGTATAATTTAACGATTTAGTCGTATAAGAGAAACGATGTAACAAATGATTAATTGTAAATAGAATTATTCGTATAAGTGAAACGATTTATTTGTATAAGAGAAACGATGTAACAAAGGATTAATTGTAAATAGAATTATTCGTATAATTTAACGATTTATTCGTATAAGAGAAATGATGTAACAAATGATTAATTGTAAAGAGAATTATTCGTATAAGTGAAACGATTTATTCGTATAAGAGAAACGATGTAACAAATGATTAATTGTAAATAGAATTATTCGTATTGTTTAACGATTTATTCGTATAAGAGAAACTATGTAACAAATGATTAATTGTAAATATAATTATTCGTATAAGTGAAACGATTTATTCGTATAAGAGAAACGATGTAACAAAATATTAATTGTAAATAGAATTATTCGTATAATTTAACGATTTATTCCTATAAGAGAAACGATGTAAAAAATGATTAATTGTAAATAGAATTATTCGTATAATTTAAAGATTTATTCGTATAAGAGAAACGATGTAACAAATGATTAATTGTAAATAGAATTATTCATATAAGTGAAACGATTTATTCGTATGAGAGAAACGATGTAACAAATGATTAATTGTAAATAGAATTATTCGTATAAGTGAAACGATTAATTCGTATAAGAGAAAAGATGTAACAAATGATTAATTGTAAATAGAATTATTCGTATAATTTAACGATTTATTCGTATAAAAAAAATAATGTAACAAATGATTAATTGTAAATAGAATTATTCGTTTAAGTGAAACGATTTATTCGTATAAGTGAAACGATGTAACAAATGATTAATTGTAAATAGAATTATTCTTATAATTTAAAGATTTATTCGTATAAGAGAAACGATGTAACAAATAATTAATTGTAAATAGAATTATTCATATAATTTAACGATTTATTCGTATAAGAGAAACGATGTAACAAATGATTTATTGTAAATAAAATTATTCGTATAATTTAACGATTTATTCGTATAAGAGAAACGATGTAACAAATGATTGATAGTAAATAGAATTATTCGTATAATTTAACGATTTATTCGTATAAGAGAAACGATGTAACAAATGATTAATAGTAAATAGAATTATTCGTATAATTTAACGATTAATTCGTATAAGAGAAACAATATAACAAATGATTAGTTGTAAATAGAATTATTCGTATAAGTGAAAAGATTTATTTGTATAAGAGAAACGATGTAACAAATGATTAATAGTAAATAGAATTATTCGTATAATTTAACGATTTATTCGTATAAGAGAAACGATGTAACAAATGATTAATTGTAAATAGAATTATTCGTATAATTTAACGATTTATTCGTATAAGAGAAACGATGTAACAAATGATTAATTGTAAATAGAATTATTCGTATAATTTAACGAATTATTCGTATAAGAGAAACGATGTAACAAATGATAATTGTAAATAGAATTATTCGTATAATTTAACGATTTATTCGTATAAGAGAAGCGATGTAACAAATGATTAATTGTAAATTGAATTATTCGTATAATTTAACGATTTCTTCGTATAAGAGAAACGATGTAACAAATGATTAATTGTAAATAGAATTATTCGTATAATTTAACGATTTATTCGTATAAGAGAAACGTTGTAACAAATGATTAATAGTAAATAGAATTATTCGTATAATTTAACGATTTATTCGTATAAGAGAAACGATGTAAAAAATGATTAATTGTAAATAGAATTATTCGTATAAGTGAAACGATTTATTCGTATGAGAGAAACGATGTAACAAATCATTAATTGTAAATAGAATTGTTGTATAATTTAACGATTTATTCGTATAAGAGAAACGATGTAACAAATGATTAATTGTAAAATAGAATTATTCGTATAATTTAACGATTTATTCGTACAAGAGAAACGATGTAAAAAATGATTAATTGTAAATAGAATTATTCGTATAAGTAAAACGATTTATTCGTATAAGAGAAACGATGTAACAAAGGATTAATTGTAAATAGAATTATTCGTATAAGTGAAACGATTTATTCGTATGAGAGAAACGATGTAACAAATGATTAATTAAAAAAATTGAATTATTCGTATAATTTAACGATTTATTCGTATAAGAGAAACGATGTAACAAATGATTAATTGTAAATAGAATTATTCGTATAATAGAAACGATGTATTCGAATAACAGAAACGATGTAACAAATGATTAATTGTAAATAGAATTATTCGTATAAGTGAAACGATTTATTCGTATAAGAGAAACGATGTAACAAATGATTAATTGTAAATAGAATTATTCGTATAATTTAACGATCTATTCGTATAAGAGAAACGATGTAACAAATTATTAATTGTAAATAGAATTATTCGTATAATTTAACGATTTATTCGTACAAGAGAAACGATGTAAAAAATGATTAATTGTAAATAGAATTATTCGTATAAGTGAAACGATTTATTCGTATAAGAGAAATGATTTAACAAATGATTAATTGTAAATAGAATTGTTCGTATAAGTGAAACGATTTATTCGTATAAGAGAAACGATGTAACAAATGATTAATTGTAAATAGAATTATTCGTATAAGTGAAACGATTTATTCGTATAAGAGAAACGATGTAACAAAGGATTAATTGTAAATAGAATTATTCGTATAAGTGAAACGATTTATTCGTATAAGAGAAACGATGTAACAAATGATTAATTAAAAAAATTGAATTATTCGTATAAGTGGAACGATTTATTCGTATAAGAGAAACGATGTAACAAATGATTAATTGTAAATAGAATTATTCGTATAAGTGAAACGATGTATTCGTATAAGAGAAACGATGTAACAAATGATTAATTGTAAAAAGAATTATTCGTATAAGTGAAACGATTTATTCGTATAAGAGAAACGATGTAACAAATGATTAATTGTAAATAGAATTATTCGTATAATTTAACGATTTATTCGTATAAGAGAAACGATGTAACAAATGATTAATTGTAAATAGAATTATTCGTATAATTTAACGATTTATTCGTACAAGAGAAACGATGTAAAAAATGATTAATTGTAAATAGAATTATTCGTATAAGTGAAACGATTTATTCGTATAAGAGAAATGATTTAACAAATGATTAATTGTAAATAGAATTATTCGTATAAGTGAAACGATTTATTCGTATAAGAGAAACGATGTAACAAATGATTAATTGTAAATAGAATTATTCGTATAAGTGAAACGATTTATTCGTATAAGAGAAACGATGTAACAAAGGATTAATTGTAAATAGAATTATTCGTATAAGTGAAACGATTTATTCGTATAAGAGAAACGATGTAACAAATGATTAATTAAAAAAATTGAATTATTCGTATAATTTAACGATTTATTCGTATAAGAGAAACGATGTAACAAATGATTAATTCTAAATAGAATTATTCGTATAAGTGAAACGATGTATTCGTATAACAGAAACAATGTAACAAATGATTAATTGTAAATAGAATTATTCGTATAAGTGAAACGATTTATTCGTATAAGAGAAACGATGTAACAAATGATTAATTGTAAATAGAATTATTCGTATAATTTAACGATTTATTCGTATAAGAGAAACGATGTAACAAATGATTAATTGTAAATAGAATTATTCGTATAATTTAACGATTTATTCGTACAAGAGAAACGATGTAAAAAATGATTAATTGTAAATAGAATTATTCGTATAAGTAAAACGATTTATTCGTATAAGAGAAAAGATTTATTCGTATAAGAGAAACGATGTAACAAATAATTAATAGTAAATAGAATTATTCGTATAATTTAACGATTTATTCGTATAAGAGAAACGATGTAACAAATGATTAATTGTAAATAGAATTATTCGTATAATTTAACAATTTATTCGTATAAGAGAAACGATGTAACAAATGATTAATTGTAAGTAGAATTATTCGTATAATTTAACGAATTATTCGTATAAGGGAAACGATGTAACAAATGATAATTGTAAATAGAATTATTCGTATAATTTAACGATTTATTCGTATAAGAGAAGCGATGTAACAAATGATTAATTGTAAATTGAATTATTCGTATAATTTAACGATTTATTCGTATAAGAGAAACGATGTAACAAATGATTAATTGTAAATAGAATTATTCGTATAATTTAACGGTTTATTCGTATAAGAGAAACGTTGTAACAAATGATTAATTGTAAATAGAATTATTCGTATAATTTAACGATTTATTCGTATAAGAGAAACGATGTAAAAAATGATTAATTGTAAATAGAATTATTCGTATAAGTGAAACGATTTATTCGTATGAGAGAAACGATGTAACAAATCATTAATTGTAAATAGAATTGTTGTATAATTTAACGATTTATTCGTATAAGAGAAACGATGTAACAAATGATTAATTGTAAAATAGAATTATTCGTATAATTTAACGATTTATTCGTATAAGAGAAACAATGTAACAAATGATTAATTGTAAATAGAATTATTCGTATAATTTAACGATTTATTCGTATAAGAGAAACGATGTAACAAATGATTAATTGTAAATAGAATTATTCGTATAATTTAACGATTTATTCGTACAAGAGAAACGATGTAAAAAATGATTAATTGTAAATAGAATTATTCGTATAAATGAAACGATTTATTCGTATAAGGGAAATGATTTAACAAATGATTAATTGTAAATAGAATTATTCGTATAAGTGAAACGATTTATTCGTATAAGAGAAACGATGTAACAAATGATTAATTGTAAATAGAATTATTCGTATAAGTGAAACGATTTATTAGTATAAGAGAAACGATGTAACAAAGGATTAATTGTAAATAGAATTATTTGTATAAGTGAAACGATTTATTCGTATGAGAGAAACGATGTAACAAATGATTAATTAAAAAAATTGAATTATTCGTATAATTTTAACGATTTATTCGTATAAGAGAAACGATGTAACAAATGATTATTTGTAAATAGAATTATTCGTATAAATGAAACGATGTATTCGTATAACAGAAACGACGTAACAAATGATTAATTGTAAATAGAATTATTCGTATAAGTTAAACGATTTATTCGTATAAGAGAAACGATGTAACAAATGATTAATTGTAAATAGAATTATTCGTATAATTTAACGATTTATTCGTATAAGAGAAACGATGTAACAAATGATTAATTGTAAATAGAATTATTCGTATAATTTAACGATTTATTCGTACAAGAGAAACGATGTAAAAAATGATTAATTGTAAATAGAATTATTCGTATAAGTAAAACTGATTTATTCGTATAAGAGAAATGATTTAACAAATGATTAATTGTAAATAGAATTATTCGTATAAGTCAAACGATTTATTCGTATAAGAGAAACGATATAACAAATGATTAATTGTAAATAGAATTATTCGTATAAGTGAAACGATTTATTCGTATAAGAGAAACGATGTAACAAAGGATTAATTGTAAATAGAATTATTCGTATAAGTGAAATGATTTATTCGTATAAGAGAAACGATGTAACAAATGATTAATTAAAAAAATTGAATTATTCGTATAATTTAATGATTTATTCGTATAAGAGAAACGATGTAAAAAATGATTAATTGTAAATAGAACTTTTCGTATAAGTGAAACGATTTATTCGTATAAGAGAAATGATTTAACAAATGATTAATTGTAAATAGAATTATTTGTATAAGTGAAACGATTTATTCGTATAAGAGAAACGATGTAACAAATGATTAATTGTAAATAGAATTATTCGTATAAGTGAAACGATTTATTCGTATAAGAGAAACGATGTAACAAAGGATTAATTGTAAATAGAATTATTCGTATAAGTGAAACGATTTATTCGTATAAGAGAAACGATGTAACAAATGATTAATTAAAAAAATTGAATTATTCCTATAAGTGAAACGATTTCTTCGTATAAGAGAAACGATGTAACAAATGATTAATTGTAAATAGAATTATTCGTATAAGTGAAACGATGTATTCGTATAACAGAAACGATGTAACAAATGATTAATTTTAAATAGAATTATTCGTATAAGTGAAACGATTTATTCGTATAAGAGAAACGATGTAACAAATGATTAATTGTAAATAGAATTATTCGTATAATTTAACGATTTATTCGTATAAGAGAAACGATGTAACAAATGATTAATTGTAAATAGAATTATTCGTATAATTTAACGATTTATTCATACAAGAGAAACGATGTAAAAAATGATTAATTGTAAATAGAATTATTCGTATAAGTGAAACGATTTATTCGTATAAGAGAAACGATGTAACAAATGATTAATTGTAAATAGAAACATTCGTATAAGTGAAACGATTTATTCGTATAAGAGAAACGATGTAACAATGGATTAATTGTAAATAAAATTATTTGTATAAGTGAAACGATTTATTCGTATAAGAGAAACGATGTAACAAATGATTAATTAAAAAAATTGAATTATTCGTATAATTTAACGATTTATTCGTATAAGAGAAACGATGTAACAAATGATTAATTGTAAATAGAATTATTCGTATAAGTTAAACGATGTATTCGTATAACAGAAACGATGTAACAAATGATTAATTGTAAATAGAATTATTCGTATAAGTGAAACGATTTATTCGTATAAGAGAAACGATGTAACAAATGATTAATTGTAAATAGAATTATTCGTATAATTTAACGATTTATTCGTATAAGAGAAACGATGTAACAAATGATTAATTGTAAATAGAATTATTCGTATAATTTAACGATTTATTCGTACAAGAGAAACGATGTAAAAAAAGATTAATTGTAAATAGAATTATTCGTATAAGTAAAAAGATTTATTCGTATAAGAGAAATGATTTAACAAATGAATTATTGTAAATAGAATTATTCGTATAAGTGAAACGATTTATTCGTATAAGAGAAACGATGTAACAAATGATTAATTGTAAATAGAATTATTCGTATAAGTGAAACGATGTATTCGTATAACAGAAACGATGTAACAAATGATTAATTGTAAATAGAATTATTCGTGTAAGTGAAACGATTTATTCGTATAAGAGAAACGATGTAACAAATGATTAATTGTAAATAGAATTATTCGTATAATTTAACGATTTATTCGTATAAGAGAAACGATGTAACAAATGATTAATTGTAAGTAGAATTATTCGTATAATTTAACGATATTTTCGTACAAGAGAAACGATGTAAAAAATGATTAATTGTAAATAGAATTATTCGTATAAGTGAAACGATTTATTCGTATGAGAGAAATGATTTAACAAATGATTAATTGTAAATAGAATTATTCGTATAAGTGAAACGATTTTTTCGTATAAGAGAAACGATGTAACAAATGATTAATTGTAAATAGAATTATTCGTATAAGTGAAACGATTTATTCGTATAAGAGAAACGATGTAACAAAGGATTAATTGTAAATAGAATTATTCGTATTAGTGAAACGATTTATTCGTATAAGAGAAACGATGTAACAAATGATTAATTAAAAAAATTGAATTATTCGTATAATTTAACGATTTATTCGTATAAGAGAAACGATGTAACAAATGATTAATTGTAAATAGAATTATTCGTATAAGTGAAACGATTTATTCGTATAAGAGAAACGATGTAACAAATGATTAATTGTAAATAGAATTATTCGTATAATTTAAAGATTTATTCGTATAAGAGAAACGATGAAACAAATGATTAATTGTAAATAGAATTATTCGTATAATTTATCGATTTATTCGTACAAGAGAAACGATGTAAAAAATGATTAATTGTAAATGGAATTATTCGTATAAGTGAAACGATTTATTCGTATAAGAGAAATGATTTAACAAATGATTAATTGTAAATAGAATTATTCGTATAAGTGAAAGGATTTATTCGTATAAGAGAAACGATGTAACAAAGGATTAATTGTAAATAGAATTATTCGTATAAGTGAAACGATTTATTCGTATAAGAGAAACGATGTAACAAATGATTAATTAAAAAAATTGAATTATTCGTATAATTTAACGATTTATTCGTATAAGAGAAACGATGTAACAAATGATTAATTGTAAATAGAATTATTCGTATAATTTAATGATTTATTCGTACAAGAAAAACGATGTAAAAAATGATTAATTGTAAATAGAATTATTCGTATAAGTAAAACTGATTTATTCGTATAAGAGAAATGATTTAACAAATGATTAATTGTAAATAGAATTATTCGTATAAGTCAAACGATTTATTCGTATAAGAGAAACGATATAACAAATGATTAATTGTAAATAGAATTATTCGTATAAGTGAAACGATTTATTCGTATAAGAGAAACGATGTAACAAATGATTAATTGTAAATAGAATTATTCGTATAAGTGAAACGATGTATTCGTATAACAGAAACGATGTAACAAATGATTAATTGTAAATAGAATTATTCGTGTAAGTGAAACGATTTATTCGTATAAGAGAAACGATGTAACAAATGATTAATTGTAAATAGAATTATTCGTATAATTTAACGATTTATTCGTATAAGAGAAACGATGTAACAAATGATTAATTGTAAGTAGAATTATTCGTATAATTTAACGATATTTTCGTACAAGAGAAACGATGTAAAAAATGATTAATTGTAAATAGAATTATTCGTATAAGTGAAACGATTTATTCGTATGAGAGAAATGATTTAACAAATGATTAATTGTAAATAGAATTATTCGTATAAGTGAAACGATTTTTTCGTATAAGAGAAACGATGTAACAAATGATTAATTGTAAATAGAATTATTCGTATAAGTGAAACGATTTATTCGTATAAGAGAAACGATGTAACAAAGGATTAATTGTAAATAGAATTATTCGTATTAGTGAAACGATTTATTCGTATAAGAGAAACGATGTAACAAATGATTAATTAAAAAAATTGAATTATTCGTATAATTTAACGATTTATTCGTATAAGAGAAACGATGTAACAAATGATTAATTGTAAATAGAATTATTCGTATAAGTGAAACGATTTATTCGTATAAGAGAAACGATGTAACAAATGATTAATTGTAAATAGAATTATTCGTATAATTTAAAGATTTATTCGTATAAGAGAAACGATGAAACAAATGATTAATTGTAAATAGAATTATTCGTATAATTTATCGATTTATTCGTACAAGAGAAACGATGTAAAAAATGATTAATTGTAAATGGAATTATTCGTATAAGTGAAACGATTTATTCGTATAAGAGAAATGATTTAACAAATGATTAATTGTAAATAGAATTATTCGTATAAGTGAAAGGATTTATTCGTATAAGAGAAACGATGTAACAAAGGATTAATTGTAAATAGAATTATTCGTATAAGTGAAACGATTTATTCGTATAAGAGAAACGATGTAACAAATGATTAATTAAAAAAATTGAATTATTCGTATAATTTAACGATTTATTCGTATAAGAGAAACGATGTAACAAATGATTAATTGTAAATAGAATTATTCGTATAATTTAATGATTTATTCGTACAAGAAAAACGATGTAAAAAATGATTAATTGTAAATAGAATTATTCGTATAAGTAAAACTGATTTATTCGTATAAGAGAAATGATTTAACAAATGATTAATTGTAAATAGAATTATTCGTATAAGTCAAACGATTTATTCGTATAAGAGAAACGATATAACAAATGATTAATTGTAAATAGAATTATTCGTATAAGTGAAACGATTTATTCGTATAAGAGAAACGATGTAACAAAGGATTAATTGTAAATAGAATTATTCGTATAAGTGAAATGATTTATTCGTATAAGAGAAACGATGTAACAAATGATTAATTAAAAAAATTGAATTATTCGTATAATTTAATGATTTATTCGTATAAGAGAAACGATGTAAAAAATGATTAATTGTAAATAGAACTTTTCGTATAAGTGAAACGATTTATTCGTATAAGAGAAATGATTTAACAAATGATTAATTGTAAATAGAATTATTCGTATAAGTGAAACGATTTATTTGTATAAGAGAAACGATGTAACAAATGATTAATTGTAAATAGAATTATTCGTATAAGTGAAACGATTTATTCGTATAAGAGTAACGATGTAACAAAGGATTAATTGTAAATAGAATTATTCGTATAAGTGAAACGATTTATTCGTATAAGAGAAACGATGTAACAAATGATTAATTAAAAAAATTGAATTATTCCTATAAGTGAAACGATTTCTTCGTATAAGAGAAACGATGTAACAAATGATTAATTGTAAATAGAATTATTCGTATAAGTGAAACGATGTATTCGTATAACAGAAACGATGTAACAAATGATTAATTTTAAATAGAATTATTCGTATAAGTGAAACGATTTATTCGTATAAGAGAAACGATGTAACAAATGATTAATTGTAAATAGAATTATTCGTATAATTTAACGATTTATTCGTATAAGAGAAACGATGTAACAAATGATTAATTGTAAATAGAATTATTCGTATAATTTAACGATTTATTCATACAAGAGAAACGATGTAAAAAATGATTAATTGTAAATAGAATTATTCGTATAAGTGAAACGATTTATTCGTATAAGAGAAACGATGTAACAAATGATTAATTGTAAATAGAAACATTCGTATAAGTGAAACGATTTATTCGTATAAGAGAAACGATGTAACAATGGATTAATTGTAAATAGAATTATTTGTATAAGTGAAACGATTTATTCGTATAAGAGAAACGATGTAACAAATGATTAATTAAAAAAATTGAATTATTCGTATAATTTAACGATTTATTCGTATAAGAGAAACGATGTAACAAATGGTTAATTGTAAATAGAATTATTCGTATAAATGAAACGATGTATTCGTATAACAGAAACGACGTAACAAATGATTAATTGTAAATAGAATTATTCGTATAAGTTAAACGATTTATTTGTATAAGAGAAACGATGTAACAAATGATTAATTGTAAATAGAATTATTCGTATAATTTAACGATTTATTCGTATAAGAGAAACGATGTAACAAATGATTAATTGTAAATAGAATTATTCGTATAATTTAACGATTTATTCGTACATGAGAAACGATGTAAAAAATGATGAATTGTAAATAGAATTATTCGTATAAGTGAAACGATTTATTCGTATAAGAGAAATGATTTAACAAATGATTAATTGTAAATAGAATTATTCGTATAAGTGAAACGATTTATTCGTATAAGAGAAACGATGTAACAAAGGATTAATTGTAAATAGATTTATTCGTATAAGTGAAACGATTTATTCGTATAAGAGAAACGATGTAACAAATGATTAATTAAAAAAATTGAATTATTCGTATAATTTAACGATTTATTCGTATAAGAGAAACGATGTAACAAATGATTAATTGTAAATAGAATTATTCGTATAAGTGAAACGATGTATTCGTATAACAGAAACGATGTAACAAATGATTAATTGTAAATAGAATTATTCGTATAAGTGAAACGATTTATTCGTATAAGAGAAACGATGTAACAAATGATTAATTGTAAATAGAATTATTCGTATAATTTAACGATTTATTCGTATAAGAGAAACGATGTAACAAATGATTAATTGTAAATAGAATTATTCGTATAATTTAACGATTTATTCGTACAAGAGAAACGATGTAAAAAATGATTAATTGTAAATAGAATTATTCGTATAAGTAAAACGATTTATTCGTATAAGAGAAATGATTTAACAAATGATTAATTGTAAATAGAATTATTCGTATAAGTGAAACGATTTATTCGTATAAGAGAAGCGATGTAACAAATGATTAATTGTAAATAGAATTATTCGTATACGTGAAACGATGTATTCGTATAACAGAAACGATGTAACAAATGATTAATTGTAAATAGAATTATTCGTATAAGTGAAACGATTTATTCGTATAAGAGAAACGATGTAACAAATGATTAATTGTAAATAGAATTATTCGTATAATTTAACGATTTATTCGTATAAGAGAAACGATGTAACAAATGATTAATTAAAAAAATTGAATTATTCGTATAATTTAACGATTTATTCGTATAAGAGAAACGATGTAACAAATGATTAATTGTAAATAGAATTATTCGTATAATTTAATGATTTATTCGTACAAGAAAAACGATGTAAAAAATGATTAATTGTAAATAGAATTATTCGTATAAGTAAAACTGATTTATTCGTATAAGAGAAATGATTTAACAAATGATTAATTGTAAATAGAATTATTCGTATAAGTCAAACGATTTATTCGTATAAGAGAAACGATATAACAAATGATTAATTGTAAATAGAATTATTCGTATAAGTGAAACGATTTATTCGTATAAGAGAAACGATGTAACAAAGGATTAATTGTAAATAGAATTATTCGTATAAGTGAAATGATTTATTCGTATAAGAGAAACGATGTAACAAATGATTAATTAAAAAAATTGAATTATTCGTATAATTTAATGATTTATTCGTATAAGAGAAACGATGTAAAAAATGATTAATTGTAAATAGAACTTTTCGTATAAGTGAAACGATTTATTCGTATAAGAGAAATGATTTAACAAATGATTAATTGTAAATAGAATTATTCGTATAAGTGAAACGATTTATTCGTATAAGAGAAACGATGTAACAAATGATTAATTGTAAATAGAATTATTCGTATAAGTGAAACGATTTATTCGTATAAGAGTAACGATGTAACAAAGGATTAATTGTAAATAGAATTATTCGTATAAGTGAAACGATTTATTCGTATAAGAGAAACGATGTAACAAATGATTAATTAAAAAAATTGAATTATTCCTATAAGTGAAACGATTTCTTCGTATAAGAGAAACGATGTAACAAATGATTAATTGTAAATAGAATTATTCGTATAAGTGAAACGATGTATTCGTACAACAGAAACGATGTAACAAATGATTAATTTTAAATAGAATTATTCGTATAAGTGAAACGATTTATTCGTATAAGAGAAACGATGTAACAAATGATTAATTGTAAATAGAATTATTCGTATAATTTAACGATTTATTCGTATAAGAGAAACGATGTAACAAATGATTAATTGTAAATAGAATTATTCGTATAATTTAACGATTTATTCATACAAGAGAAACGATGTAAAAAATGATTAATTGTAAATAGAATTATTCGTATAAGTGAAACGATTTATTCGTATAAGAGAAACGATGTAACAAATGATTAATTGTAAATAGAAACATTCGTATAAGTGAAACGATTTATTCGTATAAGAGAAACGATGTAACAATGGATTAATTGTAAATAGAATTATTTGTATAAGTGAAACGATTTATTCGTATAAGAGAAACGATGTAACAAATGATTAATTAAAAAAATTGAATTATTCGTATAATTTAACGATTTATTCGTATAAGAGAAACGATGTAACAAATGGTTAATTGTAAATAGAATTATTCGTATAAATGAAACGATGTATTCGTATAACAGAAACGACGTAACAAATGATTAATTGTAAATAGAATTATTCGTATAAGTTAAACGATTTATTTGTATAAGAGAAACGATGTAACAAATGATTAATTGTAAATAGAATTATTCGTATAATTTAACGATTTATTCGTATAAGAGAAACGATGTAACAAATGATTAATTGTAAATAGAATTATTCGTATAATTTAACGATTTATTCGTACATGAGAAACGATGTAAAAAATGATGAATTGTAAATAGAATTATTCGTATAAGTGAAACGATTTATTCGTATAAGAGAAATGATTTAACAAATGATTAATTGTAAATAGAATTATTCGTATAAGTGAAACGATTTATTCGTATAAGAGAAACGATGTAACAAAGGATTAATTGTAAATAGATTTATTCGTATAAGTGAAACGATTTATTCGTATAAGAGAAACGATGTAACAAATGATTAATTAAAAAAATTGAATTATTCGTATAATTTAACGATTTATTCGTATAAGAGAAACGATGTAACAAATGATTAATTGTAAATAGAATTATTCGTATAAGTGAAACGATGTATTCGTATAACAGAAACGATGTAACAAATGATTAATTGTAAATAGAATTATTCGTATAAGTGAAACGATTTATTCGTATAAGAGAAACGATGTAACAAATGATTAATTGTAAATAGAATTATTCGTATAATTTAACGATTTATTCGTATAAGAGAAACGATGTAACAAATGATTAATTGTAAATAGAATTATTCGTATAATTTAACGATTTATTCGTACAAGAGAAACGATGTAAAAAATGATTAATTGTAAATAGAATTATTCGTATAAGTAAAACGATTTATTCGTATAAGAGAAATGATTTAACAAATGATTAATTGTAAATAGAATTATTCGTATAAGTGAAACGATTTATTCGTATAAGAGAAGCGATGTAACAAATGATTAATTGTAAATAGAATTATTCGTATACGTGAAACGATGTATTCGTATAACAGAAACGATGTAACAAATGATTAATTGTAAATAGAATTATTCGTATAAGTGAAACGATTTATTCGTATAAGAGAAACGATGTAACAAATGATTAATTGTAAATAGAATTATTCGTATAATTTAACGATTTATTCGTATAAGAGAAACGATGTAACAAATAATTAATTGTAAATAGAATTATTCGTATAAGTGAAACGATCTATTCGTATAAGAGAAACGATGTAACAAAGGATTAATTGTAAATAGAATTATTCGTATAAGTGAAACGATTTATTCGTATAAGAGAAACGATGTAACAAATGATTAATTAAAAAAATTGAATTATTCGTATAATTTAACGATATATTCGTATAAGAGAAACGATGTAACAAATGATTAATTGTAAATAGAATTATTCGTATAAGTGAAACGATGTATTCGTATAACAGAAAAGATGTAACAAATGATTAATTGTAAATAGAATTATTCGTATAATTTAACGATTTATTCGTATAAGAGAAACGATGTAACAAATGATTAATTGTAAATAGAATTATTCGTATAATTTAACGATTTATTCGTACAAGAGAAACGATGTAAAAAATGATTAATTGTAAATAGAATTATTCGTATAAGTAAAACGATTTATTCGTATAAGAGAAATGATTTAACAAATGATTAATTGTAAATAGAATTATTCGTATAAGTGAAACGATTTATTCGTATAAGAGAAGCGATGTAACAAATGATTAATTGTAAATAGAATTATTCGTATACGTGAAACGATGTATTCGTATAACAGAAACGATGTAACAAATGATTAATTGTAAATAGAATTATTCGTATAAGTGAAACGATTTATTCGTATAAGAGAAACGATGTAACAAATGATTAATTGTAAATAGAATTATTCGTATAATTTAACGATTTATTCGTATAAGAGAAACGATGTAACAAATAATTAATTGTAAATAGAATTATTCGTATAAGTGAAACGATCTATTCGTATAAGAGAAACGATGTAACAAAGGATTAATTGTAAATAGAATTATTCGTATAAGTGAAACGATTTATTCGTATAAGAGAAACGATGTAACAAATGATTAATTAAAAAAATTGAATTATTCGTATAATTTAACGATATATTCGTATAAGAGAAACGATGTAACAAATGATTAATTGTAAATAGAATTATTCGTATAAGTGAAACGATGTATTCGTATAACAGAAAAGATGTAACAAATGATTAATTGTAAATAGAATTATTCGTATAAGTGAAACGATTTATTCGTATAAGAGAAACGATGTAACAAATGATTAATTGTAAATAGAATTATTCGTATAATTTAACAATTTATTCGTATAAGAGAAACGATGTAACAAATGATTAATTGTAAATAGAATTATTCGTATAATTTAACGATTTATTCGTACAAGAGAAACGATGTAACAAATGATTAATTGTAAATAGAATTATTCGTATAAGTGAAACGATTTATTCGTATAAGAGAAACGATGTAACAAAGGATTAATTGTAAATAGAATTATTTGTATAAGTGAAACGATTTATTCGTATAAGAGAAACGATGTAACAAATGATTAATTAAAAAAATTGAATTATTCGTATAATTTAACGATTTATTCGTATAAGAGAAACGATGTAACAAATGGTTAATTGTAAATAGAATTATTCGTATAAATGAAACGATGTATTCGTATAACAGAAACGACGTAACAAATGATTAATTGTAAATAGAATTATTCGTATAAGTTAAACGATTTATTCGTATAAGAGAAACGATGTAACAAATGATTAATTGTAAATAGAATTATTCGTATAATTTAACGATTTATTCGTATAAGAGAAACGATGTAACAAATGATTTATTGTAAATAGAATTATTCGTATAATTTAACGATTTATTCGTACAAGAGAAACGATGTAAAAAATGATTAATTGTAAATAGAATTATTCGTATAAGTGAAACGATTTATTCGTATAAGAGAAATGATTTAACAAATGATTAATTGTAAATAGAATTATTCGTATAAGTGAAACGATTTATTCGTATAAGAGAAACGATGTAACAAAGGATTAATTGTAAATAGATTTATTCGTATAAGTGAAACGATTTATTCGTATAAGAGAAACGATGTAACAAATGATTAATTAAAAAAATTGAATTATTCGTATAATTTAACGATTTATTCGTATAAGAGAAACGATGTAACAAATGATTAATTGTAAATAGAATTATTCGTATAAGTGAAACGATGTATTCGTATAACAGAAACGATGTAACAAATGATTAATTGTAAATAGAATTATTCGTATAAGTGAAACGATTTATTCGTATAAGAGAAACGATGTAACAAATGATTAATTGTAAATAGAATTATTCGTATAATTTAACGATTTATTCGTATAAGAGAAACGATGTAACAAATGATTAATTGTAAATAGAATTATTCGTATAATTTAACGATTTATTCGTACAAGAGAAACGATGTAAAAAATGATTAATTGTAAATAGAATTATTCGTATAAGTAAAACGATTTATTCGTATAAGAGAAATGATTTAACAAATGATTAATTGTAAATAGAATTATTCGTATAAGTGAAACGATTTATTCGTATAAGAGAAGCGATGTAACAAATGATTAATTGTAAATAGAATTATTCGTATAAGTGAAACGATGTATTCGTATAACAGAAACGATGTAACAAATGATTAATTGTAAATAGAATTATTCGTATAAGTGAAACGATTTATTCGTATAAGAGAAACGATGTAACAAATGATTAATTGTAAATAGAATTATTCGTATAATTTAACGATTTATTCGTATGAGAGAAACGATGTAACAAATGATTAATTGTAAATAGAATTATTCGTATAAGTGAAACGATTTATTCGTATAAGAGAAACGATGTAACAAAGGATTAATTGTAAATAGAATTATTCGTAAAAGGGAAACGATTTATTCGTATAAGAGAAACGATATAACAAATGATTAATTAAAAAAATTGAATTATTCGTATAATTTAACGATTTATTCGTATAAGAGAAACGATGTAACAAATGATTAATTGTAAATAGAATTATTCGTATAAGTGAAACGATGTATTCGTATAACAGAAACGATGTAACAAATGATTAATTGTAAATAGAATTATTCGTATAAGTGAAACGATTTATTCGTATAAGAGAAACGATGTAACAAATGATTAATTGTAAATAGAATTATTCGTATAATTTAACGATTTATTCGTATAAGAGAAACGATGTAACAAATGATTAATTGTAAATAGAATTATTCGTATAAGTGAAACGATTTATTTGTATAAGAGAAACGATGTAACAAATGATTAATTGTAAATTGAATTATTCGTATAATTTAACGATTTATTCGTATGAGAGAAACGATGTAACAAATGATTAATTGTAAATAGAATTATTCGTAAAAGTGAAACGATTTATTCGTATAAGAGAAACGATGTAACAAATGATTAATTGTAAATAGAATTATTCGTATAATTTAACAATTTATTCGTATAAGAGAAATGATGTAACAAATCATTATTTGTAAATAGAATTATTCGTATAAGTGAAACGATTTATTCGTATACGAGAAACGATGTAACAAATGATTAATTGTAAATAGAATTATTCGTATAAATTAACGATTTATTCGTATAAGAGAAACGATGTAACAAATGATTAATAGTAAATAGAATTATTCGTATAATTTAACGATTTATTCGTATAAGAGTAATGATGTAACAAATGATTAATTGTAAATAGAATTATTCGTATAAGTGAAACGATTTATTCGTATAAGAGAAACGATGTAACAAATGATTAATTGTAAATAGAATTATTCGTATAAGTGAAACGATTTTATCGTATAAGGGAAACGATGTAACAAATGATGAATTGTAAATAGAATTATTCGTATAATTTAACGATTTATTCGTATAAGAGAAATGATGTAACAAATGATTAATTGTAAATAGAATTATTCGTATAAGTGAAACGATTTATTCGTATAAGAGAAACGATGTAACAAATGATTAATCGTAAAATAGAATTATTCGTATAATTTAACGATTTATTCGTATAAGAGAAACGATGTAACAAATGATTAATTGTAAATTGAATTATTCGTATAATTTAACGATTTATTCGTATGAGAGAAACGATGTAACAAATGATTAATTGTAAATAGAATTATTTGTATAAGTGAAACGATTTATTCGTATAAGAGAAACGATGTAACAAATGATTAATTGTAAATAGAATTATTCGTATAATTTTACGATTTATTCGTATAAGAGAAATGATGTAACAAATGATTAATTGTAAATAGAATTATTCGTATAAGTGAAACGATTTATTCGTATAAGAGAAACGATGTAACAAATGATTAATTGTAAATAGAATTATTCGTATAATTTAACGATTTATTCGTATAAGAGAAACGATGTAACAAATGATTAATAGTAAATAGAATTATTCGTATAATTTAACGATTTATTCGTATAAGAGAAACGATGTAACAAATGATTAATAGTAAATAGAATTATTCGTATAAGTGAAACGATGTATTTGTATAACAGAAACGATGTAACAAATGATTAATTGTAAATAGAATTATTCGTATAAGTGAAACGATTTATTCGTATAAGAGAAACGATGTAACAAATGATTAATTGTAAATAGAATTATTCGTATAATTTAACGATTTATTCGTATAAGAGAAACGATGTAACAAATGATTAATTGTAAATAGAATTATTCGTATAATTTAACGATTTATTCGTACAAGAGAAACGATGTAAAAAATGATTAATTGTAAATAGAATTATTCGTATAAGTGAAATGATTTATTCGTATAAGAGAAATGATTTAACAAATGATTTATTGTAAATAGAATTATTCGTATAAGTGAAACGATTTATTCGTATAAGAGAAACGATGTAACGAAGGATTAATTGTAAATAGAATTATTCGTATAAGTGAAACGATTTATTCGTATAAGAGAAACGATGTAACAAATGATTAATTAAAAAAATTGAATTATTCGTATAATTTAACGATTTATTCGTATAAGAGAAACGATGTAACAAATGATTAATTGTAAATAGAATTATTCGTATAAGTGAAACGATGTATTCGTATAACAGAAACGATGTAACAAATGATTAATTGTAAATAGAATTATTCGTATAAGTGAAACGATTTATTCGTATAAGAGAAACGATGTAACAAATGATTAATTGTAAATAGAATTATTCGTATAATTTAACGATTTATTCGTATAAGAGAAACGATGTAACAAATGATTAATTGTAAATAGAATTATTCGTATAAGTGAAACGATTTATTCGTATAAGAGAAACGATGTAACAAATGATTAATTGTAAATAGAATTATTCGTATAAATTAACGATTTATTCGTATAAGAGAAACGATGTAACAAATGATTAATAGTAAATAGAGTTATTCGTGTAATTTAACAATTTATTCGTATAAGAGAAACGATGTAACAAATGATTAATAGTAAATAGAATTATTCGTATAATTTAACGATTTATTCGTATAAGAGAAACGATATAACAAATGATTAGTTGTAAATAGAATTATTCGTATAATTTAACGATTTATTCGTATAAGAGAAACGATGTAACAAATGATTAATTGTAAATAGAATTATTCGTATAAGTGAAACGATTTCTTCGTATAAGAGAAACGATTTAACAAATGATTAATTGTAAATAGAATTATTCGTATAAGTGAAACGATGTATTCGTATAAGAGAAACAATGTAACAAATGATTAATTAAAAATAGAATTATTCGTATAATTTAACGATTTATTCGTATAAGAGAAACGATGTAACAAATGATTAATTGTAAATAGAATTATTCGTATAAGTGAAACGATTTATTCGTATAAGAGAAACGATGTAACAAATGATTAATTGTAAAATAGAATTATTCGTATAATTTAACGATTTATTCGTATAAGAGAAACGATGTAACAAATGATTAATTGTAAAATAGAATTATTCGTATAATTTAACGATTTATTCGTATAAGAGAAACGATGTAACAAATGATTAATTGTAAATAGAATTATTCGTATCAGTGAAACGATTTATTCGTATGAGAGAAACGATGTAACAAATGATTAATTGTAAATAGAATTATTCGTATAAGTGAAACGATTTATTCCTATAAGGGAAACGATGTAACAAATGATTAATTAAAAATAGAATTATTCGTATAATTTAACGATTTATTCGTATAAGAGAAACGATGTAACCAATGATTAATTATAAATTGAATTATTCGTATAATTTAACGATTTATTCGTATAAGAGAAACGATGTAACAAATGATTAATTGTAAATAGAATTATTCGTATAAGTGAAACGATTTATTCGTATAAGAGAAACGATGTAACAAATGATTAATTGTAAATAGAATTATTCGTATAAGTGAAAGGATTTATTCGTATAAGAGAAACGATGTAACAAATGATTAATTGTAAATAGAATTATTCGTATAAGTGAAACGATGTATTCGTATAAGAGAAACGATGTAACAAATGATTAATTGTAAATAGTATTATTCGTATAATTTAACGATTTATTCGTATAAGAGAAACGATTTAACCAATGATTAATTGTAAATTGAATTATTTGTATAATTTCACGATTTATTCGTATAAGAGAAACGATGTAACAAATGATTGATTGTAAATTGAATCATTCGTATAATTTAACGTTTTAATCGTATTTGGTGTAGTAGCTATCGAAAAAGGAGCCTTCGGTTAACCCTCGACTATGGTCGCTAACTTAACTATTCGTATAAAAGAAACGATGTAACAAATGATTAATTGTAAATAGAATAATTCGTATAAGGGAAACGATTTATTCGTATAAGAGAAACCATGTAACAAATGATTAATTGTAAATAGAATTATTCGTATAATTTAACGATTTATTCGTATAAGAGAAACGATGTAACAAATGATTAATTGTAAATAGAATTATTCGTATAAGTGAAACGATTTATTCGTATAAGAGAAACGATGTAACAAATGATTAATTGTAAAATAGAATTATTCGTATAATTTAACGATTTATTCGTATAAGGGAAGCGATGTAACAAATGATTTATTGTAAATAGAATTATTCGTATAATTTAACGATTTATTCGTATAAGAGAAACGATGTAACAAATGATTAATTGTAAATAGAATTATTCGTATAAGTGAAACGATTTATTCGTATGAGAGAAACGATGTAACAAATGATTAATAGTAAATAGAATTATTCGTATAAGTGAAACGATTTATTCGTATAAGAGAAACGATGTAACAAATGATTAATAGTAAATAGAATTATTCGTATAATTTAACGATTTATTCGTATAAGAGAAACGATGTACAAATGATTAATTGTAAATAGAATTATTCGTATAATTTAACGATTTATTCGTATAAGAGATACAATGTAACAAATGATTAATTGTAAATAGAATTATTCGTATAAGTGAAACGATGTATTCGTATAAGAGAAACGATATAACAAATGATTAATTGTAAATAGAATTATTCGTATAAGTGAAACGATTTATTCGTATAAGAGAAACGATGTAACAAATGATTAATTGTAAATAGAATTATTCTTATAAGTGAAACGATTTATTCGTATAAGAGAAACGATGTAACAAATGATTAATTGTAAATAGAATTATTCGTATAAATTAACGATTTATTCGTATAAGAGAAACGATGTAACAAATGATTAATAGTAAATAGAGTTATTCGTATAATTTAACGATTTATTCGTATAAGAGAAACGATGTAACAAATGATTAATAGTAAATAGAATTATTCGTATAATTTAACGATTTATTCGTATAAGAGAAACGATATAACAAATGATTAGTTGTAAATAGAATTATTCGTATAATTTAACGATTTATTCGTATAAGAGAAACGATGTAACAAATGATTAATTGTAAATAGAATTATTCGTATAAGTGAAACGATTTCTTCGTATAAGAGAAACGATTTAACAAATGATTAATTGTAAATAGAATTATTCGTATAAGTGAAACGATGTATTCGTATAAGAGAAACGATGTAACAAATGATTAATTGTAAAATAGAATTATTCGTATAATTTAACGATTTATTCGTATAAGAGAAACGATGTAACAAATGATTAATTGTAAATAGAATTATTCGTATCAGTGAAACGATTTATTCGTATGAGAGAAACGATGTAACAAATGATTAATTGTAAATAGAATTATTCGTATAAGTGAAACGATTTATTCCTATAAGGGAAACGATGTAACAAATGATTAATTAAAAATAGAATTATTCGTATAATTTAACGATTTATTCGTATAAGAGAAACGATGTAACCAATGATTAATTATAAATTGAATTATTCGTATAATTTAACGATTTATTCGTATAAGAGAAACGATGTAACAAATGATTAATTGTAAATAGAATTATTCGTATAAGTGAAACGATTTATTCGTATAAGAGAAACGATGTAACAAATGATTAATTGTAAATAGAATTATTCGTATAAGTGAAACGATTTATTCGTATAAGAGAAACGATGTAACAAATGATTAATTGTAAATAGAATTATTCGTATAAGTGAAACGATGTATTCGTATAAGAGAAACGATGTAACAAATGATTAATTGTAAATAGTATTATTCGTATAATTTAACGATTTATTCGTATAAGAGAAACGATTTAACCAATGATTAATTGTAAATTGAATTATTTGTATAATTTCACGATTTATTCGTATAAGAGAAACGATGTAACAAATGATTGATTGTAAATTGAATCATTCGTATAATTTAACGTTTTAATCGTATTTGGTGTAGTAGCTATCGAGAAAGGAGCCTTCGGTTAACCCTCGACTATGGTCGCTAACTTAACTATTCGTATAAAAGAAACGATGTAACAAATGATTAATTGTAAATAGAATAATTCGTATAAGGGAAACGATTTATTCGTATAAGAGAAACCATGTAACAAATGATTAATTGTAAATAGAATTATTCGTATAATTTAACGATTTATTCGTATAAGAGAAACGATGTAACAAATGATTAATTGTAAATAGAATTATTCGTATAAGTGAAACGATTTATTCGTATAAGAGAAACGATGTAACAAATGATTAATTGTAAAATAGAATTATTCGTATAATTTAACGATTTATTCGTATAAGGGAAGCGATGTAACAAATGATTTATTGTAAATAGAATTATTCGTATAATTTAGCGATTTATTCGTATAAGAGAAACGATGTAACAAATGATTAATTGTAAATAGAATTATTCGTATAAGTGAAACGATTTATTCGTATGAGAGAAACGATGTAACAAATGATTAATAGTAAATAGAATTATTCGTATAAGTGAAACGATTTATTCGTATAAGAGAAACGATGTAACAAATGATTAATAGTAAATAGAATTATTCGTATAATTTAACGATTTATTCGTATAAGAGAAACGATGTACAAATGATTAATTGTAAATAGAATTATTCGTATAATTTAACGATTTATTCGTATAAGAGATACAATGTAACAAATGATTAATTGTAAATTGAATTATTCGTATAAGTGAAACGATGTATTCGTATAAGAGAAACGATATAACAAATGATTAATTGTAAATAGAATTATTCGTATAAGTGAAACGATTTATTCGTATAAGAGAAACGATGTAACAAATGATTAATTGTAAATAGAATTATTCGTATAATTTAACGATTTATTCGTATAAGAGAAACGATGTAACAAATGATTAATTGTAAATTGAATTATTCGTATAATTTAACGATTTATTCGTATAAGAGAAACGATGTAACAAATGATTAATTGTAAATAGAATTATTCGTATAATTGAAACGATTTATTCGTATAAGAGAAACTATGTAACAAATGATTAATTGTAAATAGAATTATTCGTATAATTTAACGATTTATTCGTATAAGAGAAACGATGTAACAAATGATTAATTGTAAATAGAATTATTCGTACAATTTAACGATTTATTCGTATAAGAGAAACGATGTAACAAATGATTAATTGTAAATAGAATTATTCGTATAATTTAACGATTTATTCGTATAAGAGAAACGATGTAACAAATGATTAATTGTAAATAGAATTATTCGTATAAGTGAAACGATTTCTTCGTATAAGAGAAACGATTTAACAAATGATTAACTGTAAATAGAATTATTCGTATAATTTAACGATTTATTCGTATAAGAGAAACGATATAACAAATGATTAGTTGTAAATAGAATTATTCGTATAATTTAACGATTTATTCGTATAAGAGAAACGATGTAACAAATGATTAATTGTAAAATAGAATTATTCGTATAATTTAACGATTTATTCGTATAAGAGAAACGATGTAACAAATGATTAATTGTAAAATAGAATTATTCGTATAATTTAACGATTTATTCGTATAAGAGAAACGATGTAACAAATGATTAATTGTAAATAGAATTATTCGTATCAGTGAAACGATTTATTCGTATGAGAGAAACGATGTAACAAATGATTAATTGTAAATAGAATTATTCGTATAAGTGAAACGATTTATTCCTATAAGGGAAACGATGTAACAAATGATTAATTAAAAATAGAATTATTCGTATAATTTAACGATTTATTCGTACAAGAGAAACGATGTAAAAAATGATTAATTGTAAATAGAATTATTCGTATAAGTGAAACGATTTATTCGTATAAGAGAAACGATGTAACAAATGATTAATTGTAAATAGAATTATTCGTATAATTTAACGATTTATTCGTATAAGAGAAACGATGTAACAAATGATTAATTGTAAATAGAATTATTCGTATAATTTAACGATTTATTCGTATAAGAGAAACGATGTAACAAATGATTAATTGTAAATAGAATTATTCATATAAATTAACGATTTATTCGTATAAGAGAAACGATGTAACAAATGATTAATTGTAAATAGAATTATTCGTATAAGTGAAACGATGTATTCGTATAACAGAAACGATGTAACAAATGATTAATTGTAAATAGAATTATTCGTATAAGTGAAACGATTTATTCGTATAAGAGAAACGATGTAACAAATGATTAATTGTAAATAGAATTATTCGTATAATTTAACGATTTATTCGTATAAGAGAAACGATGTAACAAATGATTAATTGTAAATAGAATTATACGAATTATTCGTAACAAATGATTTATTGTAAATAGAATTATTCGTATAATTTAACGATTTATTCGTATAAGAGTAACGATGTAACAAATGATTAATTGTAAATAGAATTATTCGTATAAGTGAAACGATTTATTCGTATGAGAGAAACGATGTAACAAATGATTAATAGTAAATAGAATTATTCGTATAAGTGAAACGATTTATTCGTATAAGAGAAACGATGTAACAAATGATTAATTGTAAATAGAATTATTCGTATAAATTAACGATTTATTCGTATAAGAGAAACGATGTAACAAATGATTAATTGTAAATAGAATAATTCGTATAAGGGAAACGATTTATTCGTATAAGAGAAACCATGTAACAAATGATTAATTGTAAATAGAATTATTCGTATAATTTAACGATTTATTCGTATAAGAGAAACGATGTAACAAATGATTAATTGTAAATAGAATTATTCGTATAAGTGAAACGATTTATTCGTATGAGAGAAACGATGTAACAAATGATTAATAGTAAATAGAATTATTCGTATAAGTGAAACGATTTATTCGTATAAGAGAAACGATGTAACAAATGATTAATAGTAAATAGAATTATTCGTATAATTTAACGATTTATTCGTATAAGAGAAACGATGTACAAATGATTAATTGTAAATAGAATTATTCGTATAATTTAACGATTTATTCGTATAAGAGAAACGATGTAACAAATGATTAATTGTAAATAGAATTATTCGTATAAGTGAAACGATGTATTCGTATAAGAGAAACGATATAACAAATGATTAATTGTAAATAGAATTATTCGTATAATTTAACGATTTATTCGTATAAGAGAAACGATGTAACAAATGATTAATTGTAAATAGAATTATTCGTACAATTTAACGATTTATTCGTATAAGAGAAACGATGTAACAAATGATTAATTGTAAATAGAATTATTTGTATAATTTAACGATTTATTCGTATAAGAGAAACGATGTAACAAATGATTAATTGTAAATAGAATTATTCGTACAATTTAACGATTTATTCGTATAAGAGAAACGATGTAACAAATGATTAATTGTAAATAGAATTATTCGTATAATTTAACGATTTATTCGTATAAGAGAAACGATGTAACAAATGATTAATTGTAAATAGGATTATTCGTATAATTTAACGATTTATTCGTATAAGAGAAACGATGTAACAAATGATTAATTTTAAATAGAATTATTCGTATAAGTGAAACGATTTATTCGTATAAGAGAAAAGATTTATTCGTATAAGAGAAACGATGTAACAAATGATTAATTGTAAAATAGAATTATTCGTATAATTTAACGATTTATTCGTATAAGAGAAACGATGTAACAAATGATTAATTGTAAATTGAATTATTCGTGTAAGTGAAACGATTTATTCGTATAAGAGAAACGATGTAACAAATGAATAATTGTAAATAGAAGTATTCGTATAATTTACCGATTTATTCGTATAAGAGAAACGATGTAACAAATGATTAATTGTAAATAGAATTATTCGTATAAGTGAAACGATTTATTCGTATAAGAGAAGCCATGTAACAAATGATTAATTGTAAAATAGAATTATTCGTATAAGTGAAACGATTTATTCGTATAAGAGAAACGATGTAACAAATGATTAATTGTAAAATAGAATTATTCGTATAATTTAACGATTTATTCGTATAAGAGATACAATGTAACAAATGATTAATTGTAAATTGAATTATTCGTATAATTTAACGATTTATTCGTATAAGAGAAACGATGTAACAAATGAT
>OY757928.1:45307066-45329566 GCA_963585895.1 Sepioteuthis lessoniana | reverse complement strand
CGACGGACAGGGCAGTCGACACCAGACAGCAGAGAGACGAGTTGGCATGAGTGAGGGTCCAGAGCAGTGAGGAAGACCGGTCAGGATATGTTGGCATTCCTAGTAGCTTTGTAGAAGTTTCGCTAGAAATCCACGTTAGTCTACATATGCACACAGGAAATGCAGAGTGTTGCATAACTCTTTGTCTTGCACTTTGACTTAACCTCAGGCTCGTATTGTTCGTTTTGTTCGTTTGTTCTTTTTCTCCCACTCCCTCGATCGTATTTCTTGTAGCCGTAAAGAAATGTGTGATATCCCTATCGGAACCACTAGTTGATCACCGGCCAAGAAGTGAAATGGTTCGAAGAAGTTGATGTATTCGGGGTGCCGAGGGGTTATCGTCACATATATTCTTATTTTACTCCTAACAAGTTTTTTACACCAACGTTAACTGCCGGAGTCTAAGTGACAACAAGTCTCCTCAGTTCTTTTGGACTCTTCAAAGTATTCTAGTTAATCTTAACAAAGCAGTGGTATGGATAGCCTTGTTCTTCCTCTGATTTCCAATTTCCCCAGTTTCTTTTTCAAGCTTTTGGAAACCATTCCAAATGCTTCAATTACAATTGGCATCATCGTTATCCACATGTTTCACAGATTTTTTTCGATTTCTGGCAAGATTCAAGTATCTATCAATCTTTTCACTTTTTATTTTCATTTTGTGATCCGACGAAACATCAGAATACACGTCTTTTTTTTAACTAACACTTTTTCTTATTTTTCTCATTATTATCATCATTATTTATCTTCTTTTTTTTCTAAAGACGTCTTATAACTTATCAAAGACAGTTTTCCTTTGAAAAATATATGGTCATATGCGTCGTCAACGACGCCAAAAAGATATGGAACTTTTCAGTCAAAATTTTTCGGTCAGAACCTTTCAATCAGAACTTTTCGATCTGCTGAGGTCAGAGGCAGATTGTTCGTTTAGTTAGATGATTTGTAAGTTTTACACAAGTTTTGATATTTGGCTCCAGTTTTTTTCTCTTTTTTCACTTTTTTCCTAGATTCAGTAATATCTAATTCCTTTAAATGTATATATAGACTTCGTTTCAAAATGTCATTTTGATAAATTCTTCTTTTAAAAAAAGCTGTCTAAATTAGCACTCCCCAGGTCGTTCATTCAAATTTAGATTATTTCTTTTTTTTAACTTCTTGTATATGAATGCCACATCACTTGTGACCTAACCAGGCATTCAGCAAGGTGTACGATATTTGGATGCTAGTTTACATGATCCAGCGATTTTTGCTCTCCTTTATAAAAAGAATTTATAAAGGCAAAATAGTAAATTCATCAACCCTATGAAACCCTATGCTTTCATCCATCCACCCATGATTCATTTACCCCAGGGGTCTACATTGACCATTTTGAGAAGCCCTACACTAACCAAGTAGCCTTTTGGTTGCTGTTTGACAACTGGACCAAATCCACGTTTTAAAGTTGTTTTTTTTTCATTTCACTGTATTTTATACCTGCAGTCGCAGGTGATTATTACACACTTTCCAAACAATGGCTTGGCTGTTATGAATTCGACACGTCGATTACCACCTTTTTATTAAATGTTAAGCGTCTGATGATGACGATTTTGCGTTCAGTAATTTAGTTATTCAATTGCCGTTGTCCAAAGTCAACCATGTGACATTAATACAAGATCCTGCAAACAGCCTCGTGGTCTGGAAATTAATCTCAGGGTAGTTAGATGGTCAAGCAGCACAACAAACAAATCAGACTTCATTTTGAATTTTAAAACGGCCACCTGCATCATATTCAACCATCACTTTTCAACACGCCTGGCAAATATTAACGTTCTCATCTTTAAAATTCTGCGATGCTGCGACTATATTTTAATAAATTATCATCTAATATTAAATTAATAATTCTTATTTGGGGAGTTGGGTATGTCAGGACATCAAATAGATTAGACGAATGAGTCGGTTGGTTGGTTGGTTTTACATGTTAACTCTTGGGATAATTTATGCCCAAGTCAGTTTATCAATTATGGTCTTTAATCGATGCTGCAAAATAACGTAACTTCATTATTATTTTAGAGAGCTAAACACTGTCTATAATATGCAATATCAATGTATTAAGAAATAATGAATTAATATTGTGCACATTCATTTTAAACAAGCTCATACACACACACCATTCGGTGTATTCTACTATAATGCAACCATCACTTCAGTCCTTAGATACATCTGTTTACGTATAGTTACACATATTCATATAGTTACACGCGCATCTTTATGAATAGTTATATATATATAGGTGTAGAGTATATGTATGCATATGTATGTATATGTATTTCTGTGTATAGTATGCGTATAATAGTATGAGGTGGTAGCTAAACAACTGGGAAACCATAAAGATCCACAGAATTTTTTTTGCCCAGTCGGCTGGGGCTGTAGAATACACCGACTGCTTCTCTGCAGAGGGGTAAGACCCCCCTCCAAAGAGTATCCAAATATGACACTAGACAATCTGATGGTGAGGTTCCAGTAATTCTAGAGCTTTGGGGAATGCGGAGTACCCCTTCATTGCCATCACTCCCAGGTCCACTCTGGCCCGGAGTGTTAGCACCTGATAGGGCCCTATCTATGGGTTAAATAGAACTAACAGCATACTTATGCTAAAATGAATTGAGTAAACTTAATAGCTTGAAATAGAAATGTTTTTGACAATTAAACCGTACTTACATTTAAACTGTGTACTTATGCAGAACTTAATTATTTGAAATAGAACTGTTTTTCGACATTAAAACTGTATTTACACTTAACTGAATTGTTACATATAATTGCTTGAATAGTTTAAAATGGAAATGTTTTTGACAATTAAACTGTGTACTTATGCTAAATTGTTTTAAAAAAAAAACAGATTATTTACATAAAAATGGATTTTGTTAGCCGTGTGTCGATGTCTTTTTCGGTTGATAGGACACTGCTTCCTAGGTAGATTACACAATCAAAACGAATAATCTTATGTATTATTTAATCATAAATTCTACAGGACTGAAACCCTTTAATCAAAAATAAATTTGCAACACGCTTGTAACTAAGAAAAACAGATTAACTCATCTTAACGGCATGTAAATCCGTTTAATGTCATTTTATGTCTAAAGGTCTGGGAATCGTATTCATTGCTAGCTCATGCACATTTTTACTCACCTTTCGACATTAAGTATTCCTATCTAAAACTAATAATTTATACATAATTATATAGTTTCAAATAACTATTCCGATCTTATAATTTGCTTGTACACAGTTATATTGGAAGGAGTTTCTGTGGTGTTGTGGTTAACGTGCTTAACAGCGACATCCTCGCGTAGTTAGGTCGAACATAATTCGTGCCATTGAGTTAACTTTTGAACACCCCCGAGAAAAATATGAATGCTCTAATCCCTCCAACCAGCCATAGGTTAAATAGTAGCATTGCTGTTCTTCTACAATAATGACTTTAGCATTAAATAACCCAGGAAAGTTGATATGTCATAAAACAAAGCAGCTGAAACCGAAATAGTTATATGGTTTCACGTTATTAACAGCAATAGTAATAATAATAACGGATAAATGGTATACTCACAAGCCAGAATCCGACCCAGAAAATGAGACACTCAAAATTCTCTGGGATTTTTATATACAAACAGAACACTTAATCTCGGCCAGACGACCAACCTACTGATTGTCAACTAAAAAAGTGAACCTACAAATAGTGGACTTTGTCGTTCCGACTGACTACAGGGTAAAACTGAAAGAAAGCGAAAAGGGAAATGAGAACTTAGACCTTGCTAGAGAACTAAAAAAGACTATGGATCATGGAGATGACGGTGATACTAATTGTAATTGGTGTGCTCGTGTACTAAACATGACAATTGTAATTGGTGCGCTCGTGTACTAAACATGACAATATATATATATATATATATATATTGTTATTCACAGACAGACTGATTCGTTATATCAAAACTCATCAATGTGGCTAGACAAACGAAATGCTTAAAGCCGTATATCTTACTGCACATCCACCAGTAAACTCTGTGTAAGCGAAGGGATTTTAACGCATATGTGTTGTATAGTGGCTCGTACCTCGTATCTTCCGGTATCGCGGAGTTATAAAAGACGTGGTGTTTCTTAAGCACAAGCGTACAGTAAGATCTCGGTCAGCAGTAAGACCAACTTCGGACGTAACACCAACGGCGCGAGACTTACAATATTTGTTGGACTGTACCACTTCAGTTAATAAATTGTCTACTCTATTTCACAGTGTATCTCTTCCTTACCACTACACAACAATATGTATCACTTTTCTTTCTCTCTCTCTCTCTCTATATATATATATATTTTTTTTTTTTCCCCGACTGCAATAGGAATTCAAGTTCTCGAAAAGGCTTTTTGAATTTTGCTTTAACCACATGTTTTCGCGAAAGTTCTTATTTCTGCCTGTACAAATCATAACTAGCCTCTATTACAAAGGGAATCATTATGGCGTAGTGACTAACGTGCTGGGCAGTGGCATCGTAGTAAACAGGTTCGAATTCCAGTCACGCTATTACACTCACTTTCGAACAGTTATACTTGAAAAAGTTATCAACCCTCTTAGCTATGGGTTAAATGATACCACCACTGTTCTGCTCAAGGGACTGTTTTGATATCAAATAACCCACAAAAATCGATATGCCTTTAAACACTGAAACCAAATCTATTTTTCTACTTGTTTATTCATATGACATTTATGTACGAGGGTGGACTGAAAGGTTCATGTGATGACGTCATATCAGCCGTTGATAACGTTTTTGACCAATGAGATACAACAATGTGGGAAGAGTATGAACCGCCAGGAGTTACTATGTTGAAAAAAAACATCATAAAGTCACATTCCATTAGAGTATCTTGGTCAGCTTTTGAACTTTGCAGCCGACCCACGTACTTTTCCTGTATATATATATATATATATATATATACCCACAACTTTAGAATACCCCTCTGACTCCTTCCATTTCAGCAGTAAAGAGATCCCAAATGACTTGTCCTTTTTCTAGTTCTCAGCAAATACCAGAGTAGAATTCGAATATTATTATTATTATTATTATTATTATTATTATTATTATTATTATTATTATTCAGTGTCTACTGGCAGTCATCTATTCAAAGAGGAACCATTCACAATTAACTAGTACAAAAGAAAAAAGAAATCAATCTCCAGACCGAAGACTCTATTCTTTGTGAATGAAAGGTTGTTTTTTTCTTTTTTGTTCGAGATCAAAAAGAATTAAAACTCAAGAAATTTATTGCGCGGGCTCCGCGGACGCTGATGAAGACATCATTTAGTTTGTTTATTGTATCTAAAACATGACATTTGCCTAAAGCACGCTACAAGACAATGCACTTCAATAACAATGAAGAAGGCCAAAACTAGAGGATGGGACTGTTGTCGAAATTCGAGGAGAATGTTGAATAGACAAAGTGATTTTATGACGAAGTTGACATTTATCTCTACAGCTATGTATTTCTGAATGCAATTCATTGGAATAAAATTTGAAAAAATAAATTAACAATTATGATGCACTTCTCCCTCGAGATTGTCTTTTCATCAGAGGTTTACTGTTCTGAGTAAGTTTAAGAAGAAGATTTACATTTTATTCTTCCTTTCAACAGATTTTAGAATACGCAGACTGAATCCCTGGTAGAGGAGTAAGGCCCCTCGCCAAAAATAAGGATATCCTAGGTATGAAATTAAACTGCATGATGAGTAAACCCCAGTTCTGAAGATCTGGAGTGTGTGGAGTACTGCCTCATTGCCATTACTCTCAGGTCCACCCTGACCCACAGTGGTACTACATGTTAAGTTGGGTAGGGTTGGATTGGCTTGGGTTTTATGGCATATCTACCATTGTGGGTTATTTAATGTCAAGTCTTCTTTAAACATATATATGATTTGTAAACACGTTTTGTAAATGACATTTTTAAATGAGTCTGTGCTCATTTTTTGCACTTAGTTAAATAGTTTCAAGCATTTCTATCTAACGCAAACCATTCTTTTCAATATTAATCATTTGTTTACATACAGTGAAGGGGTTACAAGAATTGCTATGTGTCACTAACAATTTAGTTAAACATCTGTCATTTGTTTACAAACAGTTAAATAATCAAACAATTCTATTTCAAACAATTCAATTTAGCATAAGTCATTTGTTTACACACAGTTTAAATGGTAGGCAGTTCTATTTGACCCATAGATAGGGCCCTGTCAGGTGCAACCACCCCGAATCAGAGTGGACATGGGAGCAATGGCAATGACGAGGAATTCCAAATTCCCTAAAACTCCAGTACTAAAGACTCACCATCAGATTGTTTAGAATCACACCCAGGATACTGTTTGAAGGAGTCTTACCTCTCAGCAGAGATGCAGTTAGTGTACTCTACTGTCCCAATCGACTGGGCTGTGCCTGTTAGGGTCCCAACTCTTCGTAAAATGGATCTCTATTAAAAATTAATTGTATTCGGTTGGACTATGGGCAAAAAAACTGTTCAACAACTATACAAAAAAAGTAAATATAAATGTATGATTGATTCGATTCCCTAAGATCAAGGCATAAAGTAACTCTTAACGGGTTGACAAGCCTTTAAAAACAATCAATCTAATTTAACACTTTATATTTCTGTTTATTTTGAAGGAACTTTTTAAATATTTATTTCAAAGTAATAGCTGTGTAGGCTATCGATTACATGGAAATCAGACCTAACCGATAAAATGAAACGCAGTTTCTTCCAGGCAGCGGTCGCATCGATACTGCTATATGGATGCACTACATGGACTCTAACAAAACGGCTAGAGAAGAAGCTAGACGGCAATTACACAAGAATGCTGCGAGCAGTATTAAACAAGTCCTGGCGGTAACACCCAACAAGACACTAACTGTACGGCCACCTGCCTCCTATCACGAAAACTATTCAAGTTAGATGAACCAGACATGCTGGACTCTGCTGGAGAAGCAGGGACGAGCTCATAAGTGATGTACTCTTATGGACCCCCACACATGTCCAGGCAAAAGCAGGACGACCAGCACGAACATACATTCAGCAACTATATGAGGATACGGGATGTAGTCCAAAAGACCTGCCAGAGGCGATGAACGATAGGGATAAGTGGTGAGAGAGGGTCTGGGATATCCATGCTAGCAGCACGACATGATGATGATGATGATGCTCTTTTCACGCTTCAACATACGACAATTTGATATACACAAATGAGCCAATGATCGATAATCTGATCCCAGTTTGAGAGCACAGGTACAGCTCTCTAATCTTTGAAAGAAATTCAAGTCAATAGTTAAGATTAAATAGAAAAAAAATTGGCGGGAAGCTGAAAAAAGAAACATTAAGAATGAGAAGAAAAACAATTAAAAGAATTAATTGGAGATTAAAGAAGAAGAAGAAGAAGAAGAAGAAGAAGAAGAAGAAGAAGAAGAAGAAGAAGAAGAAGAAGAAGATGATGATGATTTTTAAAGAAAAGGAAATGAAAAGCCGACGAAAAATATAAAGTAAAAATGTATTGGCTACCCATTAATTTAGTTTATTTTAATCAAATTGTTTCACTTTTTTCTTTTTTCTGTTTATATGTTTATGTATTCTATTTTATTCTTAATTACTGAGCTCTTATTTCCAAAGAATTGATTTGAATCTATTGGATCCAATATCTTTTATTTACTTCTCTTAATTTCGGTCACACCATTTATTCTCTTAGCCGTTGATTCAACAGGCTTTGCACAGATGTCAAACGTATTTTTTTGCTAAGACTTCTTATATTCAACTCAAAGCTTCAGAGATTTATTGGAAGCCCAGTCTGATTTATTGCGTTTGACTAGAATGTAATTAGACTAATTCTTTTTTAATTATCAGGTTGGCAACACTAATCAAAGTTGACCTTGAACAATCCAGTTCACTTTTCGATTATTGTAACTGTGTTTGCTTAACAGTGTCACGAAAATGAAATACCAGATCAAATTGGAGAGAGTACCCCGTAACGTAGTTGCAAACGTTTTGGCCTGAGATATTATAATAAACAAGTTCTAATTCTGTCGCGCTATTAGGTACACTTTCGGAGTTATACTCCTGGGAAAGGTATGAAGTCACTTATTGCCCCTCCTATGGATTATAAAGGACTACAACTATTCTTCTAAGATGTCATTAAACCTAACCAAATAAGATCAAATACTGACAGAATCCAAGACAAAGCAGCAGAAACATTTAACAAATCTAATTAATGCACTGCATCTGTGGTGAGGTTTCATTGCTGTTACTCTTATATCCACTCTCAACCGGAATCATAGTACCTTTTTGGATCCTATCTCTGGGTCCAATAGATCTGGTTGAAAATTATTTGTATTTGAGATGAATAGCTGATATCGTATAACTGCATGCACAAACCTTAAAAAACTAGACAAAAATAAATCAGATAAATTCCACTCCCTAGTAAAGGATTTTAGATGGCACGACACATCTTGATCGAGAGTTTGTGGAATACAAACACCATTCTGAAGAATCGATCACTTCCCGGAATGGTATGAGAGCGAAAGTGGAGTTCGAACTAGCTTACTTCGAAACCGCAATCTAGCAATAAAGCCATTACAACAGTTCTGCCACCGTTTAAGAGAAGTAGAAGTGCTTGTTTCACCATTGTTATTTGTGAACGAAAAACTATTATCATTATAATTATTGTTATTAGAGTTTTTCACACCAATGTTAACTGAGGATACAAAACCATCAGATGATCTATTTGTATCTCAAAATCCCAGAGAACATTGTGCGTCTCATTCTACAGGTCAGATTCCGGGTGGTGCATATACCATTTGTTGATATGGTTAAATCTAAATTTCTTGCACAATTCCCAGTAGATGACCATCCAGTCGTATCTAGTCATAGTCGTTTTGCGCAAATTTGCTGCATTTACTTTTACGAGGATCATTAAATAAGTTTCCCGACTTTTTTTGTATGGGCACTTTTATTGATAGTACATACACGAAACTCTAGTCCCCTTCGAAGTAATCTCCTCCAGCTGCAAGGCACTTGGTGTGCCGTTCTAACAACTTCCGGAAGGCCCTGTGGAAGTACTCTTGTGTGAGCGTGTCATTGACCTTCGTCACAGCCTCTTTCATCTCCTCAATTGTCTCATAACAACAGCCTTGGAGCAAAGGGAATAAGCAAATGTCACAGGGAGCAAGGACTGGACTATAAGGAGGGTAACTGTCTTGATGCCCATCTTAGTCAAATAGTCTGTGACAAGGATGAAGTTGTGGACTGGTGCATTGTCTTGGTGGAAATACCACTGACGAGATTTGAAGAGTACTGGCCTCTTCCGACCAAATCTCTTCCTAAACTCCCTTAAAACCTCAACATAGTAACCCTAACCCTAACCCTTTGGCCAATCCACTGTGGTGTTCTGACTTCCTTACTCCTTCCACACCTCTCGTCAACCCTCACAGACTACCTGCCTTCCTTGAATTTCTTATGCCACTCAAAAACTAATGCTCGATTCATGCAAGATAGTCCAAAAGCACTATGTAGCATTCCATACGTTTCTGTGGCATTTTTCCAAGTTTAAAACACAATTTTATTGCATATCGTTTTTCTAAAGTGTACTCACGTCCAGATTGCATTTTTAAAATTCACCAGCTGTGACAATCAGTCTTTAGTAGGGTGTATTCCAATTGCAGCTGTAGCTGTTCATTTGAACCTGAAATCATACAAATTGGTCAGTAATCTTATAAGATGTATAGCAATAACATACTGAATATTCAAGCGTTTACGACAATTTTAAATGCCTGTACAAAAAAATGTCTGAAAACTTATCGGATGCACCACGTAATATGTTTGATCGTGTATTATTTCTCTTTTCAGAGTTTTTCACACCAGTGTTAGCCGATAGTTTCTCACTGGAGTTTAAGTAACAACAAGTCTGTTCAAGTCTCCAGAACTCTTCTCAGTATTCTGGCCGATCTCAATAATGCAGGAGTAATGATGGTCTCTACTCGTCCTGTTATTTCCAAGTCCTCCATTCCTTGTACCAATCCTTTAGTGACTGTACCAAGAGCACCAATTACAATTGGTATAATCATCCCTTTCATGTTCCACTGATTTTTCCAACTCCCTAGCAAGGTCGAGGAACTTATCCCGCTTTTCCCATTCTTTCAATTTCCTTCTGTGGTCTGCCGGGACAGCTAAGTCCACAATTCTGCAAGTTCTCTTTATTTTTTGTTGATCATAATAAGATCTGGTCGTCTGGCCGAGATTTGGTGATCCGTTTGCATCTCAAAATCCCAGAGGAGTTTGTGCGTCTTATTCTGTTGGACAGGTTCTGGGTTGTGCATATACCATTTGTTCCTATGGTCAAATTTCAACTTCATGCACAATTCCAAGTGGATCACTTTGCCCTCACAGCTGTACCTAGTCTTATACTCTTTCTGTGCTAGCATGCTGCATTCGCTTATTATGTGATTGATCGTTTCGTCTCTTTCACCACATAACCTTATCTATTCTCGCTTCGGTATGGTTAGTCCTTATGGCATTGTTTAGTGCTGCTATTAGAAGAGATTCAGTTTCTTTCTGGATCTTTCCCTTTCTTAGCCACATCCACGTTTTCATGTGTGAGATATTGCTTGTTAGTCGCTTAAAACGGCCAAACTGTTGTTTTTCTTTCAGTTTTTGTTTTCTTATTATTTTGGGTAGTATTGGGGGTAGTATACTGTGACTATACCAGAATCAGGGGTTGTTTATTATCTGAGCGTCTGACACAGATGTGACCGAAAACAGTTACCGTAACTGTTAATTGAACAGGGGGTCGCAAGAAAAAAATTAATAGATAACTTCTTAAGTCTTAACTTTAAAGTCCGTTAACCTGCTATTTTCAAAATAAGTGCTTGAGCTTGTTCCAGGTGTTCCTGTATCATCTTTTTGGGTTTTTATTTACAGCCCTATTTTGAGACTTTATTTCCTCTAAGTTTAATCCCTTCATAGTATAGAGAAGTCTCCTTATGTCTTTCCAGTTTCATTGATGACGGTAATTTTTCTTAATTAACGCTTTGAAATAATATCAGGTGCATATATTTTCATCGATTGAGAGAAGTCACACATAAGCCATATAGAATTTAATGCGGAAAATTTGAACAAATCTAATTCATGATTTTGAAATAGTTTAGCTAAAAATAATTCTGGAAAAGATATCTTCATTTAAGTTACAAATATTCACCAAAAGATTTCACGATCAACGAAATCCATTATATATTTAAAAATTAAAAAAAAATTTTACTAACCCTACTTTCTTCTCGAAAAAACACACAGCAAAGATTCGTTTATCTTTTCCCAGCTGTTCGATTATTATTATTATTATTATTATTATTATTATTATTATTATTATTACTCATACGAGTTTTTCACACCAAATAAAATTTGCGTTTTTCTTTTTTTTCCTGAAGTCTGAATAACACTAAGTCTACTCATGTCTCTATGATTTTCAAAGTATTCTACCGGATTTAAACGGTGCAGTGATCAGGATGGACTCGATTCTGCCTATGGACGACAGATCATACAGACACTTTTCCTGGGTTTAAGAGTCTGTTCCAAGTGCTCCTAATACGAGCAGTAACACCGTCATTTTCATATTCAACAACTTTTTTCAGCTTGTAGCATTATTTAAGGCTGAGGCCAAGTATTTGTTTTGTTTTAAGCTTTCTCTTTTTTCCGCCCTGTGGTCAAATGAAAAGGCAGAATCCTCTAGATAGCAAACTGTAAGGCAAGGTCCAAGTATTCGTCCTTTTATCTTTTTTTTTTTTTTTGCTTTATCTTATTTTCCCATTGCGGTCAACGTAAATGTCAAAGTCTTCTAGATGACAAGTTGTAAAGCAAGGTCAAAGTATTTGTCCTGTTTTCTGCTTTCTCGTATTTTCCATCAGTGGTCAACTATAACTATAAAATCCTCTAGATGACAAATTGTAAGGCAAGGTTCAAATATTTGTACTGTTTTCAGATTTCTCTCATTTCACATCTATGGTCAACTGAAACGGCAAAATCCTCTTGATGACAAAGTGTAGGGAAAGGTTCAAGTAATTGTCCTGTTTTCTCCTTTCTCATATTTTCCCTTTGTGGTCAACTGAAACTACAAAATCCTCTAGATGACAAATTGTAAAGCGAGGTCCAAGTATTTTTCTGCTTTTTCTTATTTTCCATCTGTGAACGACGGAAACGGACAAGTCCTCTAGATGACAAAGTGTAAAGGAAGATCTAAGCATTTCCTCAGTTTTAAGCTTTCACTTATTCTCTATCTGTAGAAAACTGCAACTACAAAATTCTCTAGATGACAAAATTGTAAGGCAAGGTCCGAATATTTGACTTGTTTTCTACTTTCTCTTATTTTCCCTATGTGGTCAACGTAAACGGCCAAATACTGTAGATGGCAAGTTGTAAAGCAAGGTCGTAGTATTCGTCCTGTTTTCTACTTTGTCTTATTTTCCCAATGTGGACAACGTAAACGGCAAAATGACAAGTTTTAAGGCAAGGTTCAAGTATTTGTCCTGTTTTCTGCTTTCTCTTATTTAACATCTGCGGTCAACGGCAACTATAAAATCCTCTTGATGACAAATTGTAAGGCAAGGTCCAAGTATTTGTCCTGTTTTCTGCTTTCTCTTATTTTTCCTTTGTGGTCAACTGAAGCGGCCAAATCCTGCAGATGTCAAATAGCAAGGCAAGGTCCAAATATTTGTCCTGTTTTCTGCTTTCTCTTATTTTCCTTGTGGTCAAGTGAAACGACAAAATCCTCTAGATAACAAATTATTTTTTCTCATCAATTAAAACTATGTCTGGTCTTCTGGTTTTGACTTAGTGGTCCGTGTGCATCTCGAAGTCCCAGATTGTTGTTGTTGCTGTTGTTCAATTTTTCATATTTTTGCTTTTTTTCCGAATACTTTCTCGAAAATAGAATGCCTTAGGCTCTCCTCTGAAATAGCGTGCTAAACGATTTCACAGTAATTTTCTTTCTGCTTCGTTTATGGAGCTTTACTGCAGCAAAGATGTGATTCATTTTTGCTCAGTTTTTGATTGGGCGTTTTTAGTGGTTTTTTAGTGGAGGGGTTGGTTCTTTGTTTTTTTTGGGGGGGGGTATTTTTTGTTTTGTCCTTTTCATTATTTCGTTCTTCAAACTCGACGCAGCTTTAAATCTCAACGGAGAATATATTTTTAAGAAAAAAAATTGAAGTTGAGTCTATTTTTTATTTGTTTTGGTTGTTTGTTTCTATGTAAAATTTTTTGCCATTGTCACCATGATGGAGATGAAAAAGCTAAAAAGAAGGTTTCCTGCTCTTAACTACCTTTTTTCATATCTTTTATTACTTCTTATTTATTTTGCCTCTCCGTATATTTAAGATTGTCACTGTTCTAATTTTATTTTTTAATCATCTTTGTTTTTTCAAGTTCAGTTTTATTTTTCTGTTTAAGCAGTTGTGTGTGTTCGTGTCTAATAAGGCTAACCGAATATATGTACACTTCTCAATGTGTGTGTGTGTGTGTGTGTGTGTGTGTGTGTGTGTGTGTGTGTGTGTGTGTGTGTGTGTGTGTGTTGTTTGTGCAAGCACGTACAAATCTTTAAACATTCATATAGACTAGCAAAAAGTGAGATGGCATCCCCTTGACTTAAGATGCCGATTTTGATCCAAATAGAAATGTTTGCGTTAGTAATAGTAGACATACGGATAAGATTTAAGGTCTTTGACCATCTTGTGGTGTAAAAATAATCATTCCAGAGTACCGTATCGTATCCATGCAAGAGTAGTTATTTACAAAGCTTTTTGCTTAGATGTGGCACAAGGCCGTATGAGTAGGGCACTCACTGGGAATCGTTAAAGGTTAGTAGTCTAGTTTGCTAACCATCATACCACTTGTAAGAGTAGTCGTCTGATGATGTTCAAAGCGAACATTCAGTGCAGTGTACTATTCAATCTAGGATGGTCAAAAATATTCACCTGAAGATCGAGTACGTGAAACTCCGAATCTTGAGTGGTTTTATTTGATATATATCTCTGAGTTATCCTAATTCTTAATGATTGGACTATTGTTATATCCGTTCTGCATTCAAATATTCGACGTTCCAACGCATCTTTTATTGCACTTTGTCAATAATAATCATTTGTTTGCACAGATTTATATGGCATCAATTTTTTTCACGTTTGGTGTGGTTTTGATTTTATGGCATATCAATCCTTGTAGGTTATTTAATGCTAAATCCACTTTATACATATATATTGAATAGATATGATTGGGTTTGGTTGGGTTTTATAGCATATCAACCCTTGGAGATAATTTAATGCCAAATCCTCTTTAAACATTCATATTGAATATGTAGGATTTGGTTTGGTTTGGTTTGGTTTTGTTTCATGGCATATCAGCCCATGTAGATAACATAATACCCTATTTGGTATTAAATTATGTAATTTCTTTATTTTTCTTTATTTTCTCTATACATTTATATTAAATATATATGATGTGGTTTGGTTTGGTTTGGTTTTATGGCATATCTACTCTTGTAGATTATTTAAAGCCAAATCCTCTTCATACAAATATGTTAAATATATAGGAATTGGTTTCGTTTCGTTTCGTTTTATGGCATATTAACCCTTGTAGGTTATTTAATGCCAAATCCTCTTCATGCATATATATTGAACATGATTGATATATATTGAATATGATTTTGGTGATGACATTTTTAAACAAGCTTGAGGTCATTTTATTCACACATATTTAAATGGTTTCATGTAATGCTATGCAACTGTCACAATTCAACATTAATAGTTTATTTGCACACAGTTTATTGGAAATTTTCATTTTTAGATGAGTTAGAGTTTCTTAGTTTGCTCTCTAGTATTGCTATTATTTTTACACAGTTAAATTGTTTCAATTATTGCTATCTAATACAAATAACTCTATTTGATAGTATTCATTTATTTGCACACAGTGAAGTGATTACAAATATTGCTATTTAACATCGATTATTCAGTTCAATACTATTCATTAATTTGCACGCGGTAAAATGGTTCCAAGCATTGCTATGTTATACCAATAATTCAATTTAGAAACACAGTTAAAGGGTTTCAAGTATTAGTATTTAACACTAATAATTCTTTGTATCACTAACAATACAATTAAATATCAGTCATTTGTTTACCCACAGTTAAATGGTCAAAGAGTTTTATTTCTAATTATTCAATCAAGCATAAGACATTTGTTTTTAAATGCCAAACAGTTCTATTTGACCCTATTGCAAACGGTTTAAATATCAAACAGTTCTATTTAGACCTATCAAGGGCTACCGCTTCTGGTTAGAGCGGATCTGAAAGCAATGGCAATGAAAGGGTACCCACATTCCTCAAAGCTCAAGATTTGATTGTTTTATGTCATTACCAGGACACTCGTTGGAGAGTCTGAGCCCACTCAGAGATGCAGCCGAGTGGGCTGCACAGTTACGTAGTATCGATCTTTTCAAATATATATATATATATATATATAACAGTTTCTTTCTAATAATAACCATTTATTTGCACAAAGTTAAATGGTTTCACGTAATTGATAATAATAATTTTTCGTAAAAAATCATAGCTTCAGATGATTATTTCTTAATACAACTAATTTATACACAGTTTAATGAATTCAAGTATTCCGATCTAATGTCAATAATTATCTTTCATAATATTTATTTGGTTTTACAGCTACATAACTTCAAGTATTTATATCCAAAACTAAGAATTTTAATACAGCTTTATTTGACCCATAGATGGAGCCTTAACAGATACTACCAACTCCGGGTCACAGTAGACCAGGGATTACTGGCAATGGAGATGTATTCCACTACTTCTAAGAGCTCTAGAATTGGATCCTTATCATCAAATGCGATTTAGTCTCATACAAAGAACAGACCTTTAGTATAATAGAGGTTCTTACCATTCTGCAGAGGATTCAATCAATGTATTCTCAGATCCATCGACTAGATGTCCTTTGTTTAGCTGTCTGAGTATTGGCATTTTTCTTTTCTAAACAAAGGTACAATGTACGACAGATACAATAAATGACAGCCGGCTTATTGTAAACCCCAACGTAATGCTACCAAATCATGTTAAAGCCACTGTACCCATTTGTTTATTTTTACCCCGTAATCATATCCCCCTAGTCTTTTTATTTCAGGGTCGCTGACTTCTTTATTATTTTGCTTGTTGCTTTTTGAGGTCCTCGAACATGATAGTGATATTACCGATGTTGGATAACAGTTCGTTTTTATTTGGAAATCGTATTCAGTAATCGTTTCGATAGAAACGTGTTGAGCCTTGTTACGAGTTGCTTGTGGTTAACCACGGCTCTACGTTTGGCTTTGAACACGGTCTCCAACACAGTTACTCAAAGAAATCTGCTATCCCATGATCCTATTTACCAACCCTTCCGCTCGGGCAGGATATGACACAAAGTCAATTTTTAAGCGGAGTTTAACAGGTTTGAATTCAGAGTTTTCCTTCTCCAAGACTAGTTGCCTCACCAAGGCTAAAGAACCCTGTCTGTCCTACTATTTACCCATAGCTGCAGGGAGAATAATTGGATTCATACATTTCCCAAAGGTATTATTGCTTTGTGAAATGCAATCAGCCTTGTCCAGGGTTTGAAATCGTGTCGCCGTGTCCATATCCTACGACGATAACCATTACACCACGGGCACCTTAATGCTATCCCATGATCCTTCTTGCTATAAGTCTGCCGTATTGTAAATAATGTTTTGAATTAATTTCCAGTTGGAGTCCCCGTGATTTAGAGCCTAATGAGTTGAACTGCAACATTGTTGATTCAGAGTTCGAGTTCCACTCGAGCTATTCCGTTCACTTTCGGGCTAATACCTTTGCGAGAAAAAAGGAACTCCTTTACTCACAATCAGCTATGGGTTTTAATAGTATCACTATTGTCCTTCAACAAATGTGACTTGGGCATTAAAAAACCAACGATGGTTAATATACCATTAAACAAAGAAATCGAAACCAAACTGAGTTCCGTCGATTGTCTCTCCACTCTGGTCTGTGCCTTCTCAAACCACTCTTTGTACTCCTGGGTTTTTTATATACCATCATCATCATCATGTCGTGCCGCTAACATGAATTTCTCTGACTATCTATCTATCTATCTATCTATCTCTTGAGAGTCATCTCTCTCATCGATCGCATTCGGCAGGTCCTCTAGACTACATCCTGTGTCGATACAGACCTCTTGTAGATAATTTCTAATAGGTCGTCCAACACCTGCTCGTCCGTGTGACGGGGTCCACGGGAGAACGTCGCTTATAAGTTCGTCCTTGCTCCTCCAGCTGTGTCTCGCATGTCTTTCTCGTCTGATTTAGATGTTTTTTTAGATGGGAAGTAGGTGGCCATACAGCTTCTGTTTTGAAGAATGGTGATTCCAGGACTTGTTCAATATAGTTCGTTGCATTCTAGTGCAATTGCTGTCAAGCTTTTTCTCTGTTCACTTTGTCAGCGTCCATATAGTGCATTCATATAGTAGTATGAAAACGACCGCTGCTTGATAAAAATTGCGTTTTATTTTATCGGATTGGTCTGACTCTCATAAGACCGATAACATATCAATAGCTGACCATGCCCTCGCTAGTCGCGAAGTGATGTCATTTTCCGTTGATGAGACGCTGCTTCCGAGGTTGGTAAATTTAATACACCAACTAATGAAGGCATTTATATATATATATATATATATATATATATATATATATATATAGTCTTGCTAATTTGCAGTTCTAATTGACATGTTTTCTTGGAATGGTAAAATTTCTTTGGTTTTAGTTTTATCCTTCAAAGCATCTGAGAGTGACAATGTTGTTCGTTGGTTTTATTATAACTACGATTACTTTTTTTTCCACTAATTTTTGGAATTTTACACACACACACACACACACACACACACACACATATATATATATATACATACATATATATATATATATATATATATATATATATATATAATGTAGGTGGAAGAAAACTCAAACCTGGTTAAATTGTCATTATAAATTTATTTCGCCGAAGAATATTATTATACTCTTCGTCTCTTCAGATGATTTACGCGCTTAATTTGAGGGTGAAAAATACCAAATATGGATTACAGTATATATATATATATATATATATATATATATATATATATACTGTAATCCATATTTGGTATCAAATAAAGCTGTATGAAAAAGAAGTATATATATATATATGTGTGTGTGTGTGTGTGTGTGTGTGTGTGTGTGTGTGTAAATTTTCAGGCGAAATGGATGAAAAGAATGATATGCAAAAAGAAAACAATCGTTCAAGAAAGTTTGATAAAATAAAGTGCTCTAATGTTGGCAAGCAGAGCAATATAAAAACTAAAACAAAAATTTCTTGGAAATACTATCGTAGACGTTGGCCTCACACCAATTAGCGTTTTAGTGTTCCTTTTTGCAATAAGTCTGCAGTATTGTTGATAATGTTCAGAACTGAGTTTCATCCATCTTCCTCACACTGTTAGGTCATTAGTTAAGGTTATCTTAATCTACTCTTTATACGTTTGGTTTTTCTTTAATTGACAGTCTTGTTGATGTTGATTACTAGTTGATATTTGTCTTTGAATGATAGAGTTTCTTTGGTTTTAGCTTTATCTTTGAAATCATTAGAGATTGGCCACTTTCACATCCGGCAGGATGGTAAGTTCTAATGTTGCAGATGCTGTTTAGAGAGTCACATCTGTCCAGCTGATACCAGTGATCTGATTTAGGAGATCTCCAGAATTCTTTGTGATATACTTTCATCAGGAAGTGTGTGTTCGTCACACAAAGATTGTGAGAGCACCTGGGCTTTAAGAGCCTTTAGCAATTCTTATTCACTTTCCTCATACCGTTGTAACCTGACACGTTTGTTTGATAGGACCCTTAGTCAGCACCAACCCTGGTAATGAAGTCTCCATGAGATAAACATATAAAGATTCATTGATTTCTTTTCTAAGCAAAAGTGTCATTTCTTTTTAAAAAAAAAACTGTACTTTTATATTTTTATCTCGCTGCATATTTGAACAGAACACAAATTGTCTTTGATGTTGCAGATAATATTGTTTAACCTACCGGAATAAATTTGTTGATTCAAAACTCTATTTAAGTTTTTAAAAAATCTTTTCCTTTCTAAATTATTACAAATACATTTTATAATTTTATCAAAATCCTAAATAATTTTTTCTACTATTTTGCCTTTAATATTACAAACAATGATGTTTAATTACGTTGTTAAACTTATAGAATCAAAACTCTGTATAAGTTAAAAATATCAAAAATAGATTTTATCACTAATGAAAATCCTAAATAATTTTTTCTATTTTTTATCTAAGAGTCGAGCCAATTGAAAGTTTATTGATAAGTAATAAAATACTGTTGTCTTGAGTTTTAAATTTTGAATATTCACTTTCATCTTTATTTCTTTTGGATGAATTTCAGTTACTTTCCTCCATTAAATTCCTCAGAATATATAGGGTGTCTCAATATATATAGTTATATAGGGTGTCTCAATATACATAGTTATATAGGGTGTCTCAATATACAAGGTTATATAGGGTGTCTCAATATACATGTTACCCATGTGACTGTTAAAAACTCTACTATTAATAATGTTGTGTTCTTCTTTTTGCAGATTTGAAAATAGCATGCAATTAATCCTTGATTACAATGCCTTGGACAAGACAGGAAAAAATTTTGCGTCACTATTTATTTGGGGATAAAATCATTCAAACCTGTCTCAAAATAGATACAACCCATTAATATGATAATGATTTTTTACTGAGACAAGAAACTCAAAAAAGATTGCATGTTTTGAAAGCTGATATAATAACAATTAAAAAACAATGATTTGATGTCTCTAGCTCAAAAGATGCATTTTTATAGGTAATGTTCCAAATGACAGCCATGTCGTTTGTCTCAGTAATAAATCATTATCATATCAATAGGTTGCATCTATTTTGAGATATACTCGTAATATATTTAGAGTTAACATCGCTCAACTATATCTACAAGCAAAGTATTATCTCTTGCTTACTTTTATTCAGTCATTATTCAGTTTAGACGGAGCTCACCATCTAGGGAAAGCATCTGAAGCGAATTGGCTTAATCTTCCGACAACTCTTGCCGTCAAGCCGATTTCAAACGTACTGCCTGGCATTTACTTGGATCTCGTTAGTATGGCCGAGAGAGAGAACATGTCTAAGTAGTGTATGGCCCCCGTACACTATTATCTAAGCCTACGCCCTGAAGAGGTCACTCCAGCATTATCACCCTGTAAGAGCACAATGCAGATAATAGCATTTGACTAACTGTTATAGTCAGATGCCACAGGTTGTCTTCAGTAGTTCAGATGCATCACTTTGGACAGTTATAACGCGACTCTCCTCGAGTAGTCCCCGACCAGTAAAATGTTGACACACCATGAACTAACTGCTTCAGTGGAGTATCAAAAAAGGCTTCTTGTCGCACTCTGAATCCTGAGTAACAGGAGTATCATATCAGGTTTTAACTGGCCTGTCACTATTTTTTATAAGAAATTATGATCACTCGTTCCATTTAACTTCTGATTCTCAAGGGTGGCCACATTCTATCTTAAGTGCACAGCTAACATCAAAGGTCGGCTTTTTTCACCTTCAGAAACAAAAAACATATTCATCTCTGCGTTTTATCAAAAGTTATAACTGCCAGTCGGGTGGGGCTGCTGAATACATCGACTGCAGCTCTGCAGAGGGGTAAGACTCCCACAACGAGTGTCCTGATGTATGACAATAAGCAATCTGATGGTGAGACTCTAGTAATGCTGGAGCTTTGGACAATACGGTGTACCTCTTTATTGCCATCGCTCCCCGGTCTACTCTGGCCCGGAGTGGTAGCACCTGATAGGGTTAAATAAAACTAAACAGTGTATTTATGCCGAAGTGGATTGTCTGAAATTAACTGTTTTTGACATTTGAACGGGGTAGTTATGTTAAACTGAACCAGGACATTGGCCCAGCGGTTAGAGTGTTCGCCAATGGCCCGGGAGACCTGGGTTCAATCCCAGGTCGAGTCATACCAAAGACTTTAAAAATGGAACTTGATACCACCTTGCTTAACACTCAGCATTATAAGGTACGGTTCAAGGGTAAAGTGGAGCAATCCAGGGAATGGAGTAGCGCCCTCCCCTACACCTTGGTGTAGTAGCTATCGAAAAGGGAGCCTTCGGGTCACCCTCGACTATGGTCGCTAACTTTACTTTTTATATGTATAAAAATTATTTTGACATTAGATAATGGCTGATATGTAATAAAACCAAACCAAATCTTTTGTATAACCGTAGTCATCATCATCATCATCATTAATATCAAGTTGTGGCTCCATCTTGTTTAAAACATGAACATTGATTTATCTGAATTCACGTACAGATCATTGCCTCTTGCTGCTAGCTCCAAGCTCTACAGTCAGGATTCGGCTTGGCCTGGTATATTTGTGAGAAGAGCAACGTTGTCTGTATTTGTCATGGTTCCTACGGGATATTAAATATTTCTTGTCTTTTTTTTTTAATTTTCGAACCATTTTCAAAATCGTAGCCATAACTTTTTTTTTCGGCAGTCAGTTTTTTGTAATCAGATATAATACTTTAGGTGATCAATGCATTGTCTTACCGCGTGATATTTGTCAAGGTAAAGTTACACGAGGCAATAAATTCCGAGCTTGACATGAAAAACAAGAGTTTTTCTTTTCCGTTCTGTAACTGATTGTTTTAGCTAATGGTTTGCTATGTAATACTTTATTCTTTAGCCTTCACCTTGGAAGATGACTCATCTTTCTCTGATAGAGGCTCGAATTCAGTTGGCCTTGCTCACAGAATAAAGGCTCTCCGAAACATTTTTCGATGAGGAAATTGATGGACGTTGTTACACCATGTCAGTTGACCGGAAATGTTGCAAGATCCACATTGAACATTCATCTTTACGAGCAGATACTTGAAAAAAAAAGGATGAATGAAACGAGCAAATAAACAAAGAAAAGGTTGAAACAAACGAAATAATTAAATAAACAAAGAAAGAATGAAAATTCAAAAAAAAAGATTTTATTCTTTTTCTTTTCATTTTCTGTTTATTATTGTACTAACTGATCTCTCTCTCTCTCTCTCTCTCTCTCTCTCTCTCTCTCTCTCTATCTATCTATCTATCTATCTATCTCTATATCTCTATCTGCCTGTCTGTCTATCTCTCTTCTCTCTCCCCCTCCTTCTCCCTATTTCTCTCTCTCTCTCTCTCTCTCTCTCACACACACACACACACACACGTATTCTCCTTCACTCACTTCTTTTCTTCCTTTCTCTGTCTATCTGTCTGTATCTCTCTCTCTCTCTCTCTCTCTCTCTC
>OY757928.1:45089566-45302066 GCA_963585895.1 Sepioteuthis lessoniana | reverse complement strand
TTGCAAATAGTTTGATCTCATCCATGTACATTAGGGGATTGATATTATTTTACAATCTACTAAGTTTATATCCGGCTGTGCATTTTCTGAGAATGTGGGTTAAGTGGCATCATGGCAATTATGAATAGTAACGGTGATTGTGCATCTCCTTGAAAAATACTTCTTTGGATCTTTGTTTCGGCAAAGCTTCTTCCTCCTGCTGTCAATTCCATTCTCCAGGTTTTCAAGGTTTTCTCGATAAAGTTTATGACTTCTTGTGATATTTTTTTACATTTTGAGGCAGTTTATTATCCAGCTTTTATTATTATTATTATTATTATTATTATTATTATTATTATTATTATTATTCACTCATTAGAGCTTTTCACATCAGCGTTAGCCGATGGTTTTTCACTGGAGTCTGAGTGACAGCAAGTCTCCTCAAGTCTCCAGGACTCTTCTTAGTATTCTGGCCGTTCTCAACAATGCTGTCGCTTGGATGGTCTCCACTCATCCGCCAACTTCCAAGTACTCTAGTCCCTTTAGCAATCCTTTTGTTACTGTTCCAAACGCACCAATTACAAATGGTATAATTGTCACCTTCATGTTCCACAGTTTTTTCAATTCCCTAGCAAGGTCGAGGTACTTATCCCTCTTTTCACATTCTTTCAGTTTTATTCTGTGGTTAGCCGGGACAGCAAAGTCAACAATTTTGCAAGTTCTCTTTTTTTGGGGGGGGGTGATTATTATTAAATCCGGTCTTCTGGCCGGGATTAGGTGATCCGTTTGTATGTTAAAATCCCATTGAAGTTTATGCGTGGTATTATTATTATTATTATTATTATCTAACTCCTTTAGAGATTTTTACATCAGTGTTTGCTGATGGTTTTTCACTGGAGTTTAATTGCTTGCAAATTGAAGTCAGAAAAACTTTATATCATAACTGTCAGCAAAAAAGGATTATAGACCAATAAAATAAGTGCAATAAAAATGAGTCATTTACAGTAGAGTTATAATTACAATCATATATTTAGAAATTAATCAAATTTTGGCAGTAAATCAAATGTTTAATTGTAATAATAATCTTTGGTTTGGTTTATTTATTTTATGACATATCAACACCTTGTGGGCTATTTAAGGCTGAAATTTGATTCATTTGTCAATGTTTGATTGTAATCTTAATTATTGATTAATTTTGGTTCATTTGTTCAACAACATGTGAATATTACGGATTATCTAATCCAGGAAGCTGATTTATTTGTAAATGTTGGTGGTTTGATTTTAAGGTATATCAACCATTGTAGGTTATTTAAAGCCATATCCTCTTTATATATATATATATATATATATATATATATATATATCATCATCATCATCATCATATCGCACTGGTAGCACGGATATCCCTGACCCTCTCTCGCCACTCCTCCCTATCTTTCATCGCCCTAGGTAGGTCTTCAGGACAACATCCCGTATCCTCACATAGCTGCTGAATGTATGTTCGTGCTGGTCGTCCTGCTTTTGCACGGCCATGTGTGGGGGTCCATAAGAGTACATCACTTATGAGTTCGTCCCGAAATATATATATATATATATATATATATATATATATATATATATTAACCCATAAGAAGTTAATAAGCCGTTAAACCAATAAACCAAATCAAAGCTGTAAATAATTATAAAAGTAAAGTAAAGTTAGCGACCATAGTCGAGGGTGACCCGAAGGCTCCCTTTTCGATAGCTACTACACCAATGTGTAGGGGAGGGCGCTACTCCATTCCCTGGATTGCTCCTCTTTACCCTTGAACCGTACCTTATAATGCTGAGTGTTAAGCAAGGTGGTATCAAGTTCCATTTTTAAAGTCTTTGGTATGACTCGACCTGGGATTGAACCCAGGTCTCCCGGGCCATTGTCGAACACTCTAACCGCTGGCCCAATGTCCCGGTTAATTATGCTTATTATCAAACATCTAGAATTAATTAACTTTCAGTATTAAATGACCCATAAGAAGTTGATATGCCGTTAAACAAATAAGCCAAAGCAGAAATGATGGATGTATATGATCAGCGCGAAGAAGACACACTCAAACCTGCCAGAATTTAAATTCGGATGACTGACTTCATTTCTCCTGCGATTTCCATAACGTCAAAAGTGCCTCTTACAAAGAAAAAGTGATAGCCTTGCACAAAGATTGAATGAAAGCCATCATCGATTTCGAGATGTACGAATAAACACTTGAGAAATGTTTTTTGGTTTGTTTTTTTTTTTGTTGTTTTTTTTTTTTTGTCTGAAGGTTCAAACTCCGAAATGGATAAAATTTCAATAATGCAGCAAAATGGAACCAATAAAAGGTTTAAGTGGAAAATAAATCTAGATAGCAATTATTGGTGCATTATATGTACGAAATAAATTTTTTTCTTAATTTTCTTTTCTTGCTTTATTTTTTGTAAAAATATAAATCCCCCCACCAAAAAAAAATGAAAAAAAAAACTTTAAAGGCAGAAAAACATTCAACGAAACAAGAGAAGTCATCTTTAGTTTCATCTTGATTTAGGCTGCATGTTTTATATAGAATAATAAAATTACAGTAAAAAAAAATCAATTTTCTCGTTGTTTTCTGCCTATTAAAAACAAAAACAAAATGACGCCCGACTTAAATGATCAAGTGTAAAATTCATATAAAGTTGAAGCTGTATTTTTTTTTTGTTTTTTTTTGTCATAAAATCTTGAAAGTTTTGGATAGGAAAAGAAGTCTTCTTCCTGATTGGCTATTCCTGGGATACGTCATCACGCTCCAGTTACCCGCTTTCCCGACCCACAGAGGAAATATCAATGGCAGAAACGCGCTGGTCTCACTGATAACTCGCCCAACCACGCCAAGCTCATTTCCCAATTGTGATGAGAGCACGGCTCCCTAAATGTTCCCAAGTTTTAGCAAATCAATCAGAAAGATTTACGATGCAAATCGATCCTGAAAATCTAAAATATTGAAAACAAGTCTTTTAAAAACCTTTTAAAGAAACAAGGAAGAAGATTCGTTCATCTCTGTGTCAATTAGATCTTATCTATCTTTTTTTATTAAAGCCGGTCTTCATTTTTTATATGAATTTGTATATAGGTAAGAGAGTCGTTTAAAAAGTTCTAAGCTTCACCAAAAAAGTGGAGCTATAGCTAAACATCTTTGATGTAGCAACACTCTACAACTTATAAAACTTGAAAAATAAGTTCAAATTTCTGTATTAATTTCTGTGTAGCTGAGGCTCATACCATCGTAAGCGGTGTATGACTAATCTAAAATCTGGATGAGGCTTAGAATCTTTTGATAAACCCTCATTATATAATCGTTTGCTTTTTAATGGCATATCAACTCTTTATGGATTATTAATCATTTGTTTAAATGGATATGCATACATAATTTGTAAGTGAATAGTTTGTCGGTAATTTCATTTTTAAATGAATCAGAAATTTTTGCAGAAATTGGGTAAGTTCTCTTTTTCTTGTTGATTATTACTAGACCTGGTCGTCTGGGTATCTCAAAATTCCAGAGGAGTTTGATTAACTTATTCTCCAGGACATATTATGGGTTGTGAATTAATTTTTATTTATTGCGGACCTTTTATCCTTATCTTGGTAGTTTTTTTTTGGGTGGGGGTTATTTTGTTGTTTCTTCTTTCACTAAGTTTCGGCCAAATTTCACCTCTGGCCTTCTTCATGTGATTTACCGCGACATCCGCAATAAATAAAAATTAATTCTCAGATTAAGAAGCCTCATCTCAAAAATGATTCCAATAAAAGACAATTATCGGTGGTGTACATACCGTTTGTTCGAATGGTCAAATTAAAATTTCTTGCTCAAATCCCAGTGAATCACCTTGCCCACCCAGTCATATCTAGTCTTATACTCTTTCTGTGCTAGCTTGCTGCATTCGCTTATTATGTGATTGATCGTTTCGTCTTTATCACCACATTATCTGCATCTGGTATTTTGTAACGTCTTATCTATTCTCGCTTTGATATAATTGGTCCTTATGGCGTAGTTTTGTGCTGCTATTAGATATTCAGTTTCTTTCTTGAGGTTTCCTTTTCTTAGCCACATCCACGTTTTCTTGTGTGAGATATTGCTTGTTAGTCGATTAAAACGTCCAAACAGTTGTTTTTCTTCCCATTTTTGTTTTCTTATTATTTTTGTTCTGTTGATTTTCGTTTCGTCAGTATAGTTTCTGGTGATTGTGATCAGTCTTCTTCTGTGCCTTTCTAGGTAGTCTTCGAGTCGTTGCATCGATGGGTCAATGCAATCTTCAATGCTGGAAAGTCGTCTTCTTCCTTCTTTGCTTGACAAATTTAATCTGTCAATGTCATCTCAGGGATATAAGGCCTTATGCATCGTCATTAGTTTTCTTGTTCTTTGTTCCATTCGCTTAAGTTCTTCTCTGGTCCACTTCAAAAATGGTCCCAAGTATCTTAAGGGGGGAATTATTATTATTATTATTTTCCTTTATAATTATCATTTTCACAATTATCATTATTATATTATTATTATTTTCTTTTCTTCTTATTATTATTGTTATTATAATTATTCACACCATTATTATTATTAATCATTATTATTTTAAAGTTCTTCTCTAGTCCACTTCAAGAATGGTCCTGAGTATCATACCATGAATTCTTGGTTGTCTCCTCTTTTTACTATCTTCTCACATCATCCTTTTGAAAAAAAATCTTTGTACAGAACAATTGCACCATTAATACAATATCCATACACAGATTAAATTCTGTTTTGTAATTCACCCAAAAGTTCCCAAAAATTCCCAATAATTTCTTCTTAGAATTTTTTTCTGAGACCGTCCGATATCATATGAATTGTTTTACACTATTGCTGTTTTTGATCTGATTAGGAATTTCGTTCCAGAAATATATAACTCTATTAATAAAAAATCCAGTCGAATAATAGTCTTAGCTCTAAAAAATTGTCTACCATAATTAAACATCGCATGAATAATTTTGAAAGTTTCAATTAAATAACATTTCATTCTTCTTTCTAGGAAAATAGTTAATCTAAATTTCTCTAATCACTGTAACAGTAATCTTTAACTTTTTTATAATTTTTATCACTCTTCTTTGAATGTCCTCAAACCTTAATATCACAATCCAATTTCTATCTCTCAACACTTGAGCTTAAGCCTAAATACAATATACTAAATCAGGTCTAATTAGGGTTTCATAATTTTGAAACAACATTTGATTTTCTTGAAAAAGTGTCTAACTATCCTGTGAATTATTCCATTTGGCCTCTACAAAATAGACGAAACATAATTATCAGCTTTAAATGTATATCAAAGCCAAAACACTTGATACAGCTCAGGCTTTTTCTTTCTCTCAACCCTGGGAAAACTGGCATAAGGCCAGTGCCCAGAGCAGCATAACGTTTATTAGCTCTTCTGCTGGTTTTCTTCGTTCTCTGATCGTCTCTCCTAGGTCAAAAATCTTCCCTGGTTTATATACTTTTCCGGACGCCCACGAAAATCCTGATGGCCACGCCACCCACCTATACGTTGCACGTGGACACACGTCCCGAGTAGCATTTCACCCGCGCAACTTACATTACACTTTCGCTGAGGAAACACCAGTTTTATCTTCACTTTAGGAAAGAGGTATATTTCCTGTTATGCCACGCATGCAATTTACGTGGCGTGTCAAAACGGGTACTCTGGTCAATATTCAACACATAGAAAACAAATGGAAATATTTATTAGATAACAAGTAAATGAAATGTAATTTGATTTTATTTAAAATAAGAAATATGGCCTAATTTGTTGGACCTGTGGCTCCAAGGGTCACATGTCAAAGAACTGTCAGATCAGGCAGAGTGATTATTCTAAAGGAGGGCCAGGGAAACCGAAAGAAGTCCAATTGGGAGTCGAGACACACAGGGAGAAGAAGGTAGTACTCAGCTGAATTTTAAGGCACTACCTTAAACAGAACTAAACTATACACATACAGAGAAAGACATACACACCCACACACACACAAAGAAAAAAATAATAGTCGTATAAATTGTATGGCACAACAACCATCACAGATCACTTCCCCACGCACTCACATACACACGCACATACACACACAGACAATGAACCAAAGAGAACGACTGATAAACTTTATGGCATATCAACTCACATAGATTAGATAGAGGGAAGAGATGTTTACCCGCACAAGTACACAAACCCACAAAGTACAATCTTTTATAAAAGGAAATATAAGAAGAAAGAAAAGAAGAGAAAGATAGAATAACACTTGCAGAAACGAAAATCCATCATAGAATTAAAAAAGAACCACAACCCTATCAAAACAGTCATCACAACATAAATCAAAGGCGACACCACCAGCAATCATTATTACTCCCTGAAGACAGTGTAAAGACATTAGAAATACGTGTAGGAATAAGAAAAATAACTTAAGAAATGAATCTCTTTGTGGACCTATTCATTTGAAAAAAATTTTTTCTCATTGGACCAACAGCAAAATTATGAATATATATATGTGTGTGTGTGTGTGTGTGTGTGTGTGTGTGTTTGTGTCCTTTCAACTTTGAATTGTTTCAAATAGTTTCTTATAACACTATTTTCCTTCAAGAAAAGAATTGCCTTTCTGCGAAAATTTTTGAAAATGACCTCAGTGGTATCATTCTTCTGTTCAAATGCTGCAATTTAATGCAGTTAGTAGGTCCTACAATTTGGAGTTGTTACTAGGTCCTATTATTGGGTGCAATTACTAGGTTCAACTATTGGGAGCATTTACTAGGTCTTGTTATCTAGCGCCGTTAATAGGTTTCACTCCATATCCAAAAGCTAATTTCCCATTATTTTTTTATATATCACAGTAGTGGAAGGGATTTTTTTAGCATAGTTTTGTTTATTTTTGTTTTGTTTTGTTTTGTTTTGTTTTATTTCACTTTCGCCTCCTTACTCCTTACGCAGTCATTTTTTGCATTGTTCCTGGAATATTTTGTATTTATTTATTTTTTCGACCATTTTCTTTGCATGTTTCATCTGACAATTGTTGTTTTTTAAACGAATGAAACCTTTTGTAATGAAGCCGACATGATGAGACAGGATAATAATTCAATTGAGGTTTCACCTTGTCCTACAGGACAGTGTTTGAGCACTTTCTTGGTTTAAGGAAATCGTTTGTAAAACTATTTATTTATTCTTTATATATATATATATATATATATACCAGACGACCTGAGAAAGATTTTAATTCGCATTTCATAGTAACTTCCATAGTAACTTTGAATTGGAAAAGGCTTTATAGTTAGAACAATCCAAGTGTATTACTCTAATAAAAATCTCGTTATGATTTACGTTTTTTTCGGGGAGGTTGCTGGATTATGGTTAAGTACATGGACACAGACATATGGAGATTTTCCGAAAAAGTATATAAATATTAAGTCACTTTCACATCAAACGAACATCTAAATAATTGCATTAAATATCGGGTTCTGTGGGGACACGTTTTTAAACGTAAAAAAAGAACACGTGAATAAAAAATAAACGAATAAACCATATTCATTTATCGTTTAATGGAAGCCGTTACGTAAAGTCGATAAGAACAGACTTCAGCAAATTACAAACTCGTTGCATTCTAAACAGGTAATTTGAAGAATGTCATTCAAAAGATAATATTGATAGGTTTTCTTGCGTTAATATGAGCAGTGGTTGGCTTCTTAACATGGCAACGGTAAAAGAAGTACAATAGCTCAATTTGTTTACTTTTTAAAAAAGATAATTTAATTCCATATGTCGTCATTAGAGTGCCTATCTTTAACACGTCGATGCCGAAATCTATTCAGCGGCTCATCGATGAAATGTTTGTTCTCCCAAGTTTATAGATTTCGCGTAACGGTTATCGACGTTGGAAACTGAGTCGGTATTCCGAGATCTAATCCATAATAAGGCAGCATGAATTTCATCTTGCCCAATTATATTTGTAAAAAGAATGAATCCATCAATTTTATGGATTAACAGCTGAGCAGACTGGGTTTTTTAGCCTTTGTAAAGCAAACAGTCTTGAAGGAAAATTTTAGGGACAAACCAGCTATACCCTGCTTTAAAAAATTACCTAATGTCTCATGCTATCCGTACCAAAATGGTTGGTCAAAGTCTCATAAACACGCAAATATATATATATATATATATATCAACCCCTCCGCAGGAGCTGGATGTGATACAGAGGCGTATTATAACGGCTTTAAATTCAGTTTTCCTTCTAAATCGATTGCCAAACCGAGGCTAAAGATTCTAGTCTGCCCTACTTTTTATCTATAACTGGAGGGAAAGTCGTTGGGTTCCTGCCTTTTCCAAATGTAACACCCACATGTGAAATACAAACAGCTTCGTCCGGGTATTCAACTCGGGTCACTGTGTTCATTTCCTACGGCATCAGATGAAACATTATATATATATATATATATATATATATATATATATGAATATATTATTGCCGGTGTTTAGAATGTGAAAAGAACGCGCCCACAAAAAAGAGGTGTGCAGTATATGATATTAGATAGCATCTACAGTTAAGGTCCAAGTTTTGGAAATCTGAAGAGCGTGGAATATTCCTTTGTTGCCATGACTCCCAGATCCACTCTGGAGGGTTATTACCTCAAAGGGTTTCATCTATGAGTCAAATCGATATGTCTGCAAAGTATTTATAATGGATGGGCATACTTGATCTCAAAAACCATGGCAAAATCTCTTAAGCGGAATCCACAAAATGTAGGGATTAACGTGCTGGACTGTTATATCGTTGTAAATGAGTTCGAACTCCAGTCACACCATTACATTCACTTTCGAATTAATCCGCTTGGGAAAGTGAAGAACTCCTTTACCCTCCCGCTGCTACGGGTTAAATAGTGCCACTACTGTCTTTCTACAAAGAAGGTATTGGCATTAAATTATCCATCATAAGCCATTAAAACGAAAAAACAAAACACTCTCCAGAACTTACACAAAAAATATAGATAGAAACGTAAAGTGTATACAATTCCTAAACTTTTAGGCATAAAATAACTCTAGCCGGGTTGACATACCGTTAAAATCAATCAATCGTAATTAAATGTTCAACATCCAAAGAGAAGATATTCTGTGCAAATAATGAATGTTAAAAGTTTATTTTGGATCTATAAGGTGTGCTGAAAAAGTATCGAGACTGAAGCCTTTTTTCCATGACAGAAATGAACAATGAATAAAATGTTAATTTTCTTCAAAACTGCATCCTTGACTTCAGCTCACTTATTCGTGTGAGTTTTCAATCAGTCGAATATATAAACTTAAGCAATGCTTTCTGCGCCCACACTATTTTCACAGATTCGGAGAACGGGGATTTACGGAAGATTTTAGGAGCTTCTCGGGACGAAGAAATGTGATTGGTCAGCCGATTACTGATCATTTCGTATCGCATTGTCATTGGCCAGCCAATGACGACATAGCAACAATCCACAGAAGTCGAAGGGAGGAGCAAAAAATGCTTGACCACTTTTTAACTGGGCAGTACGTTTTTTATAACAGAATCCGACTGTCAGCCAATCAGAACCCTACCATCGTCATCTTTTTGATTGGACAGTGCATTTTCGTATCCCATAGACTGGAGAAGAGCAAAAACAACGTGGACGCGTTGACCACCTAGGCATCAAACATTTTACTTTTCGATTTCACTTGACCATCGACTGGGACTGATTTGAAAATGGCATGCAATGCACGTTTTGCTATCGACCTAGGTTTGCACCTGCAACTGGGATAAACTCATCAACTTAGTAGCTCCAATGATCTTTGCTCGAATTTTTTACAGACATTTGCTTGAATTTTTATACTCAGAAGAATAACAATAATTGAAGTCTGGGTTTTGATATGTCTTTCATTTAAACAAAATCTCTTTTCTGACTAATAAAAATGCAGGGATTGCTTCTTATCTGGTTTATAAATCTTAAACAACTACGGAAATGCTCATTGTATCATATTTCTTTAGGAGGATTGAGAGCATTCAATTACCCCTGCCTCTAACGTCTCCCTGACTGCTTCTTCCACCAATTTTCTTTTGTGGATCGTCTCATTTTTAAAGGTAGATGACCTGCGTCTATTTTAATGAGGATCATCTGTATGGAGCCCAATTTTTTGCCAGAGTTAGGCACTACATCTCCCTTGCTCTATATTTACCTTGTAATTTTTTGTCCATGTTCTTGTGGTACTCTGATGTCTTTTTGACCAATTTTAATATTATAAGTCCAATTCGTATATGTCTCAATATATCTAAATCATTTTTTAAAGCTTACGAGTTACACTCTTCCTAACTTTTCTCATTTAGCACCTTTTCTGTTTTATCGTCCAAAATAATTACCCTGACTAGGTTTTAGCTAAACCCCTTTTAGCATAACCTCTACTAGAATAACCTCATCTTTTTCTCGGAGGCTTTTCCTAATAGGAACCACTGTGTACAATATTCCATTCTTTTGTTCTTAAAAGGCTAATCTTGTGATGCAGGAAATAACGCTGTGAGTGGGAAGTTTAGCATCTTCTAATGAGTAAATAATGAATTCTCTATTGGTGTCGCTACTAAGTGGAATTTCTAAGGTCACGATTAAAATTTATCTGGACTTGTTTTTTTTTAGCTAATCATTGCCTAATATTATGGTCTCTTGTTTTATGTAACTTCGACCAGGAATTAATCTCTTCTATTACAATGGGTACTCATATTATTCTACTCAACACTATTTTCTTCTCATTCGCTTTGGTCACAACTAAAACCGAAGCTTTGAACCTTCCAATACCCAGCTCTACTTCCTCAAAAACCCTCGTTTTTAGGAGGGAAACTTCTGATCGAGGATCAATTAAAGTTTCTATTTCTCTTCTCCCATATTTTTAACTTGCGCATCATATCTGACCCTTGAGTCATGAGTAAATATTCCTCTGACTCTTTTATTTTGATTTTAATTTGTTTCCCCTTTTCTTTTTGTTACTCTTGATATTCTTTTTTGTCTTAGTTATTTTTTCAGTAACATCTCCTTTCTTTTCTTGATCGGTTATATCTTCGGCATAAGATTTTTGAACAGTTACTTTTCCTTTAGCATCTCTGATATGCATGTTTTCCTGGCTCTATACTATCTTTATCATTTTTTTTTTTTCAAATCTGACTTAGTTGCATGTCTTTTGAGCCCAATTTGACTTTTGATCAAATCTGTGACCTCAGTTAAATTTTGCCGGCTCTAGTTTTTTCTTTCTTTTATTAAGTTAGTCTCACTTTTTCTTTCCCTTTTAGCCACAGACAATCTCTTATTATGTGTCTTACCTTGCTACAGTCTCAGCATTTTTTATGGTTTTTACTTGATCTATGCGAAGCGTTTCCCTTTTTATTCTTTTTTTTTTCCACAGCTCTAGTTTTTTTATTCTAGTTTTCTCTTTCTACAATCTTGGTTTTAATGTTTTTCATTTCATTATGATTACAGTTCGACTGGCGTCGAAAGATTTTGCCAGTTCTCCAATAACTGCTCAAATAGTTCCTACTGGAGATGTTTTGGATGTTTGTCGCGATAATCTCCAATTCAATCTGACGCGGTACCACCTGAAAAAATCCTAGGCGAGATAAATGTGCTTTGTTGATCTATAACTGCCAATTGTTTTTCATTTGAACAAAATTAATTCTGATTTGCATACTAGGTGATAGACTCCTAAGTTTATGGGCCATTTCTGATGAAACTTGGCATGTGAACTCCATTAAATTCATGAAATATTCTTTGAGGATTGAATGATAAATAAAATTCAATTAAATAAGAAATAAAAATAGAATAAACACAAAATAAAATAGATATATAGGAAAAATAACAATCTCTCAGGAGGCCTCTAACAGGAAAGATAACCTACTCATGCCTGAAAAAATGTTCTTCTTGGTGCCGAAAAGAAAGTCTTTCGGAGAACCCGATAGACACCTCGACAGGGAGCACGGGTATTTTTACTGGTTCAGGAAAAACACACAACTCCACGAAATAACTGTAATGTTGCATATTGACCTTTGACAGAGCTGTCAATTAGGGATTTATACACTTAGGATATTGTTGAATAAACAAATTGATTACCGGGAAACAAGTAATACGAGGGTGTAAGCAGATCACATAGGCAAATAACCGGAAATCTATGGGCGTTGTGAAATTTTATATACACAGGTACCCACAGCAGTAACGGTCAGTCTCGCAGTCTTGGATACACGGTCAGGCAGTCAAGAGGTCTGGAGAGCACCAGCGAGTGTCTGGTTGGTGCTCCGAGGAGGCAATCCTCCCTCCCGACCCAGAGGTAGAAAAAGAGCTAAGTGGGGCCCTGAATATGGCGCAACGTGGCTAGGAAAAAGATATGGGTCAATATAGCAGACGTCCGAGTGTCTCCATCTCCCTGTCCCTCTCACACTCACCAACAGAGTTTCGACCCTAAGAAGAAATAAAGAGGGTGTTATATTTTTGTAAACTAAGTGTCATCATTTCTTCATCCATCATGTTATACAACATTTAACGTGTGTATAAAAGTTGATTTTTAAAGTATGCCTGTCTCTTCTCTATTATTCATTGCTTTTCACCCAGAACAACCGACAAAAGAAGATATTAAGCAAATGGGTATAAGAAGAAAAAATATGTGACCAACTTTTTAATCTTTCCTAACACATCCAAACCACTTATAACCCATAGTTCAAAGAGAATTCCTGGAGAGTCTTATTGAACATTCTGGCTGAAAATTTATCTGGTAGGTTTTAGTCATCCAAAAAGCAAGTAAAATTGGCTTTCGCAGGAGTGTCACTCTCCATCTTGCAGAAGAAAATTTTTGTATCTGAAAACATTTTGCAAAGAGGAAACTTAAACAATTTGGTTTTAAAATGGTCGAGAAGATTTAAGCTTCCAAAAAAGAAAAATACACTTACCATTCTGGTGAGTGCCCCTTAAAGCCTAGGAGGGGTATGAGTATGATCGGTGTGGGGTGGCTCTGGAATATTTTGGAGAAAAATTTCGTTCCTTCGGGTATTATTTTCATCTCGAACAAAACCAAGTAAACACACACACACACACACACACACACACACACAGACATATATACATATATACATATTTGATGGCTGCGACTTTGGATTCAAGCATGCCAACTGTATATCATTTTGTAAAAGAAAAAACCGTACCATAAACGGATATATATATATATATATATATATATATATATATATGAAGGTTTACTAATGCATATGAATCTTTTTTTCTCACTCTGGTTCAATTCTGTCTCTTTCTTTCTCTCTCTCTCTCTCTCTCTCTCTCTCTCTCTCTCTGTCTTTCTCTTTTCTCTTTCCCTTTATCTATCTAACTATCTCTATTTCTCACCCTTTTTTCACCTTCCCTTTCTCTGATAATTTCTATCTCTGTCTTCCTCTTTATATATGATTGTATCTACTCGCAATTTTTCTGTGAATATAAGCCAATGTATGTTGGCACGAAACTCATAACACAACCAGTTTTTTTTTTTTTTTTTTTTTTTGTTCCAACGTGCGTCTTGTTTGTTGCTCTCTTCCGTGTTACTTACAGCGAGAAATGAAACATTCCTGTTGGCAATTTAAAAGCCTTTTTATGACTTTTCTTTCTTCGAAAACTCATTATGAAAGAATGTTCATTTTAAGAAAAGAAATGTGAAAATTGGACGAAAATTTTCTAGCGATCTTTTTTTTTTTCCTTTCTTTTGTTTTGTTTTTTGTTTTTTTTTTCTTTTTGTCCATTAAATACTTTGAAAGGATCGAAAATAAAAAATAAATAAATATAAAAATAAAACTATATTTTCATGTTTTAAAATCCATAAACTGCTAGAAATATTCAGTGTATTTCAAATTGACGTTTAAAATCGACAATTAGAGAAATTTATTTTTAAAAAATTGTTGAATAATAAAAAGTGCTTCTTGTTAGTAAATGTTTATTATCTATTTGCTGAAGTTATATACCGTATATCATTATCATCATCATCATCAAGGCTGGTTGACAGCACGGATTCTATTGATTCTTTTTCGTCATCATTCCCGATCTGCCATTGCACTTGGCATATCTAATATACTGTATCCAGTATCTGCTCAGAGATTATTGATGTAAGATTTTGCTTGTCGGCTAACTCTTCTGCGTCCATATCACTGGAAAACGTAACTATTAAGTTCGTTCCAACTTCACCTTTAATGTCCAGGATGTCTTCATTTTCTAAGCTTTTTGCTTAGATGTAGCACAAGGTCGCATGATTTGGGCACCCAATGAGAATTGAACTCACTCGTGTAGGTTTGCTAGTCTACCTTGCTAACCATTACACCACCCGAGGTGCCCATAATGTCCAGGATGTCTGGCTCGTCTTTCTTTGATGGCTTGTGTTAAGGGAGCCAAATACCCACGTAGCTGTTGCTTTATGGGGTATTGCTTCAGGGTTTATTTAAAACACTTGGCATCACCCTTCTGTAGTTCCGATTATATATATATATAATATAAGAATATAAGTATGTATATTCCGAGGAAAAAGGTCTAGGGGTTAGATTGATAAATTGTAGTCCGAGGTCAATAGGAATCTCCGGTTGAGTGCTCAATGTCAACGGCTATCGAATACTTGATTAATTTCAGATTAGAAATATATCGAAACTCACATGCAGAGCGAAAATATCTTTTTTATAAATTTAACGAAAAAATTTCAATTCTGCGGTTCAATTAGAAATTTACTTCAGGTCTAATCATCAGATGCAGTTTAATACATTTGTGCTTAAAATATGATGTAGACATCCCAGCCTTGTTTCCGGCTTGAAGAAAGAAATATAATTGTGATTTTGTTCGTAGAAAATATCTTTATATTTCAATATTTGAATATTCCTTTTTTATTTAAAAGAACTCCTTACCTCTGATTTAAATTGTTATTCATTTTTTAAAACCGGTCAATAACGGAAGGTATTCATTGTAAGATGAGACTTGGTTTAAAAAAAGAAAACTATATAATCAGAATAAAGATAACATTTGATTTCTAATTTTCTTTAAAATTAATGTTAGTATTGAATATTCAATGATATAGTCCAAGTACTCTAGATCATCATCATCATCATGTAACGCCGCCAAAACGGATTTCCCTGACCCTCTCTCACCACAAGTCTCTATCGTCCATCGCTCTCGGTAGGTCTTCAAGGCTACATCCTGTATCAGCATAGAGCTGTTTTAAATAGGTTCTAGATGGTCGTCCTACCTTTGATCGGCGATGTGAAGGGAACCACAGAAGTATGTCGCTTATGAGTTCGTCTCTACTTCTCCAGCAGGGTCCCGCATATCTGATTCGTCTAAGTTGGATAGTTTTCGTGGTGGGTGGTAAGTGGCCATACAGCAGCTGCTTTGTGACTTCCATATCACCGATAGCCTATCGATAGCTGTCCATGACTTTTCTAGTCGCATGCTGATGTCTGTCTCGGTTGATGAGACACTGCTTCCGAGGTAGGTGAACTTGTCCACTAGTTTCAGAGAACTACCATTTCGTGTGGAGATGTCACCTCTTTGATTAAAGCACATGTATTCCGTCTTGTCTGCGTTGACATGGAGGCCCATGCCATTAGCTGCCCGTAGCAGGGTTTCAGCTTGGGCGTGTGTATTTGACAGAAGCGCTATGACATAGGCGTAGTAATTGTTTGTGCGGGGTATCTTCTGCTTCTTTCCTTGTCAGCTTGAAACCGTTGTCTTTCATTTTATCAATAGAAATTCTAAGCACGTAGTCTAGACAGATGATAAAGAGGTATGGAGCTAATGGGTCTCTTTGCAGCACACCTGCTACAATGTCGATGTAGACTGTGTCTTCATCCGGGGAGCGGACTTTTACCTTCGCGTTTTTATTGCATCATAATGGCTGCGACGGTTTCTTTGGGTAGGCCGTAGGCGGGTAGTATTTGCTCCATCTTCCCTCTGTGTATGGAGTCAAAGGCATTGAAGAAGTCGACAAATAATAATGTTGCCTCTGGGTTTTTTGCACGTACACCTTCTAGAATTTGACGAATAGTCAAAATTTGTGTATGTTGTGGATCAATTTCTCAGAAAGCCATTTTGATTCTTCTTAAGTGTCTTCTCAATTTTAGGTTCTATGCAGTTGCGTAGTAATGCATTGTATATCTTGACCGCTATCGATGTAAGGGTTATACCTCGGTAGTTCTTGGCTAATCCGAAGTCGCCCTTTTTAGGGAAGTGGAGGATGCATCCCTTTGTCCATCAGTCTATTTTGTTTTGATTATATACGGCATTACAGTGTCGGAACGGTATGTCATCGTCTTCTCTGATCTTAATTTGACGACAAAAAATAAGTACTCAAGATAATTAATATCATATCATATATATATATATATATATATATATATATATATATATATATTGTGTACTTAGGAAGCAAGTAGTTATTTAAGCATGTTCGGTTAAAGACTGCGGATTGTTTTCTTTTCAAGACCTTCAAGTGAAGACTTTCAAGTCATCTGATTATTTTTCTTATGTCAGGGAGGTGGACGAAGTGTCCTATACGAGCCAAAGGGCTTTCGGTCATTTCGCTAGTCGTCCTCAGAGAGTTGTGTTAGGTTCTTTGTTACTGTGAGTTTTATTTATATTTATTGTGAGAGTTTTCTTTTAATTTGGGGTTAGCTCATTTTGTTAGGATGGGTGGTAGGGTTAGTTATTGAATATATTTAATGTGTTAATTCCTGTGTTGAATGCTATCCTATTTACAGCAAGTTTTATATATATATATATATATATATATATATATATATATATATATATACGCAACCTCTCCATACGAGCTGGATGCAACGCAAGGACGACTATTAAGAAGAGTTTGACAGGTTTGAATTAGAATTTTTCCTTCTCCTAGATTAGATATAGTGTATATATGTGTGTGTGTGTGAGAGAGAGTGTGCGAAGAGAGAGAGAGATAAAGAGAGAGAGAGTGTGTGTGTATATGTGGAGGATGAGAAAGAAAGAGAGAGATATATAGTGTGTGTATGTGTGTGTGTGTGTGTGAAGAGAGAGATAGAAAAAGAAAGAAAGTGTGTCTGTATGTGTATGTGTGTAGAGGAAAAGATAGGAAAAGAGAGGGAGCATGTGTGTGTATGTGTGTGTGTGTGTGTGTGTGTGTGCGTTTGTGTGAAGAGAGGGATAGAGAAAGAAAGTCTGTATGTATATGTGTAAGGGGAGAGAAAGAAAGAGAGAGAGAGAGAGATTATGCGTGGGTGTGAGTGTGAAGAGAGAAGTAGAGAAAGAGAGATCATGTTTGCATATGTATGTGCGTAGAAGAAGAAAGAGAGAGAGTGAGAGAAAGAGAGAGAGAGAGAGCGAGAGAGAGCGTGTGTGTGCGTCTGTGTGTGTGTATGTGTATGTGAGTTCTGCGATTCCATTAGCAACTTTAAGATCGACTCTGCACAGTTCCCCACCCGCCAAACATTAATGATCAGGTAATTTACTCAGTAAAGACAAACTCTTGAGCTGTCCATCAAGCAAACAATTTGGGGGAAAGATTCATCACTTAAAACCAATAATTGTTAACTTGACTTAGAGCTGCGACAAGTAAAATACACAACTTGCCGCTGGTCACACCGAGAAGTTTTTCGTCAAGTCGTGTGCCTATAGGCTGGCTCTAGAGAATAAAACCAGATTGCGTGAAATACAAAGCCATTTTGAAAACTGTCCTGGAGATAATTATAAAAAACACATAACAAACAAATGTATACAGTTATCAAATCAAAAAGTTTCCACTTAAAGTTTTAAACATTTTCTAAGTGGTTAATGTCTTTTATTTATTTATTTTTTTCAATTTTTCAAGTGTTTCGGCTGTTTTAGAAGACTTCTTTTGTTCTTCCTAACAGAAACTAGTATGTACAATTTAAAGACAGATCTTTTAATAAAATTTACTGCGTGCGAGAAAGACAGACATGAAAGTGTTACAGTCCAGGTTTATGAACGCGGTAAGAGCAACACGAACTTGAACATTTTTAGACTTTATTCTTCAGATGCGAGCATCATTGGGGAACGAGAAATTTTTCTCTCCCCCTAATGATAACTGCATTTGTGTCCATGACCAGCTAGGTTTATTAGACCCTCATTGCACTAAATGGGCCGATGACCAGCATAGTCCAGCAAAACTCGAACCTCGGCTCGTGCCCGACCTTCCCCTCACCAGAATTCCCACTATAATTGACCTTCAGGTCATTGATCTTGTGTCAAATCCTGTCTGATTAGAGGCTGAGACAAATATACCTAATGATAACTCCACTGGAAAAATAAAGTTTTAAAATGTTTGGGTCCGGCGGACCATTGATGAGTTTTTAACGTGGACAATTAGTGTTTCAAGCTGTGTTTTATTGAAGAGTGGATCTTAGGGTGATAAGCGGTTCATCATTTGTCCGTAAGACCAAATCAACAACAACGGGAACGGTTCTTAAAACTTAACCCTTGACGTAATGTTGGGGGGATGAAATTCCAGTGTTACAACTCAGGGCGTTAATTCTCTTTGGTTCTCTCCGACTATTTCAGTCTGTCCTGTAGTACCCGCCCTGTCTTCGACCAAGGTACTTCCCCGACCGATTCTTCAGAACTCTGACCGCCCAACTACCTACCTAATCTGTCTCCAGTTCACCCAGGCCATGTTTGCAGGGAAGTATATACTGACTTGTCTTAAATCTGACACTAAACTTAATTTGATATTGTTCGGGATAGAATTTTTAACCCATAGCCATGTCGATTTTCTATCCGAAACAGCATCATTCTGAAATACCATGAAATGAGTATGAAAAGCACTCTGTGTCGTAATTACAGATTCAGCAATTAAAAAAACATTTCAGCAACAAACGCAATGTGTGCACATCATATCTAAAAATAAATTGGTAAGACATTCGGTAGATGGAGCTACCATTGCCTCTTGTTTAATTTCACTTTCACCATAGAGGTGGCTGCTTAAAATGTAGGAAGTATTTCTATTGTAGCCTTAATAATATTCCACTAAACAAGATAGAATCCTGGAATCTTTGGTTAAGAAAAAAAATTAAAGGTTTATAATAAGAAATATCTGGAGTGTACTTATTTAAGGGCGCTATTGTATATACATCGACCTTTGGAAAGTAATCGAAAGTCGCATATCACATGACCAACGAAATAGATATCAAGCAAGAATGTAACGTAGTCACCAACGACTACTTTGTTGTAGATGACTAATTGTTGGTTGGGTTGGGGGAGAACCACAGAACCTCAACCCATTTCAAGTGTTAGAACGTCTGTGGCCTTTTTCTCTCCGTACATTTTCTGAAGCGGCGGCAGGTCGGTGGAAGTGGATAACGGGCACAGAGTGTGGGGTGGATTCTTCGTTTTCGTAGGAACCAGTTCTTCGTGTATCTTTAAACGGTTCTCTCACTGTTCGTACACGTGAATGCTTGTCTCGTCGAACATCAGCCACTAAAATAGTGGCTGAATCAAGAAACCCCATCGTCTTTTATGTTGGATTGCAGAACACCCAATCTCCAAATCTACTTTATGTAGGCGGTATCGTCCGGCCAGCACCTGCAACCAAATAGATACCCGATGAAGTCTGGGGACCTCGGCAAGTTCTGGTTGACAAGTTTTCAATCTGGAGTGCTAGATAAAGTATAACTTGTTATATTTAGCAAACTAGACGAGATGTTGAACTAAGTCAACTCGTCTTCCAACTGCTGTCTTTTTATTTATCTATTCATTCCCCTGTGACACTATGTGAAGGTCCGCTAAGCAGACGATCCCTTTGTCTGTTTTGGTGCGAAACCAAACAAAGGCTTGAGCCCGCGATCTTCGACGTGACCGGAAGTGGGTAAGGGAACGTGGGAGTCGGCAGTTGGAAGAAGGAAACCACAGGAAGGCAGTTCGCGACGGGAGACGCAGGGTGGCAGTTGGCAGACGACACCGGACAGCAGAAGAAACCAGTCGGCATGAGATAGAGTCCAGCAGCAGTGAGGGAAGACCAGTCAAGATGAGTCAGCACTCCTCGTGGTTTGTAGAATTTTCGCTAGAAATCCACGTTAGCGTTAGACTACATATGCATAGGGAATGCAGTGTTACATAACTCCTCTTCTTGCACTTGAGTTAACCCAAGCCCTCGTTTGTTCTTTGTACTTTTTCCTCCGACTCCCTTGATTGTATTTCTTGTGCCGTAAAGAAATGTGCGATGCCCCAATCGGAACCACTGGATGATCGACGACCAAGAAGTGAAATGGTTAAGAAGTTGATGTATTCGGGGGGCAGAGGGGGTATTGTCACATCCCAACACCATTCGCTTACACCAGAAGTGTGCAACCGGAGGCACGTGGGCCATGATCCGTCCCGCCTGGCCAGTCAGTATGGCTTTCGCTAACCGTTCTTATTTTTTTTACCTCGCACACCAATTTTAAATTTGTTTCGTTGCCGTTAGACAAATTTTACAGTTTTCGATTCAACCTCAGAGAATGTCAAGAACATTGCATTTTTTTACTTTTAAGAGTACACAAAGAAACTTCGTTTTGAATTCAAAGGTTGGCTGGTTGGTTGGTTGGTTTTACAGTGTATCAATTCTTTTTGGGTCATTTAACGCCGAATTAAATTTCAGACAATTCAGTTTTGTATAATTATAGTCTTTGTTTACGAACAGTTAAATGTCAAAACAGTTCAGTTAAATGTTAAAATAGTTCTATTTCAAAAAATTCAGTTTAGCAAATGTACACAATTTAGTTCTATTCAAAAACAGTTCTATTTCAAACAGTTCAGTTTAAATTAAGTACGCAGTTTAAATGTCAAAAACAGTTTTATTTCAAACAATACAGTTAATCATAAGTAAACAGTTTAGTTCTATTATACCCATAGATAGGACCCTATCTAGTGCTACTTCTCCGAGACAGCGTGGACCTGGGAGCGATGCCAATGAAAGGGTACTCTGCTTTACCCAAAGCTCCAGCATTACTGGAACCTCACCATCAGATTGTTTAGTGTTATATCCAGGACACCCGTTGGTGGGGAGTAGTCTTATCCCTCAGCAGAGAAGCAGTTGGTGTATTCTACAGCCCCAGCTGACTGGGCAGGAATTCAAAGGTTGAAGAACATTTGACAGTTACGATTGATGATTGCAGGTAAGTTTTTTTTAGAGAATTTAGTAATTTTATTTATTAGAAATGCTAACCCAATGTTGTGTCCAAAAATTATAATTTATTTGTCTTTATTATTCAAAAATATATTTACAATGTATACATAACTTAATATACTAGTTGTCATTAGATTACATATTTTTGACTATGACTGGTCTCAACTGTTGTTCCAATGTTCGAAAATGCCTCCCCAAAGAAAAATATTACATACCCCTGTCTTACATCATTACAGAAAGGATATTTTACAATAGTTGTGTGAAGGAACTAATAAACGTTCCAAAGGAAAAAGTGGTGGTCAATATTTACACTCAGAGAAGATATGCAAACATTTGCTTTATTTTTCCTTTTTGTGAGATCAGAGCATTTGGTGAATGGGATGAGGCGTTACTGTGCACTATTTCCCTGGTTCAACCCGAAAGATTGCAAGCAAGAAATCTTGTTCCTTATTCGGCCCTCGTGGTATAATGGCTACCGCGATGGACAGCCGAATTGTAGTAAGTGAGTTCGAACTCCAGTCGCGCTATTACGTTCACTCTTGAACTGATACTCTTAGGGAAGGTAAGAACCCTCTTTCCCCCTGCCTCAGCTATGGGTTAAATAGCACCACTGCGGTCCTTCGAAAAGGATGGCCTTGGCATTAAATAACCTACAGAGATTGATATGACATTAAACAAAGAAACCTTTTTCTTCTTCTTTCTACAATATATGTTGTATAGTCATATCCATGACCAACTATACTAACACATATGCATATGCATGCAAAATCATAACGACGACACAATAAAGACGAGCGACACAGTTCTTAGAAAAATATACCTCTCACTTTATTTGAAAGGACTGTGTGTGAGAGGGAGTTGGAGACCGAACAGAACTGCCATATATTGACCCCCACTCTATTGGCCATAACTGCGTTTCTTTCCCGTTCTCCTGGGCTGCTCAACCGGAGGCCTGGGGGCTCAGCCTTTCTGGGACATGTTCCTCAATCCAGCATCTTCTCTCCAACTCGTCTGATCCCCAACTGGTCTGATCTCCAAAACTGCAACTGCTTAATTGGGGGCCTGAGGGCCCACTCTGCTGGTGCTGACTTTCTCTACCACATCTTTACTCCAACTGGTCTGGTCTCCAAACTAATTGACTTCCTATCTTTACCGAGTTATATAATAGTTCAACGCTCACCTTCTCCTTGTGGGCGTCACAAATTGCACTCATTCAACCCATCCACGGTCAAGGTTATAATTCTGATATTCCTCGACCGGATGCACCTGTTATTTACATAGGTGCATTACCTATTTTGACAGCCCGGCCGGGTCGTAGGTCAATATACAACAATAGTGAGAAATTACGTATTGTTACATCCTAAAGAAATTTGAATAAATAGACGGAGGATGTTTTTTACGTTCATCACAACCTATGCAAATGAAGGTTGGATTCTTTTGTTTGATGGCATATTAACATTTGTGAGATGTCTAATGCCTGGTGGAAGAACAGTAATGATGCTATTTAACCGAGAGCTGGAGAGATAAGGGTTTTCATACTTTTTCCTTGTGTATTAATCCGAAAATGAATGTGATAGCGTGACTGAAGTTCGAACTCGCTTACTTAAATGTCACAGCCCAAAACTTTGGCTGATGTAAATCAAATCTATTTAGTTAACGAGAGGATGTGCATCTTGCACACAACCAACTTATACATTTGTCTTTTTATGTCGATCTCTCTCCATATCTGGTATATCTATTTATTCTTATATACGAAGATCATTCAATAAATACGTTGAATTTTGTATAAAGAAGTGGGCAGTAGTAAACACTGTTTACAATTGCACCTTTTTCTCAGATATCAACAGACATGGATTCTTTTATGTCCAAGAACACTGATAGCATGAGCTTCTTTTCTGATCGCTGCACCCAAAACATTTTTCTTTATAGGAGAGTCAGTGTGTTTCTGCAACATCGACTGTCTTTTCGATTCTACAAACCCATGTTTACCACATTTTTAAACATTTTTTACTAAAACATTCTTCTGCGTACACATCACATCTTCAGTAAATTTTACTTAGTCTGCACTTCTCAGCTATTTAGGATTTGATGACAAACCTCTGTTCAAGCCTGGGGAATTCTGTCTGATTTTCTGCCATTTTGAATAGCCTCAAAACAAATATTTTTCGTGATTAAAATGATTTTCGCTATAAGCCAATTTCAAACAATGTAGAGTTTATGTTTTTGGGAAAAAAAATCTGAAAAAAATATTTTGCTTTTAAAAAAAATCCCATCATTTATTCGTAGGTAGTTAAATAGATTCTACTTATTTACTTAATAACCCTCCAACCTATCTTTTATTCACATCAGTCATTCTATCCAGCAATGTGTCCTCGTGGTGTAATGGTTAAAGCGATGGACTGTAGAATCGTAGTAAGCGAGTTCAAACTCCGGTCACCCTATTACGTTCACTTTGGGAAAGCTATAACACCCTTATCCTCTTATCTATGGGTTAAATAGTACCACTACTCTTCTTCTAGACGAATAGGTTTGATATTAAATAACCCACAAAGGTTGATATGCCATTAAACAAAGAAACCAAACCAGGATACTTTTGTTTGTTCATCTTTGGTCAAAATTGATTCCTGTTTCAGTGAAATTTATTGACTATTTCCACCAAAAATCTTAAGTGGGTTTGAATAAAATTTTGTTGGAATAATCATTGTAAGAACCCTTATTGGAGGAGCGTTAAATAAAAAATAAATAAATAGGCGTTCAAATTGATTAATTAATTCCACATTAACAGAGAGATGGTGAATAGAGAGAGTGACAGATGGCAATATTATGCTTATTATCACCGTACTGCGGTTACCGTCATTATCACCAGCGACTTCCGTGCTTGAAATTGTCGTATTTGACCAACAGGGAATGGTTATTAGATCAAATGCATAAACTCTCGAAGCCGTCATGCGAGGCTTAAGAGATTTGACAATTGGAGCCGAGACAACGGAGATTGGTTCCTTGGGTTCTTTGTTTTAATGGCATGTCACCCTTCGTGGGTTATATAATGCCAAAACCATCCGTTTAGAAGAGCAAGAGATACAGTTAACCCATAGAAAAAGGAGGTGCCTGTGGTGTAATGGTTATCGCCGTAGGGAAATGAACACGGCTACACGAGTTCAAATCCTGGACGAGACTGATTGCATTTCACATAGCACTAATACCCTTGGGAAAGGTATGAATCCAATAATTCTCCCTCCAGCTATGGGTAAATAGAAGGGCAGACTAGGTTCTTCAGTCTTGGTGAGGTAACTAGTCTACGTGAAGGAAAACTCTGAATTCAAGCCTGTTAAACTCCGCTTAAAAAATTGACATTGTGTCATATCCTGTCCGAGCGGAGGGGTTGGTAAATATGGTTAACCCATAGTAAAAGGTATAATAGGGGTTCATATCTTTATAAAGGATATTAGTCCGAAAGTGACCTTCATTACTTGACTGGAGTTTGAACTCATTTATTTTGAGATCGCAGTCCAGCACATTAGCCATCATGCCACAATTAAAACATCTTCCTCCACCATATATGTAATTCCGTAAAAAAACTAATATATCATGTACTTCATAAAGATAACATCCATTATCATACATCTAAGTTTTATAATTAAGATTAAGTATTTTGTTGTTATTAAAAGTGTTTAAACATATCTATATATTCCTATATATCTATTTTTTCTTAACATTTTTCAATATACTTTTGCCATCTTTTGTTGGTTGATACAAGGTTTGATTAATCTCCACCTGTTAACTAGGAAGATAGAAACATGCTTTAAACATGCAGAATATAAAGTCCTATTTAAACGAGCTTGGTGTCTGTACGGGGGTGTTAGATCCTGCATATCTTGTTACACTGTTACAATATTGGGAAAGGTATGAATCCAATTATTCTCCCTCCAGCTATGGGTAAATAGCAGGGCAGACTGGGTTCTTCAGCCTTGGTGAGGCAACTAGTCTAGGAGAAGGAAAACCCTGAATTCAAAGCTGTTAAACTCTGCTTAAAAATTGACCTTGTGTCATGTCCTGCCCAAGCGGAGGGGGTGGTAAATATGAATATTCAGTAATAGCGTTCGTTAGTGATGAGTACTATGTTCCAGATGCATGACAAGTTGTGATCAGTGATGGAATTTTTAACACTATGGTGAAAAGTTGTTCAGAGGAATAAGTTGGTGGGCTGTTTGGTTGGTTTTATGGCATATCATACTTCGTAGCTTACTTAAGGCCAATGAAAAACAAATAGACCGCTATCAATCAGATACCAGTGAAAGCTGTTCAGATAATGCTGGTGTGAAAAATTTGCAAGGAATAAATAGTGATAATAACAAACTGGATCTTGGCACATCTGCGGTTGCGCATACCTAATTGAAAGGAAATATGAAAAGAACAGTCAATTTTAGTGCCAACAAAAAATAAATGAACTGAAACAGGAGTCAATATTTGTGACAGAACTGCAAGAAATCCTTTCAATGAACTGGGATTTATGTAGTTAAAAGTCAAACTAAAACCAGCACTAACACAAAAAAGAAGAAAATAAGGTTCAAGTATGTTAAGAGAAACAATAATGGCGTGTGAACAATTGGAAGAAAGTGATATTCAGCGATGAATCAAGAATCTCCATTGGCCAAGGCAATAATGCTGAGACTTTTCTTTGGTGTCGTTCAAATGAAAGTTATAAAGATAACAGCCAGTAAAAAAAGCAATTTTTTCAAGTCATTCATGATATGGGGTTAAAAGTTTAAATCTGTATATTGTCGAATCAGTTTGAACAGTGAACAGGTGAAGTTATAATATCCGAAATATGAGCTGATATGATTGTTACAACACAAGCTTTTTGCTAAGATGAGGCACAAATCAGTGTGCACCCAATGAGACTCGAACTCACTCGTAAAGTTTCGCTTGTCTTGCCTGCTTACCATCGCACCACCTGAGGCGTCCTTGTTACCAAGGTTCACGCAGACAGGTTTTGAAAAAATTAGAACTTTCGAAGAATTTTTGGAAAATTCTAATTCATCCAGACTTGGAGGCACTTGAGCCAATTTTGTTGAATGTGATATAAGAATTAACTTATCAGAACCCATATATCAGCTGCTGACGTTTGGACTAATAATTAAAAAATGTAATAAAAGATTTGGATTTTGCCAAAACACAACAACCATCTGTGGTTGGAGTTTATAAGACGCTAACTGAATTCCTCTTCTAAGTGGTAAAACCCCACTCAAAAAAATTGTTGGTTGGTTGGTTGGTTGGTTGGATTTTATGGCATATCAACCTTTGTAGGTTATTTAATGACAAATGCATTTTTATACAAATAATCAGTTCTATTTCAAACACTTCAGTTTAACATGAGTACAGTTTTATTGTCAAAAATATTTCTATTTCAAGCTATTCATTTTAATCAGACAGTTCTAATTCAAACAATTAAGTTTAGCATAAGTACGCAGTTTAAATACCAGAAGAGTTCTATTTCAAGCAATTCAGTTTAGCATTAGAACGTAGTTTAGTTCTATTTCACCTATAGATAAGACCCTATCAGTGCTACCACTCCGAGCCAGAGAGGACCTGGGAGCGATGCCAATGAAAGGGTATTCCGCATTCCCCAAAGCTCCAGTATTACTGGAACCTCACAATCAGATTGTATAGTATCATATACAGGACACTCGTTGGGGGATCATACCCCTCTGCAGTCGCTGTATTCTACAGCCCCAGACGACTGGGTTACAAAAAATAAGGGTGTCCAACTTACGAAATTAAGTTCGATATGATGGTGAAGCACCAGTTTGGGAGATCTGAAGAGGTGGAATGCTCCTTAATTGCAATCCCTCCTATATATATATATATATATATATATATATATATAAAGTCATTCAGGCTGATTCACTAATTAAACGGCCAACTTTTTCTTGTGATACAAATTTTCTCTAGGTTTTGTATTTTGTACTTTTAGATATCCATTACCGAACATTGGCATGATGGTTAGAGTGTTCTCCAATGGCCCGGGAGACCTTTGTTCAATCCCCAGGTCGAGTCATACCAAAGACTAAAAAAATGGTACTTGATACCTCTTTGCTTAACACTCAGCATAAGGTACGGATCAAGGGTAAAGTCAAGCAATCAAGGGAAAGGAGTAGAGCCCTCCCGTACACCCTGGTGTAGTAGGTATTGAAAAAGGAGCCTTCAGGTCACCTTCGACTAAGGACGCCAACTTTACTTTTTTTACTAGATATCTATCGATTTAACATCACTAATATCGTCCCTCAAATTCCTGATGATGGTTCATTAGAACCGAAACGCTATAGTGTCGACTTTGCTTCTCAATAAATCTCTTCTTCTACTTGGATTACCTTGTTATCAATTTTTTCTCTCTATTTAAAGTATTTAAAACTGATGACCATAGTCGAGGGCGACTCGAAGGCTCTTTTTCAGTCGCTACTACAACGACGGGCTGAGGAGGGTGCTACTCCTTTCATTGGATTGCTCCACTTTACCCTTGATATATTTACCTTATAATGCTGAGAGTTAAGCAAGAAGCCATCAAGTACAATTTTTTCTATCTTTGGTATAACTCGACCAACGATTGAACCCCTGTCTCGCGGGCCATTGGCAAACACTCAACCCACTTGAACCAATGTATATATATATATATATATATATATATATATATACACGTGATGTAATTTTTGCGGTTGTCGTAAATGAGCTTGGCAACCCAATTTCAAATCATGAACGAGGCTGTTTGAACTTTCATCATCACATCATCATGTACAGAGAACACGGATTTCTCTGACACACCCTCTTCTTCTCTCTTCACCCGTCTCTATCATCCATTTCCCCGGCAGGTCCTCTAAACGACATCCAATGTCTGCATAGAGCTGATGTAATTAATTTCTTGCTGATAAACCAAAACTGGCACGTCAATCCGTCGGAGTTCATGAGAAAACGTCACTTATGAGTTCATCCTTGCTTCTCAAGCAATATCCCGCATGTATTGTTTGTCTTACTTGGATGGTTTTTGAAATGGAAGAAAAGTAGCTGTACACTCTTGTGTACTTCCCATCTAGCTTTTTATCCATACTTATTCTCCATGCATCCATGAGATGTATCCATACACAGCTACAGCGTTTGTGATCTGCCTGAACTACGCACTTCAAACATCGATAGATTTAATAAAAGAAAATTGCCTAACGCTAAAAAAATCCAGAAGCAGACGATATTTTCCAGAAACTACAACAGACGTGGAATGTGCAAAAAATCAAGCTATTCCCGCAAATAGACCTGCCCAAACCGAATCCCTACTAAGTGGCAAACCTATAAAATTTGTGGACAAATTCGCATACCACGGCAGCAATATCTCATTTACTGAAAGTGATGTTAAGAGACGCCGAGCAAAACGCGGACTGCTATCAATAAGTTATCTATTATATAGAAATCTAAACTATCCAATAAACTATTGCACTCTCGCATAACGCTAATATCTTTGAAAAATTCTGAATCCAGATAATTCTTACTACAACTATGAGAAAATAATTAGTCAGACTGGACTCTTTATCTTCCGTATGACAACCGGTCAACGAGAATAACATTTCTCAAGTCAAACCTGTTAAACACCTTTAAAGATTGACCATATCTCGCATTCAGCTGGTATAGAGAGATTGTATATATATATATATATATATATATAACCACACAATTATAATAAGACTTTCAGTTATCTATTCATAGTTCAGGACAAAAGGGTAGAAGAGTTCCTCTTTGAAATGAGGTTTTTAAACAAAGTACTTTTACTTATTTTTCGTGGGTGACCAAAGAACTGCTTATTACTTTCATTCTGTCATCGGCTACGTCACTAGAAGTAGAATAAAAGCCACGTGTATTTTTTGCCTTGAGGCCAAAACTGTTTGCGTCCACTTCACTTTTACTGAAGAAGGTAAGAACTATCTTTGGATTTGTCTCCTAATGACTCCTCTCAAGTTAAGTGCAAGATAGATAGATAGATAGATAGATGAAAAAGGGTTTTGTTTTGTTTTATTTTTGCTTTTTGCAGCGATATTACTTTAACACTAATCCCAACACCGACAGTTGTCAGCTGTATAAAATTGATTAGATAGATATTTACAGAATTTGATAGATAGATAGATAGATTATGATATTTTTTCGGACGATTTTATTTTAACCCTAATTCTAACAGCAATCACGAAGACAATCAATCACCATTACCATCGTTATCATCACCATCACCATCGTTATCATCATTTATCTTGTCTCTCATAAACTATTGCCGCTTATACTAACCAAAGAGTATAACAACTAATATCGATTGCACAGTATAAAAAACAATATACATAAACAAGGTTTATAAGCGAGTTCTGTTGAAATTTAACTGGTGATGAGCTTGATCTATACTTTATGTTATATTTAAAGACGAAGATGAAATAAGGCTTACTGGAGTCGAGTTAGGACTTGGACTAGTAAGAGAAAGAAATAATTTCCAGGAGTAGATAGATCGGATAAAACCAACACATGTGTTACCTCAACTACATTTTTATTTCTACTGATGTTATTCCTGTGCCCTCTTCCGGGGGCGGGGGGAAGTGTTCCCTACCAAAACTCCATGGAAGTTAAATGTATATTAGTATAGTGTATGTATACACATACAACACTTTGATCGTTGAACATTTATGACTAACAAATACTGTGAACAACATATATATATATATAGAGAGAGAGAGAGTGAGAGAGAAAGAGAGAGAGAGAGGTGAACGAAGATAGTTATAAACAGAATTAGATAGATAGATAGATAGATAGATAGATACCAACAAACTTGGTTTAATGACATCAACCTTATTTCATGTCAAAGCTATTCTTGGATGAAAACAGCAGTCATACTATTTGACCTCTACCAGGGAGATAAGGGGGCTCAATAAATTTTCCAAGGGTATTTGTCTGAAAAGAAAAATAATAGCGCGACTGGAGTTCGAACTCGCTTACTTTGAGGTAGCAATCCCATTACACCACGAGGAACCCCTACAATAAGACTTAGATTGATACATAGATAGATAGATATGACATCAAACTTCGTCAGTTGCAAAAGCCATTCTTGTAGAACAGTAGTGATACCAAAATTTATAACTGGGGTGATAAAAAGGTTCAATACCTTTCCTAAGATAATTAGTCCGAAAGTGAATTCAGTGGTGCGCGTGGAATTCGAACACGTTTACTTTGAGGCCGCAGTTAAATACTTTTGCCATTACGCCATGAGGACTCTCTCCCACCAGATAGATAGATTGATAGATAGATATGAACTGACTGAGATAGATTATAAAATGTTTTCCTAAGCTAACTGTAGAAAATTTAGACTAAAAATAGAATAGAAATAAAGACTAAAAAAGTCTATGTATTCAAGAGAAAAAAACTTAATTGATAACAACACTAGACACAATAAATGATATACATTTTCTAATATTTTAAACTTTTTTTTTTATTTCACCCAGTGATTAGCAGCCTCGTCTATATATAGGTTTTTTTTGTTTTTTTTTGTTGTTGGTTTTTTTTTTTTTTTTCAGTTCACATGCTGTGATTTTTGTACTTCAGAAAGAGAAAATCTGAAAATTCGACGAACCACTAAATCTCAAGAAAGAATAACAAATATTGTCACATGAAAGAAAATATGGTATGTAAAGAAAGAAAAAAAGAAAACCTAAAAACTCTATATGAAGAAAATTTGAAAGAAAGACAGAAAGAAAGAAAGAAAGAAAGAACATCTAAAATTCTATATGAAAAAAATTTGATATATAAAAGAAAGAAAGAAAGAAAGAAAGAAAGACTACGTAGAAAAAAATTTGATAAAAAGAAAGAAAGAAAGAAAAAAGAAAGAAAGAAAACCAAAAAATTCTATACGAAGAAAATTTGATACAAAGAAAGAAAGAAAGAAAGAAAGACTACCTAAAAGGAAATGTGATATTAAAAGAAAGAGAGAAAGAAAGAAAGAAGGTACCAGGAGGAAGAAAATATGAAATGTTAAAAGAAAGGAGAAAGAAACAAACATTAAAAACTAAGAATTCTATTTGAAAGAAAATTTGAAAGAAAATTTGATATATAGAAAGAAAGAAAGAAAGAAAGAAAGAAAGACTACCTAAAAGGAAATGCGATATTAAAAGAAAGAAAGAAAGAAAGAAAGAAAGAAGGTACCAGGAGGAAGAAAATATGAAAGGACAAAAAAAGAAGAAAGACACAAACATTAAAAACTAAGAATTCTATTTGAAAGAAAATTTGTTGCATTAAAAGAAACAAAGAGTAAGGATTCTCGGTGGAAGAAAATTTGACATGCTCAAAGAAAGAAAGAAAGAAAGAAAGAAAACTATAAGTAATAGAGTCAAGAAAATATATATGTTACAAAAAACTAGCAAAATTTGATTTGCTGAAAGAAAGAAAGAAAGAAAGAAAGAAAACTATAAGTAATAGAGTCAAGAAAATATATATGTTACAAAAAACTAGCAAAATTTGATTTGCTGAAAGAAAGAAAGAAAGAAAGAAAGAAAACTATAAGTAATAGAGTCAAGAGAATATATATGTTACAAAAAACTAGCAAAATTTGATTTGCTGAAAGAAAGAAAGAAAGAAAGAAAGAAAGAAAGAAAGAAAGAAAGAAAGAAAACTATAAGTAATAGAGTCAAGAGAATATATCATCATCATCATCATATCATGCTGGCAGCACGGATATCCCTGACCCTCTCTCGCCACTCCTCCCAATCGTTCATCGCCCTAGGTAGGTCTTCAGGACAACAACCTGTATCCTCACATAGCTGCTGAATGTACGTTCGTGCTGGTCGTCCTGCTTTTGCGCGGCCATGTATGGGGATCCATAAGAGTACATCTCTTATGAGTTCATCTCTGCTTCTCCAGCAATGTCCTGCATGTCTGGTTCGTCTAATTTGAATAGTTTTCGTGATAGGGGGCAGGTGGCCCGTACAGTTGGTGTCTTGTGGGGTGTTGCCGCCAGGACTTGTTCAGGATTGCACGCAGCATTCTTGTGTAATTGCCATCTAGTTTCTTCTCCAGCCGTTTTGTTAGCGTCCATGTAGTGCATCCATATAGCAGTATCGATGTGACCGCTGCCTGGAAGAAACTGCGTTTCATTTTATCGGTTAGGTCTGATTTCCATATAGTCGATAGCCTATTGATAGCTGTCCATGCTTTCGTTAACCTCGTTTCGATGTCCTTTTCGGTTGATTCGACGCTCCTTCCTAGGTACGTGAATTTGTCTACTAGTTTAAGAGGGGTTCCTTCTAGAGTGGAGATGTCCCCCGTTTGGTTATAGCACATATATTCCGTTTTGTGTGCATTAACATGGAGGCCTATGCTTGCTGCTGCTCGTTCCAAACTATGCAGAAGTGTTTCGGCTTGGTCAGGTGTATTTGCCAGTATCGCTATGTCATCGGCGTAGTCGGCGTCGGTAATTGTTGTTGCGGAGTATCTTCTGCTTCTTTTCTTCGTCAGTTCGAAGCCATTCTCTTTGATTTTGTCAATCGATGTTCTAAGTACGTAGTCTAGACAAATGATAAAGAGGTACGGAGCCAGCGTGTCCCCTTGTAGTACTCCTGCTACAATGTCGAAGTATTCTGTGTCTCCATCTGGTGATCGTACTTTTACTTTAGTGTTTCTATAGAGAATCGTTATTGCCGCTACGGTTTCTTTAGGTATGCCGTACGCTAGTAGTATTTGTTCCATTTTTCCTCTGTGAATGGAGTCGAAAGCTTTGGTAAAGTCGACAAATATTAATGTCGCTTGTAGGTTCTTTGCCCGTACACCTTCAAGGATTCTGCGGATGGTTAATATTTGTGAGGTCGTGGATCTATTTCTTCGGAAGCCATTTTGGTTTTTTCTAAGTATGTTGTCGATTTTGGGTTCTATTCGGTTTCGTAGTAGGGCATTGTAGATTTTGGCAGCTATGGATGTAAGTGTTATGCCTCGGTAGTTTTTGGCTAATCCTAGGTCCCCCTTTTTAGGGAAGGGGAGTATGCATCCCTTCATCCATCTGTCTATAGGTTTTTGATTGTATACTGCGTTGCAGTGGCGGAGCAGTATGTCGTCGAATTGTCTGGTCTTCCATACTTCCGGGGGAATTTCGTCCAGTCCTGCAGCTTTCCTATTTTTAATTTTTCTGAGAACCGAGTCGAGTTCTTCTTGTGTGAACGGTCCAAGTTTAATGTCTAATTGTTTGCTAATTATTCTGGTGATTGGTTCATGCGTTATTTTTGGTGGGTTTCCAAGTAAGTTTTCGAAGTGCTGTTTCCACAGTTTTATTCTTTCTTGTTGGTTTGCTGCTTTAAGTTTTGCTTTGGCTGTGTTCTTTCTTCTGCTCACTTCATTTATTGTTTGCCAGGCAATTCTAGATTGTCTATTTTCCACCGAGTCTCTAATCTTATCTATCTGATTTTGAATGTATTCTGTCTGTTCCTTTATATATATGCCTGCTAATTGATATTGTGCCGTTTTTAGTTTTAAGGCATTTGTGTTTGTTGGGTTTTTTCGATAGTTTTTGGAGGCTGTTTTCACTAGTGCACGTTTTTCTCTCACCGCTAAAGTTTCCCATGGGACTCTATATTTAGTTTTAAGTTTTGTTGGAATGTATTTTGCTGCTGCCTCGAGGTGTGCATTGACGAAATTTTCGTATTCGTCGTTTGGTGTACTTTTTTCCGTCTTTTCTTGTAGTGTTTCGAATCTGTTTCTTAATTCTAATACGTATTTATCTCTTACATCTTTGTTGTTTAATAGGGCCCAGTCATAGTGTTTGGTGGTCGCTGTTCGTTTGGCGTTTTTTCGTAGGCTTAACCGTATTTTCGCCGTGACTATTCGGTGATCGGTGGACACACCCTCAAAAGAGGAGTATGCCTCGCAATTCAATGCACTATTCTTCCATTTCTTGTTCATAAGGACGTAGTCTATCTGTGCTTTAGTATTGTTTGCGTACGTGTATGTCCATAGTTTGCCCTCTCTTTTTTGGTAGTTTGTATTGAGGCATGCTAATCTATTTTCTATCATGAAATCTGTTAGATGTTGCCCATTCCTATTTGACGTGTTGTGGAGGCTGTATTTGTTGTTTCCGTTTTTCCCGATTTGTGCATTCATGTCTCCGCCAATGACTAACATGTTGTGTTTCGGGATGCTACGTACTAATGAGGATAACTCATCGTAGAAGGTGACTATTTCATTTTCTTCACTAACATTGGTGGGGCTGTAGCATGAGATGATTGTTGCTCTGGGGTTTCCGTTAAATGTAGCTGCCATCATTCTAGGTTGTATTTTCTCAACGCTATTAAGCGTTTTTAGTGCTCTAGGTCCTATAAGCAATCCTACCCCTCCTACTGCGGCGTTGTTTGTGAAATAATGCTTAAACTATGCGTTTTAAATGTAAAGGCACGCTTACTCTACTATAAAGCCAATTTGATATTAAGCCTATCCACACGTCAGCGAACAAGGCAGAATGTTTTTGAATATCTTCTATCGAATAATTTAAAAATTCGTAAAGAAAGCCCTAACAGTAGTTTAGAAGAAAAAGAAAAAGCCTAGAACGCCTAATGCTACCACAGCCCCCCCACAAGAGAATGGGAAAAAAAAAAAAACGAATTCTCCCCTCCACCCCAGTAGACCGCCCCCAAAGCTACCTAAAATCTCAGTAGTAAATAAAAGTCAAAACGAAGAAGAAGCATTTGAACTCAGGAGCCAAGTGGAAGAAATATGTCAATATTGGTCAGTATGTCTTTAAGCCCTATCAATTTAAAATGCTGAATTTTACAAAATGTTATGCTGTATTTTGTTTGTGAAATAATGCTTAAACTATGCGTTTTAAATGTAAAGGCACGCTTACTCTACTATAAAGCCAATTTGATATTAAGCCTATCCACATGTCAGCGAACAAGGCAGAATGTTTTTGAATATATTCTATCGAATAATTTAAAAATTCGTAAAGAAAGCCCTAACAGTAGTTTAGAAGAAAAAGAAAAAGCCTAGAACGCCTAATGCTACCACAGCCCCACCCCCAAGAGAATATATATGTTACAAAAAACTAGCAAAATTTGATTTGCTGAAAGAAAGAAAGAAAGAAAGAAAGAAAGAAAGAAAACTATAAGTAATAGAGTCAAGAGAATATATATGTTACAAAAAACTAGCAAAATTTGATTTGCTGAAAGAAAGAAAGAAAGAAAGAAAGAAAGAAAGAAAGAAAACTATAAGTAATAGAGTCAAGAGAATATATATGTTACAAAAAAACTAGCAAAATTTGATTTACTGAAAGAAAGAAAGAAAGAAAGAAAGAAAGAAAGAAAACTATAAGTAATAGAGTCAAGAAAATATATATGTTACAAAAAACTAGCAAAATTTGATTTGCTGAAAGAAAGAAAGAAAGAAAGAAAGAAAGAAAGATCTGAAAATTTCTCTCTTCCATTCAATCCATCTATGTTCACAGTCGAGAAACGTTGTTTTCAGTAGTTGTCAATTAAGCCTGTTTTTGTTTATTTTGGCGGGGTTGGGGTTTTTGGGAGGAAGGGATGGTGGAGGGAGTCTCTTCGTTCTTTTTTCGCCTCTCCTCTTAACACTTGATGACAGGTCGTCTGCGCTGCATCAATCTTGACATATAACATCAACACTATTTATTCGTAACATCTATCAAATGCATTGGCCCCGTTTTGCAGAGGGTTGGTTGGCTATTGATCTGATCTAAGCTGATCTGATCTCTACACTTGTAGCTTAATGCTCACTGATTTTCAACGAAACGCTACTGCATCGGTAGAGAATAATTAAGGCGACACATTCCTCTTCGCTAATCGTAAAGAAATACCTGAGCTGTGCGATAGACTCTAATTGTGGAAATCGAGGCTCTGCTGTCTGCCAAGAACGCGGAGAAATCGCGATGTAGGCGGAGATGTCATCATTGAGGAAGATAATGGAAAGGAAGGTGAAAGGCTTGGTATTATATGTGGGATGGTGGGGATGAGAGAAGAGGTGGAAGAGAAGAGGGAGGAAGAGGAGGTAGGTGGAGAATGGCGGTTGGTGAAAGAGGACAGTTTGCCGTGTTGTTATCGTTGGTGTTGTGAATTAATTGTCAAATGTTGCGAATCGAAGAAAGGTGAAAAGAGGACGTTGAAGATTCGAAGAAACAGAAGAAGAATGAAAATAATTAGACTGGATCCCACAAAGAAAGAAAGAAAGAAAGAAAGAAAGAAAGAAAGAAAGAAGAGATAACAAAGAAAGAAACAAATAAACCAACAAACAACAAGGAATTACAAACAAGTAAGCAAAAAGAGATGACAAAAGAAAGAAAGAAAGAAAGAAAGAAAACTGACAAAGAAAGAAAGAAAATCAACACATTTAGATAATGTACACTTAGATTTAATATTTAGCAGTGAATAGACAAATAATAGATAAGATGCAAAACATTTTTTTGATAGTCGAAAATTCTGGCTTCATAAAATTTGTCTTAAACAAAATAGGTTAGATTATTTAAATTAGCGCCATAATTTGACTCCAAGCAATGCAAGAGAAATTATTATGGAATAACCCAATATTAAGAAAGAAATTAAGAAATTCATTGACAAAACTAACAGATAAATAATGTCGCCAGGAGATCTAAGTTGGTTTGAGTTATATATTCATATTTTCTAACCACTCTTTTCCTAGTTCATTTCTGGAATATGCTTTCAAGGCATTCAGCAAATAGTTTAAAAGTAAAATCATTACCCTTTTTCCTCACTCCTTTACGGATAAGTTTTTTTTTATCTTTAAGAAACAGTAATCAAGATATCGCCAAAAAGATAGCAGCCATTTTTTTCTGGTGACATTGATTACAGAACCGCGAAAAAAAGTCAAAAGATCAGAAAGAACTGATTATATACGGGATACGTCGACTGACTATGTTCGTCATTAACAACTTGTTGAGGCAGAAATAAGAAAAATATTAGCAATAAAAGTGAAAAAGTCAAATAAAGCTCTCCACCGACAATGTGTTCATTACAAATATAGATATGAGGGAGGAAGCGACGCCATTGTTCCGATAGGTAAACATCCGGAATTAAGCTGGGGCATGTCGGGAGATATTTTTATAACTGTAGCTATCATTGTCTTCTTTTATTGTCTATTTTTGTGTAGGATGATCTATTTAATTGGTTTAGTTTGGTTTCTTTATTTAATGGCATATCAACCTTCGTGGATTATTCAATGCAGAAGCCAACCTTGCAGAAGGACAGTCATCATCAAAATTAAGTTGTGCTGATGGCATCGAGTTCTTTCTCTGTCTCTCTGTCTCTTTCTCTCGCCATCCAACCAGATTGTCTATCACTCCTGACAGGTTCTCTTGACAGCATCCAACGTCTACACAGAGCTTATGTATAAAAGTCTTTGCTGGCCAGCCAACACTAGCACGTCCATGTGTCGGAATCCAAACGGAGACGTTGCTTATTAGATCGTCATTACTTCTTCAACAGTGCCCTGTATATTTTGTTTTCAAGGTGGTTGTGAGGTGGCCGTACAGCTGCTGTTTTGAGGGATACTACTTCGGCATGTATCACTCTTTGGTAGTTTATATCGTGCTTTTTTTCCATGCGTTTCGTTAGAATCCAGGTGGTGCCACAATACGGCAGTACTGATACAAACAACCCTTGAAAGAAATCGCGTTTTATCTTAAAATGATCAGATTTCCATACGGTCGATTACCTGTCAATGACACTCCACATATTTAAAGGTACAATTTGGCCAGGAGAATAAAGGATTATCTCTGTAAGTCTGTTAATATCTATCTATCTATCTATCAGGGTATGAATGACGAGGAGGAAGAAACATATTTTTTTGTATTGTAAGATCTTGTTATCAAAGCAAGCGACCGCCCTGTCGTCGGAGCTTAGAATGCGTCGATTGCATCCTCTGCAGAGTGGTAAGAATCTCTTTCTCAAATGGGTTGTGCTGGGTATGATACTGAACAGTGTCTGGTGGTGAGGTTCTAGTTCTTAAAATACACACGTATGTAGATAGATAGATAGATGTCAACGCATGCCAGAAGAAAGAAAGAAAGAACATTTGTTCTTGCTTTAAATCATACAAAAATAGAATCCTTGTTGGTAGTATATGAAGATAGATAGATAAATACATATATACAGTAATTTTTTATCGTCGTAGGATATTGACACGGCGACACGAGTTCAAATCCTCGACATGACTGTTTGCGTTTCACATAGTACTAATAGCCTTGGGAAAGGTATGAATCGAGTTATTCTCGCTCCAGCTATGGGTAAATACTTGACAATATTGGGTTCTTTAGCCTTCGTGAGACAACCAGTCTAGGATGCGGAAAACTTTGGATTCAAATTTCTCAAACTCCACTTAGAAATTGACCTCGTGACACATTCTGCTCGTACGAAAGGGTTGGTACATACATGCATACATATGAACTGGCGGAGATAGATAGATAGATAGATAGTTACGTACATACATACATATGAGTAGGCGGAGATAGATAGATAGATAGATAGATAGATAGATAGATATGAGCAGGCGGAGATAGATAGATAGATATGAGCAGGCGGAGATAGATACATACATACATACATACATATGAGTAGGCGGAGATAGATAGATAGATAGATATGAGCAGGCGGAGATAGATAGATAGATACATACATACATATGTGTAGGCGGAGATAGATAGATAGATAGATAGATAGATAGATAGATAGATAGATAGATATGAGCAGGCGGAGATAGATAGATAGATAGATAGATAGATAGATAGATACATACATACATACATACATATGAGTAGGCGGAGAAAGATACATACATACATACATACATATGAGCCGGCTGAGATTGATTGGTACATTCATGCATTCGTAAAGATGAACAGACTGAGACAGATAGATAGATAGATAGATAGATAGATAGATAGATATATCCATTCTCTTCGGTTTAATTCCTATTCAGTTTAATTCAACCTTAAACGAGAATCCATACTGGAGAGGCTGCACCGCTGGTGCTATTGACGATGATTGGCTGAGAGTGAAGCTGGAATTGGTCAATTTATGAGAAGAGCGAAAAAGGTTTTGTTCATGTTCCTTGGAAAAGTACAAACAAGAATCAGTGGAGTTGATCAAAGCAAGATTCTATTCAAGATATGGACGATTCAAATCAAATTACTGGATTGGAATGGTTGGGCGTTTTTTCCTTTTGTTGTTTTTTTTGGGTTTGTTTTTTTTTTTTTTTTTGGTCAGGGGAGATTGTTTCTTTTTTTTTTCTCTTATTTCGATTTTCGTTGGGGTTTGGGATTTATTACTTATTATTATCTCTTACTCAGTTTGAAAATGCTCAAATAGAAGTATAAGCAATAAATGCATTCATCTCTTATGAAAATTCTATCTCGTTTACATTCGCATATCAAGTTGCTACCGGCGAATAAACAATTTACTGTAAGAATATGATCTATATAATTTCTTTTCCATGCATTTTTCACTTTTATCATCTTCTATAATCATTTTTTGTTACTTCAGCTTTTCTTTTCTTTTTTTCATTTTTATGTATGTTATCTTGTTTCTTTTTTTAAATTTTTTTTTTTTTTTGTTCATTCCTTTTGTATTTTATACATTAGAAGCGTGAACAATATAATGGTTACTCACACGGAAAATGAAATTGTCAGTAACATACTGGCTCGATATCGCTGAACACGGATATCATTGTGGATGGTTGTTGGTTGTTTGGGTTTTATGGCGTATCAACCTTTGTAGGTTATTTAACGCCAAATTCTGTCTATATGTATATACATTTAACCAAAGATTTCCGAACGAATACTTAGTAGGTAAAATTTTCTATAAGCAGGATTTCATTTGTTTGCACAAGATTAACCAGTTTTAATTCGTCATATTTTTTCGTACAACCCTGTCTCTCCCAAGAAGGACAGAACGTCATCTATTTTGACTTTTTCGAGCAAATCAGTTAAACTATTCACTTTGAAAAATCGCTTTCTGATGATAGTGAAAGCTCTGCGTTCTATAAGAATTTGTTTAACTGTGCAAGTTGTCTGACAGGTCAAACACTGTTGTTGTGGTTCCTGTCTCAGTATGAAAGTGTGAGTAAGCCTTGTATGACCAATGCGCAATCGGGATGTAATGACTTGTTCTCTTTTCGATTTTCTCAAAGATGGTCTCCATTCTCCCAAGGTGGGTTGAATTTGGAAAAATTTATTATGGATGTTAATGTCCCATCGTTGTTGCCATTTTGTGTGAAGGAATTTACCGATTGTCGGTTTCAAATCGGTAAATGGAATGGAGATAACTTCAGGGCTTAGATCTAAGGCTGTTTTGGCTGCCGAGTCAGATCTTTCGTTTACGCTAACTCTGATGTGGTTTGGAATCCAACACAAAATTATTTTTTATGACTAGACAGTGAGTCTCGTCTAGAGAGCAGTTTAACAATTAATGGGTTCTCCAGCTTTTTATTTTTCAATGATCTTAATACAGAGAGCGAGTCAGAGAATATAATTAATTTGTTTTGTTTATCCCAAGAAAAGATGTTGAGGGCAAGGTCAATGGCACATACTTCTGCAGGGAAAATGGAGCTTTTCATTGGAAGAGCTTTCTTGTGAATGGCTTTATTGAAGACAGCGGCACATGCTGTTTTATTGTTATCCTTGGAGCCATCCATGAATATATATTGATGGTCAGGGTGGTGTAAGAGGATAGTGTGAAATTTTTCCAGGTAAGTACTGGGGTGTGTTTTTGTCTTGTAGAGTTTGTTTAATTGGAGGATTACTTGTGGTTTTTTAATGATCCAAGGTGGTATTTGTGGTAGGATGCTTTTATGTACATTTGTAACAGAAATTGCAGATTCTTGGAGAATAGGCCCATCCGAAGGCCAAATAGTTTGATTTTTTTTCTTTTTGTTCATACTGTTGTTTCTATTTGCAGTTGAAGATGCAGTCGTAAGCTGGGTTGGATAGGCAGGATTTCAATTTTGTGTAATACTGCACAGCCAATTTTTCACATCTGAATTGTAGGAGTGCTTCATGAGCTTCGGTGTATAAACTGACTACTGGAGAAGTTCTGAAGGCTCCTAAGATCAGTCTTAGGCCTTCGTGGTGGATTGGGTCGAGTTTTTTAAGGTAGGACTTCCGAGTAGATCTATAGATAAAGATAGCATAATCTAACTGAGAACGAACTAGTGCTCTGTATAACTTAAGGAGCGCTTGACAGTCAGCTCCCCATTTTGTATGGGCGACTACTCGTAGGAGGTGTTGAGGGCGGGTGTTTCTAGTTTTTAGATATATCATATTGGAGATGAATGATAATTTCCTGTCGAAAATAACTCCGAGTAATTTATACTCGTTAACGACAGGTATTTCAGTGTCTTCTTGTTTTATGAGTGGGTCATTGAGCATTTTTCTTAATAGACAAAAATGCACGTATCTCATTTTGCTTTTGGATATTTTGAATCCGTTTGCCCAATGTCTTATTTTATCGATGCATTTTTGCAGTAGACCCTCTGCAGTTCTCATATATTTTAATCTGAAAGTGATACAGAGGTTGTCAAAGTAAAGATAACCATCGATTCCAGGAGTAAGACACCTTGAAATACTGTTAATTTTTATATTAAACAGTGTCACTGACAGAATACTCCCTTGAGGGACTCCCTCTTCCTGCTTATAGAGATTAGAAAACGTTGATCCGGTTCGGATTCGGAACTGCCGATCCGAGAGAAAACTCTTTATGAAGTTCAGCAATCTTCTTCGCAGTCCAAGGCTATGGAGATCTTTCATTATTCCGAACTTCCAAGAGGTCTCATGAGCCCTCTCCAGATCAAAGATAGCTATCAGATGTTGTTTCTGGATATTGGCTTCTCTCATGGAGGTTTCCAATTGGACCACATGATCCATTGTCGATCGCCGTTTTCGAAAGCCACATTGAGAGTTGGTGATAGGTTTATTAGATTCAAGATACCAGACCAGTCTTTTGTTTACCATGCGCTCCATTGTTTTACACAGGCAACTAGTTAGAGCTATTGGGCGGTAGTTTGCTGGGTTTGAGTTGTCTTTCCCATGCTTAGACATAGGAATGATTGTAGCTCTTTTCCATGATTCTGGAAAAGTTCCATTTATCCAGATATCATTAGATATTTTCAGAAGGTAGTTGAGAGAATTCTTTGTTAAGTGTTTCAGAAATTCATAATGAATTTCATATGGGCCGATTGCTATATTATCTCATGTTTTTATTACTTCTTTAAGCTCTGCTAGGTTATATTTCTCAGAATTATTTGTTTTAAAATTGAGTCTTTGTTTTTCTGATTTGCTTTTGTAAGAAATGAATTGTGGATTGGAGTTTTTGAGAGAAGAATTTTCTAAAAATTTCTCGTCTCGTACTTCTGCGATGTCTTTTCTTGAAGCTTCTGTTTAGTTTTTTGTAAGGTGTTTGAGGGTGTTTGATTGAAGTTTTCCGGAGATTTTCCTAATCATCCTCCAGTTTGTGTTGGGTTTTTTTTGTACAGGATCCCAGTTGGTTGACAGTTTTGCAAACTTTTCTTCTTGGCTTCCTTAAAGGGTTTTCTTGTTTTTGCTCTGAAAGGTTTGAAGTCGTTGAGAATAGTATTGGTGGGTTTCTTATTGAATTTACATAAGGCAGCCTTACGTAGTTGGATAGCTTTTCTGCTGCCATCGTGGAACCAGGGAGTTTTGTGTTTATTCGAGGTTGAGGCTTTTGTTATACATTCATTTGCTATTGATATTAATGCGTCCGTAAATATTTTGTTTGGTCTATAGTGTTAGGGTCTAGGAAGAGTTTTTGTTCACTGAGGGTTTCAAAGACTTCCCAGTTTGCCTTGTTTAGTTTCCAATAAAGAAGTCTTTCATCATGGAGAGGTTGTAGAATTTCAAGTAGGATGGGGAAATGGTCACTACCACATAATCATCATGAACTTTCCACTTGTAGTCCATATAGCTTACGGGATCGCATAAAGTGAGGTCAATGTCTGAGTAAGAACCTGTGAATGAGTTGAAGTCGGTATGAGATTTATAATTAAGTACGCACAGGTTATTATTTTGCATAACTTTCTCTAGGTTTTTACCTTTTTATCAGTTTTTTGGCACCCCCATACGGTGCTATGGCTATTTAAGTCACCCAGTAATAGGAAGGGTTTTGGTATTTGCTGGAGTAATTCATTCATTTTGATGTCACTGATGGGGTCGTGTGGAGGAATATAGACCGAGCAGATATGCATTGGTTTATGCAATGTTGCTATGATAAAAATCGCTTGGAGATCGGTGTCTACATGAATTTGGCTTTGAGGTATCTATGTCTTTCCTAACGAGGATTGAGACACCTCCATAGGCTCTGTGTCCATTTTTGTATAGGTGATTGTATGACTAAAAGGGTTTCATGTTTAACTGGTTCTTATCTTTGAGGAATGTTTCTTGAAGACATACAACTTTGGGGTTAAATTTATTTAGGAGTAGTAGCAGTTCCTCGTAATTAGCACTAATTCCTCTTCAGTTCCATTGTAATATTTTGTTAGACATTTTTTATTGAATTTAATCTGGATAGTTCCACAGCGTTATTTGGTGGTTCATTATTAGTTCTTTGCTCGGGGCTGTTTGTTGATTTATTCTTTTGGGTTTTAAATTTAGTTAATTGGGGGCTGCTCTTTGTTTACATCTTGTCTAATTGTTTGAATTTATTCATTGCTTTTGTATATTTTGTTTCTTGTATTTTTGGTTTTGGTGTAGGTTTTTGTTTTTCTTTTGATCTACTTTTAGTTGGAGATCTTGTTACAGGGTATTTTATCGGCCGTGTGGTTGGTATTATTGCCGTTTTCTCCTCTTTATCGGTTTTCCCCAATCGGGTCTGTGTTTGGGCGGATGATTCCTCTTTGTTTTCTGCAAGATCCACTGATCTAGTTGATGCATCTGCAGCTCTGGTGGTATCAAGAGAGACTTTGATTTTATTGATGAAGCTTTCCCATTCGCCTGGCTCCGGTTGGATTAATGTTTTAACAATCGTCTCATACTTGTTGTATAAAGATTTGTTGCGCTGAACTGCTTGGGAATATGTAGTGATCTTAGAGCCTACTATTAATTTACGGGCTTCATTGTAAGTAATATCATTCTGGTGTTTTACAATTAATACTTCTTTCTCTTGCCTCCAACTCTCACAAGATATTGCGTACACCGGATGATCGCAGCCACAATTTGCACATTTACATGGGAATTGACAGTCATTAATGTGGTGGTCAGGATTTTGTTGACCATATTTCTCGTACACTTCACGTCCTCTACAATTATCCTCATGATGGCCATATTTTTGGCATTTGTAGCATCGCAATGGGTTGGATACGTATTGCTCGACCCTCTCCATTGTATAGCCAACTTTTATTCTTTCGGGTATTTGGGGGAGGGGTAAACTGCATTATATATTTGTTTCTATTGTTTCCCCTTCTTTTTTAATCGACACTCTTTTCACTTCAGTCACACCTTGCTTTTTTAGATCTCTTTTTATTTCTTCGATGGTGCATAAGGAGAGTTCTTTACTTCTCACAACCCCACTACTCACGTTCAGGGATTTGTGAGGGTATGTTTTGACACTGATATTGTGGAACTTTGTCATTTTCAGTAAAAAAAATCAGCGTTTCCTCTTTTCTACCTTGACAAGCAGAGTTTGATTTTTAATTTTTTACAGCAATTGTTGTAAGGTTTGTTGATGTAACTTTTTCTATTATGAATGGTGATGAATTAGTAATCAGAGCACTGTTAGATTCAATGATTATGAATCTAGAAAAAGGTGCTTCTGCTTCATTATCTGAAGAGTCAGATTCGTTTAAATTACGTTTAAATTTTTGTTTGGGAAAGAAGCCATATCTGTTTTATATTTTTCACTGGTCCTATGCTCCACCACCCACCATGCAGTCCAACTTGAGAAGGGAATGAACCAAGAGAGCAACCCATTCGCCTTGGCTGAGACGGGGATACAATACCAGTATATTCATGCAAAGAGTGATTTTGAGCCTCTGCAAAATTCTGCTTTTAATTACACAACAATCTAACTGCGGTCATAAGTCTTATCTCTCAGCACAATTGACCCTCAGTCCCGCCTTCTAGCACATATGAAATAAAGGCTTGGGAATAGTTCCGCAAAAGTAAATCGAATAGTTCCACAAGATTGTATGATACGATCGGGAGAAAACAAACATATGTGCTAGGGCATATCGGGACCAGCTGATTGATCTGGCCCAATCCGATCGCCCATCAGACCAAGTAAAGGCCAAAGTGATGTGTTGCAAGCCATTGACCACTCTGTCGCCGGATCAATGACAGCTCAACCGCCAGGGTTTCTTCTAGCGCCTTACGGGTCGCCATCCACGAGCAACAGGAGGCCTCATGGGGAGTGGTTTACCCCCTCTGCAGAGGTGCTGTCGGTGTATTCTACAGTCCCTGCCGACAGTGTGTATCATTGTGGAGAGCAGGTATTCACGTGAAAATGACCCCGTACAATGTAATAAGCATGGAAATTACGCCGATGTCGTCCACTAAAGATTGAAGACTTATTGGTGTAATTTCCAAAGTGCTGCCATTTTATTTAGTAGCCATGTCAATTTCTTTAAATTGGGTTTTATTAAATTGTATTTTATAAGAATAGTAGAGTTCTTCACTCGATCGTCTTCGTTTTTAATGAGCCGTTTTTTTCTTACTTTTCTTTAAATATATACAATTTTGATAAATACTCCACTTTGTTGTTTTTTTTCTGTCAGGGAGTATGACACTAAACTGGATCTGATGATGAGATTACAGTTTTGGAGTTCTGGAGAATGTAGAGTACACATTCATTGCAATTACTCCTAGATCCATTCTGATCTGGAGCGGTAGTTTCCTGTTTCGATCCCATGTATCGATCAAAAAGATCCGTTTGAAAATCATTTGTATTCGATCGGAATTCTTGAAACAATATAAATCTTGGCGACAGTTGTCGAGGCTGATCCGAAAGCTCCCTTTTCGATTGTTTATGCTCCAAGGTGTAGGGGAGGGTGCTACTCCTTTCCTTGGATTGCTATATTTTACCCTTGATCCATACCTTATGATGCTGACTGCTAAGCAAAGAGGCATCAAGTACCATTTTTAAAGTCTTTGGTATGACTCGACCTGGGATTGAACCTAGTTCTCCTGGGCCATTGGCAAACACTCTAACCATCATGCCAAACGGAAATTATTTGTATTAAGAATAGTTACTTGAAGCTATAATTGCTAATAATTATTTTTAGAAGTAGTAGTAGTAGTAATATTATCATCATTATTATTATAAGTAGTAGTAGTAGTAGTAGTAGTAGTTACTTGAAACCATTTAACTGTTTTCGTTTCTGTTTCTTTGTTTAACGGCATATCTACCTTCGTGGATTATTCAATGCCAAAGCCATTCTTGGAGAAGAACAGTCATCATCATCAGTATGTTGAGCTGCAAGAACAGATTTTCCTGACTCTCTCTCTCTCTCTCTCTCTCTCTCTCTCTCTCTCTCTCTCTCTCTCTCCATTCGTCTCTATCATCCATCTCTTCTGACGGGTCTTCCTGACGACATCCTGTGTCCTTACAGAGCTATGGTAGGTATTCGAAAGTGAACGCAATAGTGCAGCAGAATTTAAAGTCACTTAAAACGTTGTCGCAATCCAGTACGTTTACTGCTAAGCCACTGGGTCTCCACCCCCTATTACTGTACACAGACCAATAATTAAACCGGCATAGTTACTTGACACCATATAAAAAGTTAAGTTGGTGACCTTAGTCGAGGGAGACCCGAAGGCTCCCTTTTCCATAGCTACTATAGTGAGGTGTAGGGGAGGGTGCTTCTCCTTTCCTTGGATCACTTCACTTTACCCTTGATCATTACCTTATAGTGCTGAGTGTTAAGCAAGGCAGCATTAAGTGCCATTTTGGGGGTCTTTGGTATGACTCGATCTGGGATTGAACCTAGGTCTCCTGGACTATGGCCCGGTTTATAAATTATTAATATTCGATAGGAATATTTGATATTATATAACTCTGTGTTGAAATGTGAATATGACCCTACGATGAACGTGAATCCCTAACCTCAAGGTATAAAATAACTTAAAACTGATTCTCATGCCGTTAAAATTATTCAATCAATCTCTTTTTCTTTTTCTTTTTTTTTTGGTTCCCGGCGTTGAGCAAATCTATTTTTGGTTTCAGGGTTTTGGTTCTTTAGAGCTTGTTAATTAATATTACTAGATAACATTCGTTTTGATTGTATAATGCTCCGCTATACATAATAATTCCCCAATTATCTTCCATTTGAAAGAAAATTACCTCTTTTTAAAATGTCAACTGTTTACTAAGTTAAGAGAGATATTATACCTACTAAGATATTTTATTGTATAATGTTCCACAGGAAATGATAAAGTTCTGGTATGTTTGGTTAAGAAAAATTAACTTTTTCTTTTGAAAGATTATTATGACTGTACTAATTTATGGGCAGGATAATAATACATAATATTGTCCGTTTTATCGTATAATGTCCCACTAGATATAATTAGATCCTAACATCTTTGGGTTTGAAGAAATTACCTTTTTATAAAAAGAACTGATAAGGCTGTAATTATTTACAGGCAGGACTGTAATAATTAATAACATCCATTTTAACGTATAATGTCCATCTGGAAATTATAAAATCTTGGTATCTTTGGTTTAGAAGAAATTACCTTTTTATACAAAGAATTGTTAGGGCTGTACTTATTAATTGGCGGGATAGTATTTATTAATGTTTGTTTTATTTCATGATATCCTACTAAAAATAATAAAATCCTGGTATTTTTTTTCTTTAGAAGAAATCCCCTTTTTATAAAAAGAATTGGTAAAGCTGTACTTATTTATAGACAGGACTGTAATAATTAGTAATATCCATTTGATTGTATAATGTCCCACGAGAAATAATAAAATCCTCTTTTTGTAAAAAAAATTTTAGGTAGTACTTATTTATGGATGGGCCTATTTATCAACATCTAACCTGGTTTAGAAGAAAATTAACTTTTTTATTTTAAAACATAGTTGCGGGAGTATTTGTGGGCGATACTGTTCATATTAGAATGTTTTGGATTGAAATTAAATATACAAATGAAAGTCACCATATATATATACATATATATATATATATAAGATGCGGAAGCAAAAAATGGAATAATTTTAAAACTTTTTTTTGTCTGATTTGACCACTTTTTAAAAAAAACTGATCAATCTAAATTATGATTAGCTCTATTATTCAAGCACTTTTTAAAATAATAATTCAGCTCAATATGTATGAGCAAAAAAAGCGATAACAAAGAATTTACGATTTGCTTAAGAAGGACCCCACAACGTCAATAAGAAAGCACGCTAATGAATTGAAAGTCTACGAGAAAACTGTGATGACGGAAATTAAATAAGACTTAAGCCAAGACGTTAACCCCGTTGATTATGCTACATGGGACATTTTAGAAAACAAAACAAAACAAAAGAAACTTCCCATCGAAATATTGGTTTGCTTAAAACTGCTATTGAGAAGGAATGGATTAAAATGTCTGAAGAATTTATTTTGAATGTATGCAAATCGTTTCGAAGTTGTATTGATACAATAACTGAAAAAAATGGTGGCCATATTGAGTAAATTTACAGTTTTGTTTCTATTTTCATATTTTATTGTTCATCTTTTTAAATTAAAAGCAACCTTGTTCTATAATAGTCGTTTATTATTATACTTCTATATTTCTAATTCTGCTTCTGCACCCTGTATATATATATATATATATAACAGGTTCATCATACTTTCACTCAGAAAAACTGGTAATTTGAATGGACAAAACAGTTTACCACTTAATTTTGTCAAAGAACTCAAAGTCGTACCTGAATAAGCCAAAGTGTATCAATGTGATTGTCTGGAAATAAAAGACCAAATGCACACGTGACATTGTAAAATGTTATCCGAGGAAGCCATTAATGCGACCAGTCGAAGGGGAGATTTCAGATCTACAAGCGTAACGGAATGACTTCTTTGCATCTACGGAAGCAGATGTCCTTGTGCGCGATAATGCTCTTTGTCACTAATGTGCAATTCAATATCCTGAATTTATCGTTCTTTTGGCTCGACCTTTATGTCACCCTAACTTAATCTTGTCGAAATACTGCGCTCAAAAATGAAAAGCATTTTCAAGTGAAACGTGCCAGTACCGGCTCTCGATCCACCTACAAAAAATGTCTTTTTTCTGAAGTCCAATACTGCTCAGGCTCTTGCTGGGATGAGATTGCTGTTCTCAATGCTGAGAATTTGGACCCAGTTGGAATATGATTGATTTGTTAAAAACATTACCTTTACCAGATCTCCATACTATAATCAACACTGTATGCCGTATATATATATATATATATATATATATATATATATATATATATATATATCAGAGAAAGTGGAAATAGATCCGACGGTATGATTAATATAAAAAATATACAAAAATATGAAAAACAATGTTTTCTGGCGGTGAATATATTTATAGTTGATTAATCTTTCCACGTTAAACGTTTCAGTTTTTACATTAAACTATCATCAGGGGAATGTTAATATGTGTTAAGGTATTTTGAAATTGGATATAGTTCAGAGGATACAGCTTCATATATTAACATTGGCATGATGGTGCTTTGATACAAAAACTTAAACGGTTAACGTCGGCAGATTATTCAACTATAAATAAACTAATCCACTTAATACCTTGTTTGTTTTTCAAAAAATCCCCCCCACTAAGGGTTGAGTACTCTGGCGAAGGAATATAACGGTTGCCATTCGCGAAATGCAAAGCTCTTCTGACGAATTGAGCACTTCGGTATCCGATTACGCAAAATGTAAACAACCGAAATTTGATACATATGCGCCCGATCTGACGTTGAGCCGTTGGCTTGGCTTAAGGCTATCTCATCAGCCTGACGAAAAGTTACGCGGGTTTCAATCCCGGCTTAGAGCGTCTCACGTGCCTAGCCACGCTGAAGAGTTGTGATACAACGAAACAGTCTGTCCGTGGATGACAATATATATGTGTGTATATATATATATATATATATATATATATATATATAAGTGTCCGGGAAATTATTACGTTTTACCAGAGAGGATATAAAACATATGTAAATCAAGTTTATTCATCATCCAGATCCTTATCATCATTATCGTGTCGTGCCGCTTGCACGGATATCCCTGACCCTTTCTCGCCACTTCTCCCTATCGTTCATCGCCTCTGGTAGGTCTTCAGGGCTACATCTCGCATCCTCACATAGCTGCTGAATGTATGTTCGAGCTGGTCGTCCTGATTTTGCTTGGCCATATGTGGGGTTCCATAGGAGTACATCACATATGAAATCGTCCCTGCTTCTTCAGCAGTGTCCTGCATGTTTGGTTCGTCTAACTTGGATAGTTTTCGTGATGGCCGTATAGTTGGTACTTTGTGGGGTGTTGCCACCAGGACTTGTTCAATATTGCTCGCGGCATTCTTGTGTAATTGCCGTCTTGCTTCTTTTCCAGCCGTTTAGTCAATAAACCAAAAGAAAAGAATAGATTTTAAGGATGCGAAGTTCGTTCATATGCTTCTTGCTAACCAGATTTACCACCAACAGATTTTCTATTTGTATCGATCGAAATGAGATTCCATAGGAATTACAAAGAAGATGCTCTTAGCGGAACAATAATTGGTGGAACGTATGGAATCGTCGACCCGAGTTCAAATCCCGGACGAGGCTATTTGTTCTTGAGAAATTAATGAATCCATGTTTTCTCCCTCGCCAAATATGAGAAAACTGTCAGCAGTTTAGGTTCTTTAGCTTTAGAACCGTAACAGATCTGGGACAAGGAAACTCTAAATCCAAAATCAACTTTTCTTCACTTAAAAATTGAACTTGCGTCACATCCAGCCCATGAGTTGGTTAGCTTCTATGGCATATCAACCATTGTTGGTTATTCAATGCCAAATCCCATTTTTACATATATTAAATGACTTGTAAACTCGTTTTGTTGATACAGTTTCACACAAGCCTGATCTCATTCTTTTGTACTCAGTTAAATGATTTCAAGTATTTCTACCTATCGCATATATTTCTAATTTTAATTAATCATTTGTTTGAACAAAGCTAAATGGTTCCAAGTATTGCTATGTATCACTAACAATTCAATTAAATACCTGTTATTTGTTTACACTCAAATATGTGATCGAACAGTTCTCTTTCTAACAATTCAATTTAGCCTTAGACATTTGTTTGCACTATGTTTAAATTTCAAGCAGTTCTATTTAATCCATAGATAGGACCCCATCAGGTGCTACCACTCCGGGCCAGAGTGGACCTGGGATCAATATCAATGAAGAGGTACTCCATATTCCCTTGAGCTCCACTGACAAGCACCTCAACATCAGATTGTCAAGTGTCATATACCAAGACACCCGTTGGGAGAGTTTTATTCCTCTGCTGAGATGCGATCAGGGTATTTTACAGTTCCAGCCAACTGGGCTTACCCTTGGTGGATGGGTTCGATAAACAGATATATTGTTTTTAATAAAATTCAATGTACAATTTTTTCAAGCTTACAAACAATGTCAAATATATGGAGGAATTGGTTCCTAGATTATAATCGTTTTTATTTTAATAGATCTAAATAGTTGGTTGGTTGGTTGGTTGGAGGTGTTTAGGCATATCAAGTCGTTTTGATGATTCAGTCACTCTTTTTTTCTTTTTCTCTTTTCAAACAATATGGTTTCGACTAACTAATGATAACCATTAGTATACTATTATAACCTCAATTAACTATATTTAATACTAATATTCAAAACACTATTATAAGGTTTCAAGTGACTATTCCTATTTAATGATAATAATTATTTGTTCACAGGAAATTCCACCCTTTCAATTATACCAATTGTTTATTGATAATTTTCATACAATCATGTAATTTCAAGTATTTCAAGCAATTATATTATTTCAAGCAACAAGTCCCTTGTAAACAATTATAACTTTAATGGTTTGGTTTGGTTTGGTTTGGTTTAATGGCATCTCAACCTTGGTAAGTAATTTAATGCCAAATCCTGTTTATATATACATATTAAATGATTTGTAAAGTAAAGTTGGCGACCATAGTCGAGGGAAACCCGAAGGCTCCCTTTTCGATAGCTACTACACCAATGTGTAGGGGAGGGTGCTACTCCTTCCCTGGATTGCAATCCAGGGAAAAAATGATTTGTAAACACATTTTATATACATTATATATATATATATATATATATATATATATATATATATATATATATATATATATATATATTTAGTATTGTTCGGTCCAGTTAAACCAGATTTGGGAGTAATTCCTTCAGGACAAGAAAATCATTCAGGAGCTGAACATTTAAATTTTCCTGGCAATTATCGAACTTAACAAGAAAAGAAAATGAATAAAATAAAAAGTTAAATTACCGTAATTATAACTGACGGAAAAATTTTGAAAATAAAATAGATAGGTAGATAAAAAAACGGAAACTCAATAAATCGAGGAGGTAACTCTTCAACTCTCTCCTTCCACCCCACGTGTCTATTCTGTTTTATTTATCCATTAGATCTGTAGAAGTCCTGTTATATTTTTCTTCGTGTTTTTGGTTCACACCAGAAACGAAAAACAGGATGGAAATAAATTTATAATCCTAAAATAACCGGTCTTTGGTTTTTCTTTAAAGAAATATATATATATATATATATATATATATATGGTGACTTTCATTTGTATATTTAATTCTAATCCAAAACCTTCTAATATGAACAGTATCACCCACAAATACTCCTGCAACTTTGTTTTAAAATAAAAAAGTTAATTTTCTTCTAAACCAGGTTAGATGTTGATAAATAGGCCCATCCATAAATAAGTACTACCTAAAAGTCTTTTTACAAAAAGAGGATTTTATTATTTCTCGTGGGACATTATACAATCAAATGGATATTACTAATTATTACAGTCCTGCCTATAAATAAGTACAGCTTTACCAATTCTTTTTATAAAAAGGGGATTTCTTCTAAAGAAAAAATACCAGGATTTTATTATTTTTAGTAGGATATCATGAAATAAAACGAACATTAGTAAATACTATCACGCCAATTAATAAATACAGCCCTAACAATTCTTTGTATAAAAAGGTAATTTTTTCTAAACTAAACTTCTCTTCACTTAAAGATTGAACTTGCGTCACATCCAGCCCCTGTGTTGATAAGGTTTTATGGCATATCAACCATTGTTGGTTATTTAAAGCCAAGTCCCATTTTTACATATATTAAATGATTTGTAAACTCATTTTGTTGATACAGTTTTATACAAGCCTGAGCTTATTCTTTTGTTCTCAGTTAAATGATTTCAAGTATTTTTATCACTCGCAAATAATTCTTATTTCAATTAATCATTTGTTTGAACTAAGTTAAATGGTTCCAAGTATTGCTATGTATCACTAACAATTCAATTAAACACCTGTTGTTTGTTTACACTCAAATATATACATATATAAACAATTCAATTTAGTATAAGTCATTTTTTGCATTTAGTGTAAAGGTCAAACAGTTCTGTTTGACCCACAAATTGAACCCCACGGACACGGAGCAATGCCAATAAAGAGGTACTCCGCACCACCACCCCCCAAACTTCAGCATTACTGGAGCCTCACCATTTGATAGTAGCATATCAGGACACTTGTTGAGTGGGGGTCTTCAATTTAGTATAAGTCATTTTTTGCATTTAGTGTAAAGGTCAAACAGTTCTGTTTGACCCACAAATTGAACCCCACGGACACGGAGCAATGCCAATAAAGAGGTACTCCGCACCACCACCCCCCAAACTTCAGCATTACTGGAGCCTCACCATTTGATAGTAGCATATCAGGACACTTGTTGAGTGGGGGTCTTACCCCTCTGTAGAGAAGCAGTTGGTTTATTCTGCAGCTCCAACCGAATGGGCTGCCAGATAGTTGTGTCATATCAGGACACTCTTTGTGGGGACCTTACCCCTCTGCAGAGATGCAGTTGGTGTATTCTACAGCTCCAACCGAATGGGCTGCCAGATAGTTGTGTCATATTAGGACACTCCTTGTGGGGACCTTACCCCTCTGCAGAGATGCAGTTGGTGTATTCTACAGCTCCAACCGAATGGGCTGCCAGATAGTTGTGTCATATCAGGACACTCCTTGTGGGGACCTTACCCCCCTGCAGAGAAGCAGTTGATGTATTCTACAGCTCCAACCGAATGGGCTGCCAGATAATTATGTCATATCAGGACACTCCTTGTGGGGACCTTACCCCTCTGCAGAGATGCAGCTGATGTATTCTACAGCTCCAACCGAATGGGCTGCCAGATAGTTGTGTCATATCAGGACACTCCTTGTGGGGACCTTACCCCTCTGCAGAGAAGCAGTTGATGTATTCTACAGCTCCAACCGGATGGGCTGCCAGATAGTTGTGTCATATCAGGACACTCCTTGTGGGGACCTTACCCCTCTGCAGAGAAGCAGTTGATGTATTCTACAGCTCCAACCGAATGGGCTGCCAGATAGTTGTGTCATATCAGGACACTCTTTGTGGAGACCTTACCCCTCTGCAGAGATGCAGTTGGTGTATTCTACTGCTCCAGCCGAGTGGGCAAAATTATAGCTTAAAGTAACACTTTGTAATATGATTTTCATATGGTTGCGTTAGTTTCAAATATTAATGTCAAATACTAATTGTATTCAACCAGATCTATTGGACCTATAGATGAGACCCTAACAGCAACTACTTCTCCAGGCCTGGTGAACCTAAGATTAATGGCAATGATCCACATAATGGCAGTACTCCACATTCCCCAGATCTCCAGAACTAGAGCCACGCCATCAGATGCAGTTTAGTGTTATACCCAGGACACTAGTTCTCTTGGAACCATAGATAAGAACCTGACAAGTTCTACCACTTCCGGTCCGAGGGAACCTTGGATTTTGGTGCCCAAAAGGTTATTCCACACTCCCCAAAGTTCCAAAACTTTTTTTTTAAATGAAGGATTCAAATCATCATTTTTTTCGTTAACTCCGCTACATCGAGAATGTGTATGATTAAAGAATAACTTTCATCTCAAACACTGACGCAACAAAATCGCCATTCAGTTGCAAATTTGACAGGAAGTTCCTTTATTCTTCTAGAGCAATTCAAGTGAGTTATTTTGATAAAAAAATGTTGCAATGGTGTGCCGTTTTTGCTAACTTGCAGCGATACACACATTCACACACACAGAGGTGGTACGGAAATAGATAGATAGATAGATAGATAGATAGATAGATTTAAATAACTTCAGTGCATACGAAAAAACACTAAAATTATCATTCCTTGTTAATTTGACAAAATTGTTTTATTCTCTAAGTTAAACCATTTCAAATAATATTGATATCATAAAAATCTCATTTGGTGTGTTATTTTTGCTGGATTTTGGTTATATATATATATATATATATATATATATATACAACATTGAGAGATAGAGAGAAATAATTTGAATTTTAGTAATATATTGGTTATTTCGTCAAAACATTTTGCCAGGCAACGTAGGGTAACAATGTTACTTATGAAGACGTTTAAAAGAAAGTTATAAGTGTAGAAGGAAAGGAAAACAAGGAAAGTGATGTTGCAGTTGATAGAAAATAGAAAAAAAACATGTATACAAGGAGAAATATGTGTAAGAAAAGAGAGTTACAACGAGGAATCGACGAAACTGGTGGAAAAAAGAAAGAAAAAGAAAAAAAGAAAAGAAAATATGAACGAGCCTGGGGAGAGAAATAAAAGTTAGAAAAATCAGACCCAAAGCCCCTGATCCATACTTCCTTACGCGGTCGTCTACGGAGCCATAATGGTCAGCGTTCTGATTACTGCTATTAGACGAAGCCAGGAACGAGGCTTAAGTGCACCTTATGAAAGCGCTCTCTACAATGCCAAACCCTAACCCAATCTCCACCCCATGGTACGGAATTATTTCGCAGCGGAGAATACCTTGTGGGTTTACGCTGGGTACAAATGATACATCAAACCTTTAAGATTATGATGCACTCTAAGTAAGTACATAGCATCTACCACAAATTATCAGAGTTGATTACTCTCAGTTTTATTACAACTTCGATTCCAGTGGAACTCAGTTGATCGATTCATTATTGACTGCATATATATATATATATATATATATATATGTGTGTGTGTGTGTGTGTGTGTGTGTGTGTGTGTGCGTGTGTGTGTGCCTTTTTAACTATATACACATCTCACGGAATATTCTATCCTCTTTATTGTTATAAGATATATATAAAACATATAAATACACACACACACACACAAACATATATATATATATATATATATCTTATAACTATCTTTTATATATATCTTATATATGTGTGTATATATCATGTATCTATATATTATATAAATATACATTATATATATATATATATATATATATATATATATATTATATTTTAAATATATATTATATTTTATATGTATATTATATATATATATATTATATATTATATATTATAAATGTATTTTATAGTACATATATATATATACATATATATATATATATATATATACATTATATTATATTATATATCATATATATATTATATTAAATAAATTATACTATATATATATATATATATATATATATACCTATATCCCGACAAAAGAAAAATAACAAAACTTGAAAAATTACCATTAAGAATAAAAAACATTGCTCCATCGTCTTTAATAAAACTTAATAATAACTTGCTGCCTAAATATGCACTCTTCAATATATATATATATATATATACTAATTTAACCATACTGTCAAAATTGACGGCACTTTGTATACTCCGAGCTAAAAATAATTCAAAACATCAATTACGTAACATGACAGAAAATTCCATTTTCAAATTATGTTTTTATGTTAAACTTGCAGTTCTAAATCAATACAAATGCCCACCCCATGAAGATCGGTGCGCTCAGCGTAACAGTTATCGTCATAAAAAATGGCCTGAGTTCAAATCCACCGGGACACGGATATACAGAGGGGAAAATAAATATTTCATTCCCTGCTGATTTTTTGAGTTTGCCAACATACAAAAATAGGAACAGTCAATAATATTCAGGGTAGGTTCGTCTTGAAAGTGAGAGAAGAGATAAAGTATTCTTTTAAATTCCAGAAAATCACATTATATTAATTTTTGAACATTTATTTGTTTTTGCTTTTTTTGTTTTTGTTTAGTTTGGTTTCTTTGTTTAATGGCATATCAACCTCTGTAGGTTATCTAATGTCAAAGCCATTCTCCTAGAAGAATAGTCGTGGTGCTATTTAACACATAGCAGTGAGGATAAGGGGGTTCATACCTTTCCCAAGGGTATTTGTCCTAGAGGGAACGTAAATAGCGCGACTGGAGTACGAACTCGCTTACTACGATTCCGCAGTCTATCACTTTAACCATTACACCACGAGGACACCCCCTGCTTTTTTTTATTGAAAAAAAGAATATTTCTCACACAAACAACTAACAATGATTCAGGCTCCACTAAGCGCTTATGTAACCATGAGGAATATAGACTAATTATTATTCAATTATTTCTCCTAATCAAGTTCTCATTACTTGAATAAAAGACACTAGTTCACAGAATCCTTCAGTGAATCAGAATCTAATCTCTCCACAATGGACAAAGCTAAAGAATTGTCCAAGGACATCCAGGACAAAATTGCTTACCTGCACAAGACTGGAATGAGCTATCAGACGATTGGCAAGCAGCTAGATGAGGAGTCAACTGTTGATGTGATAATAAGAAAATGGAAGAAATACGAATTGACTATCAATTTCCCTTGGTCTGGAGCTCCATACAAGATCTCCCAAAGTGGAGTAAACCTGATGATCAGAAAGGTTAGAGAACAACCCAGAACTACGCGGCAACAGCTTGTTGATGATGTCGGGGATGAACATTAGTAACACACAAAGTCATAATGGACAGAAATCGGGTAGTGCTCGCAATGTCCCTACTCAAGAAGGGACATGTACAAGCCTGTCTGAAGTTTGAAAATAAACACCTGGATGATTCAGAGAAGGGCCGGAAGAAAATGCTGTGGTCTGGGGAGACTAAAATTGTGCTTTTGGGCATCAATTCCACTCGCTGTGTTTTGAGGGGAAAAAAGGTGACTTGGACGCCAAGAAAACCATTCCAACCATTAAGCATGGTGATGGAAACATTATGCTTTGGAGCTGTTTCTCTGCTAATGGGATTGGACGACTACACCGGGTCGAGGGAAAGATGGATGAGGCCAAGTACCGGGAAATCTTGTGTGAAAATCTCTATGCCTCTGCCAGGACACTGAATATGGATCGTGTATGGATGTTCCAGCATGATAATAACCCAAACAATACGGCTGAGGAAACAAAGGAGTGGCTGCAGAAGAAGCACTTTAAGGTAATGGAGTGGCAAAGTCAATCTCCTCGGACCTTAATCTTTTAAGAATTTGTGGAGAGCTGAAAATTTGCGTTGCTCAACGACAACCTACAAACCTTAAGGATTTGGAAAGGATCTGAAAAAAAGAGTTGGTCAATCCCCCTGGGGTCTGTAAAACCTACTGGAAACGTCTGGCTGCTGTACTTGCCAACAAGGGTTTCTTTACCTAGGAGTGAGTTATGTTTTGCTATGGGGTGAAAAACTTATTTTTTCAATAAAATACAAATAAATGGATAGAGAGGAAGGACAAGCGTTAAGATGGTTCCGTTAATAGACGAACAACGGTCTTCATCGGGTCATATAAATATTGCGACAGTCCCGTACTGGCAGCTGGACTTTTACTCAGGTTGGATCGGGAACCGTGTTGCTCTAGAGTTTGTTTGGGTTTTTTTTGTTTTTTGGTTGCACTCATCTTTGGACTCTGCATTAAGCTACAGCCTGTTTTTGAACAATTTTTGTAAGCACACAAAACGTCATTTTTTTATTGTTATGGTTCAGAACTGAGTTACAGCCACTTTTTTTTTTCCTTTTTCTTTTTTTATCTGGTGACTGGACGCTAGTCATAGCCTTCCTGTGAAGACCAGCCACAGTTTTTTCTCTTCATCTCTTCGACCATTTTTCAACAGGCACTACCAAATACCAACAGCAACAACAGCCTTCTCCAGCAATTCACCATCTTTCCTCCTGGTTACTCAGCAACTATGTAGGAAAACAGCAACATTACGCAGACCGACCTCTTCAAAAATATGGAAGCCCTCCCTAAGAAGCTGGAAGAGCCGGGAGATGGACCTTCTACATCATCAGAATGACCATCGTTACCGATTTCACAAGTGACAAATGAAACCTCATCCCCAGCCAGCTCTATTCTATCTGGACAAAAACCGGCAGTAAATTCAGCAACGCCAGTCTCTTGGTCTATAAAAAAGAAATCTGCAGAAGATCGCGAAAAGGATAAAGTCAGAAAGTACGCTCCGTACTTTCAGGGTTACCAAATACTACCCGTACCCGAGCTAGTTGCGCCCATAGAGCCAAAGACTTTGTCCTTTATCATGAAAGACCTAAGGACCAGGAGATTGGCAGGATTACAGAAGGAGATGCTCGAGGAGCTCTTTAAATCCACAGGTCCCATGCCGGCATTTTTGCCGGTAGTTTCGACACATGGGATGTTCTCAAATGCCGTATGGCCATTTGCAACCTTCCTGGATCCAGTGACCATTCTCGGTCTCGAAAGGAACTGTATCGGGATCTAGTGGTGGGATCCGCCTCGGATCCTCACGTGGATCGACTCGACTGTACGAAGGAGGAGGTTCGCTCGCATTGGAATTAGGTACCAGGTTCGAGCTTCTTGAACAACTCAGAGTTCTAGCTCAGCTGACGGCTTGCACGGAACACGTTCGGCTTGAATTACAAAGCGGGCTTGACAGACATGCCTGATAGTCCTCACTGTGGTTGTGGCTTAGAAGAAAAAGCTGAGCACGCTTTCTACTACTGCGAGCGACTTTGTCCGTTTTGGGATCACGTCAGAAAGTGCCTCAGTTTCAGGGTGAGCAGCGTGTGGTGTTTCTCGCGATCCTTGCTGTCGCTAGAATGGTGATTTTGACGACGCGAAAGAAGGGATTGTATGACGGTGCAAACTTTTCTATTCATGATCTGATTTTGTTTTTTTGCCATCAGCTTAGAGTCAAAATCAGATGCGATAGAAAACGCGTGAATCACATAACATTCGACAGAAGATGGGTGCATGCAGTGCGCCTGGTCGTACGAAAGGGGCAATGTTGGAGTCATCCTTCCCTCCTCTTCCTGCGCTTGGCGACTATGGACTGGGTCCAGTAAGCAGGAATTACAAGTCCCCTTTTTTCCCTAGTTAGCTGTATATTGTGACTCATTGTCCCCGTCATCTTGTAGATAGCCTCCAAGATCTTCCCCGCTCCCCTTCTATTTCCTTCTCCTACCCTCATCCAGCCTCACTTTTTTGAAGATCGTGGAATTTCATTAATTCATTCTCACCTCTGTAACCCACACTAGTTTCCCGCACTTCACCCTACCCTACCCTACCCTACGGTTCTTTTGTCCCATTAACTTAGTTTCCCTCCCTCATTAGGGAAGGTCCAGCTTATTTTCGATCCTCACGGATACCGGAAAACAGTCGGCCTCCATATTATTGACGAATGTTGGGAGGGTAACCCAACGGGTTTTTCTTTTGTTCTATTTTACTTTTTCTTTTGGGGGTTTTCTCCCACCCCACATCAACTTCGTTAATTGTAAATATATCGCCCTCTATGAATAAAATTCATGCATGTTTATTCGGGGTTTTTAAGAATGTTTTTTTTCATTGAGCAAATGCGGTATTTTGGTGACTGCGGTGTGCCTGGTGAAGGAAGAGTGGCTTATTTTATTGTATGAATGGGCCAGCGAATGTGGCTAGCAAGGACCCCTAGATGCATAATTATCGCAAGATCACTCCCCTTCCCCTCTTCCAAAAACATATTGGGGCCTTGTGCTCCCCAAAATTGTATTTTTTTTAATATCATTTTGGAAATAAAAATTGGACTTTTACACAAGTCGACTTTACAAAATGTTCAGAAATTATTATAATGCGATTTTCTAAAATTCTTTTAAATATTCTATCTCTCACTTTTTATACGGACCAACCCTGAAAATTATAGACCGTTCCTATTTTTATAAGGTAGCAAACTCAGAAAATCAACAGGGGATGACATATTTATTTTTCCTTCTGGAAGCGTTTGGTTGAGAAGTGCTTCTTTATGAAATCATTTCAGAAATTTAGACAAATAACTATACATAACAATATATATAATTAAATATGACCTTCATGATTTAAATTCATATATGAAGCATCAATCTGAGTCAAATCGCATTTATAATTAAAAAGTACACGCATGAAACTTCGTAAATATAAACAACAAATACAACTAATTAAATCCGCGTTCATCTGTAACGTAGCCGGCTCCAAATTGACGTATAAAATATAGTCACTCGAGGATTATTCATTTGCTGATCATTAGTTCCATATCACTATATGTAACATGGCCGGTACCAATAGGACGTATATGACGCAGCTGTTTTGTTTCGTTTCGTCCTTCGGTGTAATATTACAAAATTCTTCTATCCATAGCTAACGCGTTCTATCAGCTACATATAATCGACTGTCAATGTATTATGTTGTCTCTACCAACCTTTATTGCGAAGAGGTTGTCAAAGTTTGTTTGGTCATTGTTTTCTTGGAAATTAAGCGGTCTCGCCATTAATTTCGAAGGGAAAGGTGTTTTACTCGTCATGAAAAGGCAACTTAAGAAAGAAAGGGGATTTTAGTCCACAGCTAAATATATATTTTTTTACATATATATATATATATATATATATACCGTCAAATATAATTTAATGTACGGCGAAAGAGAGAAAGGACGAGAGAGGAGGTAGCAGAATGATTTTTGTCGAATTTGATCGTCTCTGGAACTAAATAGCGATCTTTTCGACTTGGAGAATAATTACTCTCTGAATTCTTCAAGGCTGAGTTCTCTCTCAACATATACTGCCCGAATTTTTTAAGTAATTAACCATAAATTTGTTTTTCTTGATGATCTTTTTTTTCTATCGCTTACCAATTCTATTTTTAACTATTTTATTCTAATTGACACCTATATTCAGATCTTAAGTATATTATCTTTTTTCATTTTGGCAATGGGGTATAATTTTTTTCTGAGCAGCATTTAACGAGAGTTTAACGAGAGCATCCAAAGAAAATACAAACGCGACTTTACGATGGTGGCGAGTCTATAGGAGGAGACATTGTGTTTTGATATTTAATTTCCATTTTGTAGTGGTATATTTAATTTGTTTTTATATGTGGTTGCGTGTTCTCACAAGTCGGAAGGTCGCCATTTATAGCAACGGGGATATTATCATTATTATTATTATTTAGTTTTTAGTTTAAGGTTTAAGTTGGTTTTGTTGGTATTACTTTGGTTGCGTTGGTATTACGTTGGTTGCGTTGGTATTTCGTTGGTAGCGTTGGTAATTCGTTGGTAGCGTTGGTATTTCGTTGGTTGTTATCCCCTCGCTAAATGTTGATGGAAAATAAAGGTGGATAAGAAGAGCGAAGACGTCGTTAGGCTTTAAATGAGGGTTTTTAATGGCAGCATGCAATAAAGAGTTTACGCTTATGCTCCAAGTCTCGTAGTAAGGAAAGAAGGTAGGAAGTTGTTAGAGTGTATCATCTAATTTGTTTTTAACTAAGATTCCTTGGTCTAGAAGAATAGACCCAAGGGGTCCATAAACTAGATGGCTCTCCTCATAGTGTATGATGCTGCTACTGCTGTTCAGGAGCAGACGAATAGACGTCCGTTCCCATTGAAGATTTCTGATGGAGAGTTTCGCAGGCTTTCTTCAATTTTTAGTGCTGCTTGGAAATATGGTTCGGGCTGAATAGGACAGGTTATCCTGATTGGGTGAAATGTTCGGCGACTTTAACGGTCAAATAAAATTACGCGCCAAACAAAAATACAAGTTTCTTTCTGCTACAAGTCTCTCTGGAAGTTTTGTTCATTTATTTTATCTGTGACCGGGTTATCTATTTGTTAATTGTTTTCGTTGACCCACACTAAATATTCATAATCCGTTTATTGATCGAGGCATTTATTAATTTCTTTTTCCAACGTGGACTGTTTTTTTTTTTTTGTTTGTTTTTTTTTTGCGGGTGGAGGCTCGTTTGTTTGTTTGTTTATTTACTTTTCTTTTTTCTTTCTTTCTTTCTTTTAGCTGAGTCCGATGACACTGTAGAATATGCAGAGGAGTATGAGCCCCTAACCAACAATGAGTATCCTGATGTGACTGTAAACAATCCGATGGTGAGGCTCCCGTAATGCTGGAGCTTTGGGGAATACGGAGTACCCTTTCATTGCCATTTCTCCCAAGCCCGCTCCGCCTCGGAGGGTTCTCTCTATGGGTCAAATAGAACTCTTTGAATTGTTTGCAATAGAACTGTTTGATCATTTAACTGCGTGTAAACAAATCACTGATGTTAAATTGAATTGTTAGAGAGACATAGCAATACTTGGAACCATTTAAAATTGAGGACTTATGCTAAATTGAATTGTTACAAATAGAACTGCTTGATCAATTAACTGCATGTACCTAAAATGTGTTTACAAATCATATGTTTAATATATACGAAGATCATTAAATAAGTTTCCAGACTTTTTTCGTATGGGCACTTTTATTGATAGTACACACATGAAACTAGTGCCCTTCGAAGTAATCTCCCCCGGCTGAAATGCACTTGTTGTACCGTTCCAACAACTTCTGGAAGGCCCCATGGAAGCCCTCTTGTGTGAGTGTGTCAATTGCCTTCGTCACAGCCACTTTCATCTCCTCAATTGTATCATAAAGACAGCCTCTGAGCTTAGGGAATAACCAAAAGTCACAGGGAGCACGGTCTGGACTTATAGGGAGTGTGAGAAACTGTGTCGATGTCCATCTTGGTCACATAGTCTGTGACAAGGATGGAGTTGTGGACTGGTGCAATGTCCTGCTGGAAATCCCACAGACCCGATTTGAAGAGTGCAGGCCTCTTCCCAAGAAATCTCTTCCTGAACTCCCTTAAAACCTCAACATAGTAACCCTAACCCTTTAACCAATCAACTCTGGTGTATTGACTTCCTTACTCCTCCCACACCTCTCATTATTCCTCACAGATTCTCTGCCTTCCTTGAATCTCTTATGCCACTCAAAAACTGATGCTCGATTCATGCAAGATCGTCCAAAAGCAGTCTGAAGCATTCCATACGTTTCTGTGGCATTTTTTCCAAGTTTAAAACACAATTTTATTGAAATCCCTTCTTCTTAAGTGTCCTCAAGTCCAGATTGCATTTTTGAAGTTCACCAGCAGTGACAATCAGGCTTTAATAGGATGTATTCCAGTTGCTGCTGTAGCTGTTCATTTGAACCTGAAATCATAAAAAATGGTCAGTCATCTCATAAGATGTATAGCAATAGCATACTGAATTTTCAAGAGTCTACGACAATTTTAAATGCCTGTACAAAAAAGTCTGGAAACTTATTGAATGCACCACGTATATAATAATAGAATTTGTCATTAAATAATCAACAATGGTTGATATACCACCAAACCAAACCAATCTTATCTTCCTTTCTTTTTTTTTCATTCAATTTTTTTCTTTCTTTGTCCAATTTTGCAAAAGCCAAATTTTCTTCCCGCTTCTCATTTCAAACCCAAAATAATCGATACCTTTAAACAAAGAGCCTTAAAGAAAAACTGATTTTTAAACAATTCAAAACCACACAATCACTCTCATGACATACCATAACATCTCTAACTATACCGTACAATTAAACTATAACTGGGTTTTTTTTTTTTTTGCGTATTACATTTTCGAAAAAAATCTCGATTAAAATAGACAAGTCATATGATGGCTAAAGTGCTTCACTGCAACCTCGAAATAAGTGAATTTGAACTTCCGTGGTGTTATCACGTTCACTTTCAGATTAATACTCTTGGGAAAGGTATGAACTCCCTTATCCACCCAACTATGGGTAAAATAGTATCTTGCCCAGTCGGCTGGGGCTGTAGAATACACCGACTGCACCTCTGCAGAGGGGTAAGAACCCCCACCCCAAGTAACGAGTATCCTGGATATGACACTAAACAATCTGATGGTGAGATTCCAGTGATGCTGGAGCTTTGGGGAATGCAGAGTACCCCTTCATTGCCATCGCTCCAAGGTCCATTCTGGCCCGGAGTGTTAGCACCTAATACAGCCCTATCTATGAGTTAAGCAGAAATAAACTGCGTACTTATGCTAAACAGAATTGGGCGAGCAAAAGCAGTTCTGTGCCGATACAGGATGTGGCCTTGAAGACCTACCGGGAGCGATGGACGATAGAAACGGGTGGCAGGAGAAGGCCAGAGAAATCTGTGCTGGCGGCGTGAACATGGTGATGATGATATATATACCATATAAAAGAAAAACTTTAAAAAATTGCTCTTTTTTTTTTGTAATATTTATTTCAGCAGACCTTATATTTTTTAAATGTTAGATTTGGATCTTGAGACAAAAATCTAGCATTTAAGAAATATTGGGTCTGCTGAAGTGAATATTATTACAAAAAAATGAATAATTTTTAAAGGCTTTAAAAAAATGAATAATTTTTAAAGGCTTTAAAAAAGTGAATAATTTTTAAAGGCTTTAAAAAAGTGAATAATTTTTAAAGGCTTTAAATAAGTGAATAATTTTTAAAGGCTTTAAAAAATGAATAATTTTTAAAGGCTTTAAAAAATGAATAATTTTTAAAGGCTTTAAAAAAGTGAATAATTTTTAAAGGCTTTAAAAAAATGAATAATTTTTAAAGGCTTTAAAAAAGTGAATAATTTTTAAAGGCTTTAAAAAAGTGAATAATTTTTAAAGGCTTTAAAAAATGAATAATTTTTAAAGGCTTTAAAAAATGAATAATTTTTAAAGGCTTTAAAAAAGTGAATAATTTTTAAAGGCTTTAAAAAAATGAATAATTTTTAAAGGCTTTCTTTTATATGGAATTGCTTTGTAATTGCTTTTTATTTTAATTTATTATTATTTTACATTGATCTCTCTTTTGGATTTTGAATTATGTGGATATCGTAGTAAGAAAATCCGAAAATTGAATCGTTCCCTCCATTGGATGACTAGGCGTGGATTATATGGCTCCCTAAGCTTCTAAGGAGACAATCATCTGGATGTTGCAGGTTCAACCTTGAATGCAGGCGAGTAACAATACAGGAATACTTAACACTTGTACCCGGTTATGGCTAACGGAATCAGAACAGGGGACCCCCGTGGATTCAATTAAGGACGTAGTTCGAAGTTCCGTGTAGATTACCGAGTTCGACGAACACCTAAAGAAGGCCGTTGGACATATTGCTCGAAACGTTGTGAAAATAACAATAAAGATGAAGACAATAGTCCGAAAACCCTTAATGATAAAAAGCATCAAGCTTTGTCTCAGAAATTCAGACAACTACTATCTATGAGTTAAAGAAGGTGCCCGTGGTGTAATGGTTATCGTCGTAGGAAATGAACACGGCGACACGAGTTCAAATCCTGGACCAGGCTAATTGCATTTCACATAGCGCTAATACCCTTGAGAAAGGTATGAATCCAATTACTCTCCCTCTAGCTATGGGTAAATAGTAGGATAGACTGGGTTCTTCAGCCTTGGTAAGGCTACTAGTCTAGGAGAAGGAAAACTCTGAATTCAAACCTGTTAAACTCCGTTTAAAAATTGTGTCATATCCTGTCCGAGCGGAGGGGTTGGTAAATATGACTATCTATGAGTTAAATAGGACTAAACTGTATACTTATGCTAAAATAAATTGTTTGAGAGGTATTTATGCTAAACTGAATTGTTTGAAATAGAACTATTTTTGTTATATACTCATAATGATATCAATAACAACAGTAATATAAATACATATATAAATACAAATACAGTCGGACTCTGTCATTTCGGTGACGAACGGGTTTATTAATTTCTGGCTTCAGTCCTTGGCAACACAAGGAGGAGACACAAATCATAAAAAGTATATGCTAACCATACTATTCTGATCCCACCCGACACGCAGCGCATCTTGGGGTGTGTAAGATCTCTGCTGGTAGAGATACGAAAAACTCAACTTCTACCTTCAACAGTAGAAAATTCAACTTTCTTTTCAAAATCCTCAAATTCTCAGGATCATCTATTCTGGGTATGACGTCATCCACACTCTAGCCCCATTTCCTGTCTGGGGGTTTATTATGAAAGATGATGATTGACATATACTTTACGCGCAGACGTAAGACTGCACCAGCTGGCTATGCACCTGGACTAAGGCACCCGAGTCGTTCAAAGCCTTACCAAACTGAATAATAAAATATAATTTACGAAAAATGATTAATATAAAAAAAATTGTTACCTTAATTATATAACATTTTGACATTGAAACTACGTATGTTTGAAATAGAACTGTTTTGACATTTAACTGTGTAAATAAACGAAAATATAGCTATACTAAACTGATTTTTTTTTAATTTAATTTGGCATTAAATGACTCGAAAATGATTGATACGTCGTAAAACAAAACAACCAGCCATCTTCATTTGACCTTTAGTTTGGTTGGTATGAACTCTGCTGCTTCTTCAATGTGGGTAGTGAAGAAGTTTTTCATATTCGTCATTTGGAGTAAGTGTTTCGGGTAGCTCTTGAAAAGTATCGAATTTGTTTCTTACATCTACCGTATTGATAATATCTCTATTGGTAAATGAGGACCAGGTGTAACATGAGGTCTTGATAGTTTCTTTCTTATTTTTGCAAAGACTCCGGCGTATCTTTGCGGTGACGATTCTATGATCAGAGGATACTCCTTCAAAAAAGGAGTAAGCCTCACCCTTCACAGCGCTATTTATCCACTTCTTGTTTATGAATATATAATCTATCCGAGATTTAGAGTTATTGGGGTAGCTGTAAATCCATAGTGTACTGGGGTGGCAATACCAGTTAAATTACCATCTAAGAGTCCATTAGATATGTTTGCAAATTATTTGTATTAGATGGAAATACTTTATATTATATAACTGTGAGCAAATTAACCTAAAAAAAAAACTTATACAAAAATGTACATGAGAAATTTACAATGTATGCTCTTCCCTAATCTTTAGGTATTAAATAAGCTCAGATGAGTTGATAATCCTTTAAAATCAATCAATTATCTTTTCTATATTAACTATTTACTCTATATTAGCAGTAGTGGGGCCGCTCTTTGCGAAATTATTGTCGTTGGAAATGAAATCGGTGACCTGAATTCGAACCCTGATCGAAGCTGTTTATGTATCGTTTCACGCTATTGCACTTGGCAAAGGCATGAATTCTTCTCTTTTCTCGCCTCATCTATCCACAGAGAGCAGCACAGAATACGTTCATTAATCTTGGTAAGGCAACCAGTCCAGGAGAAGGAAAATTCTTGATTCAAAGTAGCTTTACTACACTTAAAAATTGACTTTGCATCATATCTAGCCCGTGGCGAAGCGGTTTGGTAAATACTATACTAGTAAGTAAAGTAAAGTTGGCGACGGTGGTCGAGAGCGACCCGAAGGCTCCCTTTTCAATTGCTACTACACCAAGATATAAGGGAGAGCGCTACTCCTTTCCCTGGATTGCTCCACTTTACCCTTGATACGTACCTTATATTGCTGAGTGTTAAGCAAGGCAGTATCAAGTACCATTTTTCGAGTCTTTGGTATGACACGACTTGGGATTGAACCCAGGTCTCCCGGACCATTGGCGAACACTCTATCCATTTGGCCAATGAGCCGAGTAATATATATAGTATTCTTTGAAATGACCCAATAGCTTATATATATATATATATATATACCCATGGCTGGAGGAAGGATAATTTGATGTACATTTTTCGCACGGATATGAAATACAAACAACCTCGTCCAGCATTTGAACTCAGGTCTATGCGTCCATTTTCTACAACGATAACCGTTACACTGCTAGCGCCTCCATACCGAGTAATATAGAAGACATTATGTCATTTAGAGCCTGCAGTATGGGCAATTTCGAGTCACGTCGAGGGTCACTTCATTGTTTTTAATTTACACAACATGCAGTTTGCTTTGGTTTCTTTGATTAATGGCATGTCAGTCTTTGTGGATGATGTAATGCCGAACCCATTCATCTTGAAGAACAGTAGTGGTACTGTTTAACTCATAGATAAGAACGTTCATATCTGTCCCAAAAGTATTAGTCCGAAATTGAATATAATAGCGCGACTGGAGTTCTAACAACAATGTCGCAGCCACTAGACCACGGGGACTCACGCCAACATGCAGTTGTAAAATGTGCTTAGAGTGTTGTGATGAAAAAAGTAACAATAATGGTAGCAGAAAGATTAATCAGAAATTGACAATGAAAATTCTTCTTCAAGGAAACCCGGACAAAAGATTCATATCACATCCTATTGTAGTTAGTTCCCAGTTCTATATTTAACTATGAAATTTTGAACAACATTCAACTCAATCCAATTACGAACGATTCAGTTCGATATAACTAGCACACATCACTAATGAAGGCATACTGGGGAGGGGGTGGGTTGGGCGGAGAAGGAGAATTGGAAAGGCGTGGCCTGTTAATTACACTAAGCATATCGCTCTAATTACTTTAACTTGACCGACTGGGAATATTTTCCCTCGGAGAATTCTCTAATTCTAATAAAAAAAAAATAAAATAAAAATAAAAATAAAATCTTTTATACGTCATGCGAGATCACAAACATATGGACAGGCCGTCTGAATTGGATAAGTTCAAAAGTTTTAATTGAGCTGTGAGTTTCATGATGACATGTGTCAAAAATGACCAATCTCAGATGAACACTTACAAAACTTTCAATTTTAAACATTTAGACAAGATTAGAAATATACCTATGCTTAAAAAAAAACTAAGGAATAAAAATTTTTTTGGACAAGCCCAGTCGTCTGAGGCTATAGAATACGCGGACTGCATCACTGCAGAGGTGTAAGATTCTCCACCCTCAACGAGTGTCGTAGATATGACATTAAACAACATATGATGGTGAGACTCCGGTCCTAGAGCGTTGGGAAATAAGGAATTATCTACCCTGACCCTAAGAGGTAACACCTGTTTGAGTCCATTCTATGGACTCAAAATTGTGTTACCTCTTCGGGTCAGAGTAATAGAAATATTCAATCACTTTCTATACTTAAAACCATTTAATTGTGTACAAAAAATAACTGTTAATTAAATTGTTAGTATTACATAAGCAATACTTGAAACCATTTAATTAAGTACAAATAAAACTATTCAAGTTAGATAGCAATACTTGAAACCATTTGACGGTAAATAAATAAAACTATTAGTGATAGATACTCGAAACTATTTAATTGTGTACAAAAATAAGCTCTGGCTCGTCTAAAAATTGTTATCAACAAACTATTCATTTACCATATTTACCAACCCCTCCGCTCAGGCAGGATATGACACAATGTCAATTTTTAAGCGGAGTTTAACAAGTTTGAATTCAGAGTTTTCCTTCTCCTTGACTAGTTGCCTCACCAAAGCTGAAGAACCTAGTCTGCCCGACTATTTTATCCATAGCTAGAGGGAGAATAATTGAATTCATACCTTTCCCAAGGGTATTAGTGTTATGTGAAATGCAATCAGTCTCGTCCAGGATTTGAACTCGAGTCGGCGTGTCCATTTCCTACGACGATAACCATTACACCATGGTCACTTCCCAAACTATTCATTTACAAATCATATATATTTGATATATATGTATGAACTAAATTCTGTATTAAATAACCTACAAGGGTTGATATGCCGTAAAACTTATCAGCTTCTTGGACAAATTCATGATTTCTTAAAGATCTTCTGGACAAAATTTCACGAAGCGATGATTTGAAATAAATTTTAAAATACAAATGTACCGCAAATTGAAGCGTACACGTCAACCCTTTGGGCTGGAAAAAATTATCTGCAAAACTAGGGGCTGACTTAATCAGCAAGGTTAAAATTCAAAATTTTCACTAGAGTGGTCAACCAGTGGAACAATACAACTAAAAATCGATATATACCCCTTACCGTAAATCCAGTAGACTGCCACGAATATTTCCCGCTTAAATTCGTGTTTGGCAAACATATCTAACAAATTAACACAGATTAATTGAGAGTAATATTGAACAAGTCCCAGCGGCAACACCCCACAAGACACCAACTATACGGCCACTTGCCTCCCATCAAGAAAACTATACAAGTTAGACGAACCAGACACGCAGGACACTGCTGGAAAAGCAAGGACGAACTCTAAAGTGATGTACTCCTATGGACCCCCGCATATGGCCAAGCAAAAGCAGGACGACCAGCTCAAACATACATACAGCAGCTATGTGAGAATACGGGATGTAGCCCAGAAGACCTGCCAGAAGCGATGAATGATAGGGAGAAGTGGCGAGAGAGGGTCAGGGATATCCGTGCAAGCGGCACGACATGATGATGATGATGAATAGAAATTATAAAACTGTAATAAAAAATGAAGTATTGTATTAATCCACAAAGGCTGATATGCCATTGAAACCAAAGAAACCAAACCACAAACATTTCCAAAATAAACTCATGTTTGGCGAACATATTAAACAAATTAACACAGAGTTTGATGTACAATAATAAAACTGTAATAAAAAATGAAGTATAATATTAACGCTAAATCATACGTCGTTTTTTAACTGCTGGTGAGCTGTCATCATGAACTAGAACATCACAGTAGCCAACTGTGTGTCTGGGCGATCGACCTATACAGCAGATATTCGTCTCACCCAGAATTTTGAGTTAAAAATAATGACGTCGAATTATATGTCAGGTCGAACATACGCCGGAGTTTACGGTAATTTTTCTTTCTTTTTATATCGGCTTGTGGGTGTAAACTTATCAGTAGAAACCCATATTGCGCACTGGATCTAAAAAGTATTGACCACTTCTTACTTAGATTTACACATCATTCATCATCATTGTCATGTCACGCCGCTAGCATGGATCTCCCTGACCCTCTTTCGCCACCTGTCTCTATCATCCATCGCTCACGGTAGGTCTTCAAGGCTACATCCTGTATCAGTACAGAGTTGTTGTATATAGGTTCTTGCTGGTTGTCCTGCCTTTGCCCGTCCATGTGAAGGGGTCCACATGAGTATGTCGCTTCTCCAGCAGTTTCCCGCGTGTCTGGTTCGTTTAACTTGGATATTTTTCGTGATGGGTGGTAAGTGGCCATACAGCTGCTGCTTTATGGGGTGTTGCCTCCAGGCAACTTGTTCAATATTGCTTGCAGCATTTTTGTGTAATTTCCGTCAAGCTTTTTCTCCGTGCGTTTAGTTAGCGTCCATGCAGTGCATCCATACAGCAGTATCGATACGATAGCTGCTTGGAAAAAACTACGTTCTATTTTATCGGTCAGGTCTGACTTTCATATGACCGATAGTCTAACGATAGCTGTCCATACCTTTGCTAGTTGCATGTTGGTGTCTGTCTCGGCTGATGAGACACTGCTTCCTTGGTAGGTGAACTTGTCCACTAGTTTCAGAGAACTACTATTTAGTGTGGAGATGTCGCCTCTTTGATTAAAGAACTTGTATTCAGTCTTGTCTGCGTTGAAATGAAGGCCTATACTAGCAATTGCTCGTTCCAGATTATGTAGCAGGGTTTCGGCTTGGTCGGGTGTATTTGCCAGAAGTGCTATGTCATCACCTTAGTCCGCGTCCGTAATTGTTTGTGTGGGTTATCTTCTGCTTCTTTCCTTTGTCAGCTTGAAACCGTTGTCTTTCATTTTATCAATAGACGTTCTTAGCACGTAGTCTAGACAGATGATTAAGAGGTATGGGGCTAATGTGTTCCTTGTAGTACACCTGCTAAAATGTCGAATTAGTCTGTGTCTCTATCCACTGAGCGGACTTTTACTTTCACGTTTTCATGTAGCATCATTATGGCTGCGACGGTCTCTTTGGGTTGGCTGTTGGCGAGTATTATTATCTCCATCTTCTCTCTGTCTATGAAGTTAAAGGCCTTTGGAGAAGTCGACAAATGATGATGTTGCCACTAGATTTTTTACACGTACATCTTCATTGCTATTACATAGTTCAGTCTATTCTGAGAGGTCTATACTTTCAGCATCATGCTAGTCGAAAATTAACGTAAAGGTATTGGATAGCAATACATGAAAGCATATAAATATGTACAAATTATTTGTGTTAAGAATAGTTTCTTGAAACTATAATGGTTTGCTAAGGATTATCATCATATTTATTTTAAGAACCGGCCTATCAATAAAATTCGCAGTCATTTTAAACTGATAAACACATTACGTTGGAATCTGTCTTTTAAGAGACAATGTATCAATAAAATTCACGAGAATTTGAAACAAGTAAATATTTCATATTTACATGTAGTATCAGTCTTTTAAGAACCAGTCTATCGATAAAGTTCGCGATCCTTTTAAACTGATAAACTCTTCATATTGCGTTGGAATCTCAGTCTTTTAAGAGACAATGTATCAATAAAATTCAAAAGCATTTGAAACAAGTAAGCACTTCATATTTAGATGTAGTGTCAGTTTTTTAAAGTTCACAAGCATTTGTAACAAGTAATCACTACATATCTAGTTATAATATCAATCTTTTAAGAGCCAATATATTCATAAAGCTCAAAATTCTTTTAAACTGGTAAAAACTTCATATTTAGTTGCAATATCAATGTTTTAAGAATCAATTTATTAATAAAGTTTACAATAAAGTTAAACATTATTTCGTAAAGATATTTGCCCAGTGGGCTGGAGCTGTAGAATACACTGACTGCACCTCTGCAGAGGGGTAAGACACCCCCCACCAGTGAGTGTCCTAGATATGACACTAAACAATCTGATGGTGAGGTTCCAGCAGTGCTGGAGCTTTGGGTAATGCAGAGTACCCCTTCATTGCCATTGTTCCCAGGTCCACTCTGGCCCGGAGTGGTAGCACCTGATAGGGCCCTATCAATGGGTTAAATAGAACTAACAGCATACATATGCTAAACTGAATTGTTTGAGTAAACTGAATAGCTTGAAATAGAAATGTTTTTGACAATTAAACCGTACTTACATTTAAACTGCGTGCTTATGCCTAACTGAATTATTTGAAATAGAACTGTTTTTCGACATGAAAACTGTATTTACACTTAACTGAATTGTTACATATAACTGCTTCAATCGTTTGAAATAGAAATGTTTTGACAATTAAACTGTGTACTTATGCTAAACTGAATTGTTTTAAATAGAACAGATTATTTACATAAAAATGGATTTGGCGTTAAATAACCAACAATGGTTGATATTCCATAAAACCTAACAAACCAAACCAAACCATCGTAAAGATATATCTGACTCATTGATTAGATTCTAAACGATATTACAACTCCAGGTTAGTATGTTCCTGGACGTAATGATAAGGAAGAGGTAGCTTCATATTTCGAAGGTCTGCAGAACTGGAACCTCACAGTGAAAAACTGTTTTATGTGATTCACAGGACACTTATTGTTTGTAATCTTCATCTAGTGTTATTATACATGAATACATAAAATGCAAAAAAAAAGAAAAGTTTGGCAAAAAAAACTCATCAATCAGTTGCCTAACAAACTGAATCGTGAAGCAGTCGTCACGCTTCTGCTTTCAATTCATCTATTTTTAATAGAACTGACAATTTTGAAATGAATACAAACGCTGCTTTTTGGACTGCCGAAATTTAGTTACGTAGACTGCAACTATCACTAAGGAGCCGATAACTTCTGAAACTATTCAATTCTATTTCGAGAAATAAAAAATAGATTAAAATACAGGTTTACAGACATTTTGACGCCGAAGATAGATAATAAAACACTGGGAGGGTAAAAAAAAGTTAAATTCAGAATATAATCTAATTATATTTGAAGTAATGAAAATCGGAGTTATAAAACGATGTGTTTCTCAAGATTTTATTTAGATTTCGTTTCGGTTCGATCAGGTTTCTTTGTTTTAATGCCATATCAACCTTCTTGGGTAATTTAATGCCAAATCTATCTTTGTAGAAGGAGAGAGGAGGAAAAGAGCTTCGTATCTTTCCCATGGGAATTCATCCGAAAGGGATCGTAATAGCGCAACTAGAGTTTGAACTTGTTAATTACGATATCGCAGTGCAGCACGTTAGCCACTACACAACGGGGACTTCCTCTATCTATCAATTAATCTGTATATGGAAGCATCTACTGTAAGTCAAGTAGGCAACCGTAGTCGAAGATGACCCGAAGGCTCCCTTTTCGATAGCTACTACAGCAAGGTGTAGGGGAGGGCACAACACCTTTCCCTGAATTTCTCCACTTTACCCTTGGTCCGTACCTTATAATGCCGAGTTTAACAAGGAAGCATCAAGTACCATTTTTTTAGTCTTTGGTATGACTCGAATTGGGATTGAACCCAGGTCTCCCGGGCCATTGGCGAACCGACTATATTGGTTTGGTTTCTTTGTTTAATGGCATATCAATCTTCTTGGGTTATTTAATGTCAAAGCCATCATTGGTGAAGAGCAGCAGTGATACCATTCAACCCATAACTGAGAGTATGAAGGGTTTCATACCTTTCCCTAAAGTAAAAGTCTGGAAGTCAACGTAATAGCGCAATAGGAGTTCGAACGCGCTTACTTGAATGTCGCAGTCCAGCACATCAACCACTTCGCTACGTTGACGAGCTCTCGATCATATGGAAATCAGACCTGACCGATAAAATGAAACGCAGTTTCTTCCAGGCAGCGGTCGTATCGATACTGCTATATGGATGCACTACTTGGACGCTAACTAAACGGCTGAAGAAGAAACTAGACGGCAATTACACAAGAATGTTGAGAGCAATATTGAACAAGTCCTGGCGACAACACCCCACAAGACACCAACTATACGGCCACTTGCCTCCCATCACGAAAACTATACAAGTTAGACGAACCAGACACGCAGGACTCTGCTGGAGAAGCAAGGACGAACTCTAAAGTGATGTACTCCTATGGACCCCCGCATATGGCCAAGCAAAAGCAGGACGACCAGCTCGAACATACATACAGCAGCTATGTGAGGATACGGGATGTAACCCTGAAGACCTGCCAGAAGCGATGAATGATAGGGAGAAGTGGCGAAAGAGGGTCTGGGATATCCGTGCTGGTGGCACGACATGATGATGATGATGATGATATATATAATATATACTGATTTATATACTGATACAATTTTATATACTGATACAATATGACTAATTGATTTATACAATGACTACTGATTTTATATACTGATACAATGACTAATTGATTTATACAATGACTACTGATTTTATATACTGATACAATGACTAATTGATTTATACAATGACTACTGATTTTATATACTGATACAATGACTAATTGTTTCACTGAACTTAATATTAGGCCTTGAAGATGAATTAGAAAGCTGTGCTTATTATAACAACTTTGAAATTATGCAACAGATTATAAAATTATTCATATCGAAAATAAATTTTCCGAATGGATTCAGCACTTCGAAATCAAGGTTATTTGACTGGCGTTCTAAACAACTGAGCATTCGAGTTGATATTTGATCCTGATGTTTCTGTCACACTGGAAATAATTTAAAATATAATAAGCGAAATCAAAGTCGAGGATCCAGGGTATTAGGACAATTGCCTCCCAGTAAACAAGAATGTCGTTCTCAACAACTGAACAACAGAGCCGATAATGCTACAATATTTGCATTTGTTAAAAATATTGCTGTAGAAATTAAAATAGATGCTCCATAGGAACACTGATAATCATCCTCATGGCTACGAGACTGATCCTTTTATCAACTCAGAATTGTTAGCAATACTTGAAACAATTTAACTGCGAATGAGTAATGTCGAATAGAATTATTAGTGTTAAATAGTAATACGTAAAACCACTTCACTGTCAGCAAACAAATGATTAATATTGAATAGAATTATTAGTGTTACCAATAACTGAAACCATCTAACGTTGTTGAAACAATAGCAATAATAGGGTGCAAACAAATTAGTTCTAACTCGTTTAGAAATGAAATAACCTACAAATTATTTTCAAACATAACTTATATGTATATCCATTTAAAAGTGTACAAACAAATGGCTAATGTTAAATTGTTACTGTTAAATAGCAATACTTGAAGCCATTTAACTGTGTTCCAATAAATTATTAATAGTAAATAGAATTACACGTGTTACATACAAATACTCGTATTTTAACCCATTTAACTGTGTGAAAAAAAACTCGGGCTTGTTTAAAAATGTTATCCCTGGAAGGACATTAATTTGGGGCTGTAGAATACACCAAATTCTTGTCTGTAGAAGGTTAAGACTCCCTCAACAAACTTCCTGGATATGACACTAAACAATCAGATGGTGAGGTTCCAGTAATGTTGAAACTTTGGGGAATGCGAAGTACCCCATCATTGCCATTGCTCCCTGGTTCCCTGTGATCCGGAAAGGTAGAACTTGATAAATTCCCATCTATGGGTCAAATAGAACTAAACTTTTTCTAAACTAAATTGCTTGAAATAGAACTGTATTGACATTTAACTGAAAAAAAAAAAACTATACTTATACAGAAATGAATTGTTTGAAATTTAATTCGGCATTAAATGACCCGAAAAAGGTTGATACGCCGTAAAATAAAACAACTCACTAACAAAAATGTATTCAAATAAATGTGCTCAAAAATCACATATATTTAGTGTAAACATTATTTGGCATTAAATAAATTACTGTAGTTGATATGCCATTTAACCCAACAAAACCAAACCAAACCAAATCAATCAACAGTTTGCAAAGAAATGAGTTTGGGCTCGTTTGGAAAGCTACCAACAAACAATTCATTTACAAACAATATACATTCAGTATGTATATATCTACGAGTGTGTGTGGGTGAGAGAGAGAGAGAGAGAGAGAGAGAGAGAGAGAGAGAGAGTAGGATTTGGCATTGAATAACCTACAAGGTTTGATATGCCATGAAATCAAAAAAAAGTTAGTCAACTAACAAGCTGTGTCATGAAGTCGATAAAGACGAATGCAATTCCTTTATAATTAAAATATTTGATAATATTACACGTGATAATACGTAGAAGGCACCAGAGCGATCCGAACAATCGAAAGCCAGTTTCCAATTCTACTGCGTTAATCAGGAGTTTGATAGAGCTGATATGGTCATCGGCCATTCGCTTGATATTTACATCGATTAAAATTATTACAAATGAAAATAAAGAAAAGAATGCGGACTCCTAATGTTCACGAAATAGTCTGGCGCATTAACCAACACACAGAGCCGAACAATAACGCAGCGTCTTCTTATTTGCATTCATTGAGAATATGATATATTTAATCAGAAAAAAGGCTCCAGAGTAATTCGGACACTCGACCTCCGGTTTACAAGACAGGCAATCTGTACATCTGAGCAACGGTGCAACAAAACAAATCAAAATCTATTTCTTTACACTAAACAAGAATACAATATATTCATATTTACCAACCCCTCTGCTCGGGCAGGATATGACACAAGGTCAATTTTTTAAGCGGAGAGGAACAGGTTTGAATTCAGAGTTTTCCTTCTCCTAGACTAATCGCCTCACCAAGGCTGAAGCACCTAGTCTTCCCTACAATTTGCCCATAGCTGGATGGAGAATAATTGGATTCATACCTTTCCCAAGGGTATTAGTGCTATGTGAAATGCAATCAGTCTCGTCCAGGATTTGAACTTGTGTCGCCGTGTCCATTTCCAACGACGATAACCACTACACCACGGGCACACAATATATTTGATTTACGAAATGGCACCAGAGAGTTTCGGACTCTCGACCTCAAGCTTACTAAACGAGCGTTCGAACCAACTGAGCTACGGAGCTGCACTTCAATGTATTTTTTTTTTTCTTTTCACTAATTAATAATGTAATATATTTAATCAAAGAAATTGCTCCAGAGAAGTTCGGACTTTTCACCTCCAGTTTACTTGTCTGGTTCTCTGAACAACTGATCTACACAGCCGCGCTTCAACTCAAAATCGTTTCCTTTAGACTAATTAAGAATATGATATATTTCATTAAAGAAATGGCTTTGGGGAGAATTGGAATCTCGACCTCCAGTTTACTTGACTGCGGCTCTGACCAACTGAGCAACGGAGCAGGAAATTGATTCAAAATCTTTTTCTTTGCACAAATTTCAAATATAATATATTCAATTAAAGAAATGGTTCCAGGGAGATTCGAAATCCGTTCTCTGTTTTACTAGTGTGGTGCGCTGATTATCTGAGCAACGGAGCCGCACCTCAATGAAAAATGTTTTTCTTTACACTTTTTTCAGAATATAGAATATTCAGTTGAAGAAATAAGTCTTGCGAGATTCGGGTATCCACCTTCAGTTTACGAGACTGTCGCTCTAACCATCTGACCCACGGAGATGCACTTTAATGCAAAATCTATTTCTTTATACTAATTAAAAATACGATATGCTATCAGAAATACCCGTCGTTGATTAAGTTCAGAAAGAGCCTTCAAAAACAATGAAAGTTACAGCTTCGATTATATTGAATGTTTTAGAGCTCTTATTGCCAGGCTTCAGCCAAAATCTATGATATAGTCTAATATAAATTAGTTTTTTTTTAAGTGAAAAGTCGCACACTCACCTTTAAATAGACTAGGCCGTGCGTATGATTGGCTGGTTTCAACAGCCAATCGAATGCTCGGCCTGGTCTGAGGGATTATTTATTTCGAGCCGTCCAAGCCATAAGTTTGTTTCTGCGTACTAAAGGGTAGGTGACTCAGAATTTGATCATCTCTGAGAGGGTCGTTCTGGTGAGGGGAGTATGATGTTTCAAGACCCAAAACTCCCCAATGACCCAGAAGTTTAAGCACGTATATTCAAGACTGAATTCAAACCTCCTTTTACTTAATAAAAATATTGTTAACAATCATGTAGATGATAAATCTATATCGATTCTTCTAATTCAAATAAAGGGAATGCCAGTTTTATGTAAAAGAGGTGCTTCCTTTATACCAGATATAATCTTCTTAATCTTCATCTCAATATTTTGGTTTATAAATTGAAGCAGCCATCACATAGACTACGGCTTTTGCATGTAATACGCTTGTAAATAAAAGTTCGAGGAAAATTATGAAGATATCAATATGGCAATGCGTATTCAAGAATCACAACACACACTAACAATTAAAGATATATTATCATAGTAATATAACATTTTTATTGTAATCATTTATTAAACTTAACAAATCAAGTATGATTCAGGCAAACTTTCAATGAAGAACATGGCTGCACAAAGATATAGATCCGTTTTTAAAAATACAGAAAGTAAAGCAACTGGAAAAGAAAAAGGAGAAATAACTAAACTTCAAAACATAATAATTTATCAAATCACCTGAAATATATGTTTCTGGACTTTTCCCAGTTTCAAATAATCAAATCAGTTAACACTTGAAATATATTATTCGGCATTTTTTTTTCTAGTTGCCAATAATCAAATTGGTATACACTCCTAGATAAAGATCCTGACTTCCAGTAAACATCAGCACTAGGATTTTATTTCATTAAAATTAGAGGTATTTTATGTCTCCTATATATATACTTATTCATATATATACATAAATATATACATATACATTCATATATATACACAAATACATTAAATTAGAGGTATTTATATTTTCCCTGGGGGCGTTTTACACCCTTTAAGCCCCCTAATTACACTTTTATGTATTTTCTATTCCCTTTTGTCATGTAGATGTACAGACAAACACACAGACATTGAGCTTTACTATATAGATACTTACACATATATATATACATATCTATACATATATATTCATATATATGTATACATGTACACACATATATATACTTATAAATATTCATATATATATATTCAGCCATGGCCAAAATTATGGAGCACCTATAAAAAATGGAGATAATAGTTTAAACCTACGTATTTAAAGGTTAAGAATCGTACGGTGAACAATTGAGAGCAAATGTAAAATATTTAAAATTAGATTGTAGTATTTTTTTGCTTTAAAGCCTCTCTCAGGAGCTTTAACTGAGTTTCGTACTAAATTCATTCCAATATTCAAAATGATTTATTGTCATACTAAAGATTGTTTCGTAATTTTCGAGTAATATTTGATTCCTACCAGTGCTATAATAGTATATTTAATTGAAAATACCTCCAAAGAAGCAGCTTTCAGAGATTAAAAGGGCACAAATTGTTGCTTTATCTGGTGAAGGATATTCTCAGGTAGAAATTGCCAGGAAAATGGAATGTTCAAGGAAGGGGGTTCAAACAACGATTAAAAGGTACAATGAAACTAAGTCTTTCAAAAACAGAAAAGGACAAGGCTGTAAAAAGTCTACAACCACCAGGGAAGACAGATCTTTGAAAAGAGTATCCCTTGCAGATAGGAGGAAAAGTTCTTCAGAGGTTGCTGCTGAACTTAGAAAGGGTGCAAACAAAAAACATATAAGCTTGAACAGTGAGAAGAAGGTTATTAGAAGTGGGATTAAAAGGATGCAAAGCCAGGAAGAAGCCATACTTGTCTCAGGCCAACAAGAAAAAACGACTGGAATTTGCAAAAAAACATGAAAATTGGACACCTGATGATTGGGGCAAAACTGTTTGGTTTGACGGAAGTAACTTTGAGGTAAGTTAACAGCTTCTATTTTCTAAACTTTGGATGTAATAATTGAAATTTTTATGTGAATACATATCAATAACATTTATTCAAAAATTGTAACAAATTATTTTCTTTTTTTTTCCTCAGGTTTTTGACACCCTGGAGCGGTTTATGTTTGCCGTAGGGATGGAGAAGCATTTCATCCTGATGGTGTGGTTCCAACTGTAAAATTTGGAGGAGGAAGCGTAATGGTTTGGGGCTGCATGGCTTCCTCAGGCACTGGAATATTGTACACATGTGAGGGCAGAATGAACTCCACAATTTATACTAACATGCTGGACCAGGTTTACCTAACCTCTTTGACTAAAATATTTAATAATAACATTCCAAGTGATGTAATCTTCCAACAAGACAATGCTCCATGTCATACGTCAAAAGTTTCAATAGGTTGGTTTGAGTAAAAGGGATTACAGTGATGAAGTGGCCCCTCAATTCCCAGACCTAAATCCCATTGAAACTTTGTGATCCCATTTAGGGAAAAGAGTGAGAATGCACAAATGTTCATCAAAAAAAGAATTAGAGGCCAAACTTCATGAAGAGTGGTAGAAAATAGATTCTGCCACCTGCAACAACTTATTCAATTATATGCAAAAACGAATAAAAGCTGTTATTAAGGCAAAAGGAGGACATACCACATATTGATTGTTGTTATTAATGTTTACTTCACTATTTTTAACCTTTAAATATATAAGTTTGAATCATAATTTCGATTTTTCATTGGTGCTCCATAATTTTGGCCAAGGCTGTATATCATCATCATCATCATGTCGTGCCGCTTGCACGGATATCCCTCTCTCGCCACTTTTCCCTATCGTTCATCGCCTTTGGCAGGTCCTCAGGGCTACATCCCGTATCCTCACAGAGCTGCTGTATGTATTCTTAAGCTGGTCGTCCTGCTTTTGCTCGGCCATATGTGGGGTCCATAGGATTACATCACTTATGAGCTCGTCCCTGCTTCTCCAGCAGTGTCCTGCGTGTCTGGTTCGTCTAACTTGGATAGTTTTCTTGATGGGAGGCAAGTGGCCATATAGTTGGTGCCTTGCGGGGTGTTGCCGCCAGGACTTATTCAATATTGCTCGCAATATAGTGGTGCATCCATACAGCAGTATCGACACGACCGCTGCCTGGAAGAAACTGCGTTTCATTTTATCGGTCAGGTTTGATTTTAATATGATCGATTGCTTATCGATAGCTGTCCATGCCTTCGTTAGCCGCGTGTTAATGTCTTTTTCGGTTGATGAAACACTGCTTCCTAGGAAGGTGAATTTGTCTACCAGTTTCAGAGATGTTCCCTCTGGTGTGGAAATGTCGTCAGCTTGATTAAAGCACATATATTCAGTTTTGTGTGCATTGACATGGAAGCCAATACCTGCGGCGGCTCGTTCCAAACTATGCTGTCGTGTTTCGGCTTGGTTGGGCATATTTGCCAGTATCGCTATGTCATCGGCGTAGTCGGCGTCGGTAATTGATTTTGCGGGGTACTTTCTGCTTCTTTTCTTTGTCAGCACGAAGCCGTTTTCTCTGATTTTATCAATCGATGTTCTAAGCATGATATACTTATATATGCACATGTATACATATATATATATATATATATATATATACATGTACGATCATAGATATACATATAGATATACTCGTACATATACATATATGTACATGTATATGCACATATATACATATATATACTCATTTATATATATATATATATATATATACATATAATCACATATATATACATATATGTAAAGTAAAGTTGGTGACCGTAGTCGAGGGTGACCAGAAGGCTCCCTTTTCAATAGCTACTACACTGAGGTGTAAGGGAGGGTGCAACACCTTTCCCTGGATTGCTCCACTTTACTCTTGATACGTACCTTATATCGCTGAATGTTACTGAATCAAGTACTATTTTTAAAGCCTTTGGTATGCACGACCAGGGATTGAACCCGGGTCTCCTGGACCACTGGCGAACACTCTACCCACTAGACCAATATGCAGATAAATCCTACATATATATATATACTTCTTCATATATATACTAATATATACATATACACTCATATATACGCAAATACACTAAAAACAAAGGTATTTTGAATTTTCCCAGGGGGTGTTTACCCTCTTTAAACCCCGTTAATCCAACTGGAAAGTAAATTTCATGTACCTCATTGTCTTCCTCGTAAACTTTTTCATTAGAATACATACTTTGTTTTTGCTAACTTCCATGTAAATTGGATGTTTCAAAGAGGCACTGTGGCGTGTTATAAACCTCATTCGGGTGCGTGGGTAAATATAACAGTAAGGCGGTGAAATTTTGGAAATTAACTTTATTTCGGACCTAGCAGTTATGTTTTTATCTTCATCGAAATCGGAGGTATTTGAATTATCACCGGGAACGTTTGCCCTCTTTAAACCATTCTAATCGGACAGGAAAGTGAATTTCGTACAGTTCATTGTCATTATCGTAAAATTTTTGATAAAAATGAGCATTTTATTTTTATGTATTTTCTATTCCTTTTTGTTCAATAGATTCCATTTTTGTAATATAATTAGGGACGCTGGGTGATTGTTTTAGTAATTTGGTTGTTTGCAAGCTAGACTTAAATGTTCCCTAAGTCTAGGTCGGGATAGCTGCAGACGCCCAAGTTAAAGATAGAAATGTATCGGCAGCAAATTGGCCGCTAACTCTGATTGGCTGAAAGAAACTCAAATGGAAAAGTGGATACGGGATAGAAAACCAGAAAAGAGGGTCAGGAGACAATAGCCACTATGATGTGGAGAAAATTATGGCACCCATTTTGGAGGAACTCAGCGAAGGAGTCCCACGCCTACTGCAAAGCCTTAAAGACGGAATCAGCGAGCAAGCACGAGTGAGAACTAAAACAGAAAACGAGAAATATTATATCAAAGTCTGTCTACTTTCTCTCTCTCTCTCTCTCTATATATATATATATATATATATCTTTACGACGTTTAATTTCTACCTGACTGGTAAAACGGTGGAATCAGTTTTCATGGTCTATTTCTCTCTTCTCGATGACTACTAAGAGTGTAGTAGCAAATACCCTTTTGTATTAGCGAATCAAGACGGTGTTTTGTGTATTTGTCACTTTTTCTCACGGTGAGGTTACAATGGGAGTCCGACTAAAACTGAAAAGGCGTAGTGCTACACTGATAGACTCGTTAGAACCAGAGTGGTACAAATGTCTATGTAGTGCTACGGCACTACAAGGGTCTGCTGAAAACCATAGTGGTGCTATCGTCTATTTGGTGTCGTCGTATTACAAATGTTCATTCGAGTGCCGTACCGTTATTTTTTCCTACGTACACATACAGATGTTGAGCTTTATTATATGCATTTCAATAAAGAAATGGCTCCGGAAAGATTCGGGGTCACAACTTCGAGCTTTCTTGTGGAGTGCTCCGATAAACTGAGCTACAGAGCCGCAATTCGATGCAAAATATTTTCCTTTACACCATTTCAGAATGTAATATAATTAATTGAAGAAATTACTCCTGAGATATTCGGACTCTCGACCCTAAATCTAACAGACGAGCACTTTGAGTAAATGAGCTACGAACCCGCTCAACAAAACAAAATTTTTTCTTTAAACTTATTTAGAATAAGATATATTCAATGAACGAAATGTGAAGGTAGAGATTCAGACATTCGACTTCTAGTTTTTGAAACTCACGCCATGAACCACTGAACTACGGAGCAGAGGTTCAATCCAAAATATCATCCTTCCACAATTACAGACTATAATACATACTGACCAACTGAGCAACGGACACACATTGATTCAAGATCATTTTCTTTACATTAATATCGAATATATTTAATTTAAGAAATACCTTAGGAGAGATTTTGACAGTCAACCTCCAGTATACTAGACTGGTGCTCTGACACGTTGATCTAAGGAGCAGAATATTGATTCAAATTCTTTTTCTTTACCCTAATTTCGAATACAATATACTTAATTAAAGAAAAGTCTCTGGAAAGATTCGGACTCTTGACCTCCAGTTTACGAGAACGGGGCTCCGACCAATAGAGTCACGAAGCAGCATACTGATTCAAAATCATTTTCTTTACACTAATTTCGAATATAATATATTTAATTAAAGAAAAGACTCCGGAAAGATTGGGACTCTCGACCTCCAGCCTACTAAACTGGTGCTCTTAGCGACAGATCCGCATATTCATTGAAAATCTTTTTCTTTACCCTAATTTTGAATATAATATACTTGATTTGAGAAATGGGTCTAAAGAGATTCGGAATCTCGACCTCCAGTCTACTACGAGTTACGGAGCTGCATATTGATTTTTTTTTCTTTACACTAATTTTGAATATATTTTCAGTGAAGAAAATGGCCACGTAGAGACTCGAACCATCTACCTCCAGTTTAGTAGACAAGCAATCAGACCAACTACGCTACTTAGACACATTAATTCAAAATCCTTTTCTTTGCCCTAATTTCAAATATAACATAAAGAAATAAAGAAATACCTGCGGAGATATTTGACCTCCTGTTTATCAAGCTGGCGCTCTAAACAACGGAGCTACTGAGCCGCATACTGATTGAAATTCTTTTTCTTTTCAGTAATTTCGAATCTAACATATCTAATTAAAGAAATCTCTTCGGAGGGATTTGGTATTTTACTCTCTAGTCTAGTAAACAAGCCTTCTTACGGACTGAGCTACGGTTCCGCCCTTCCAAAAAATCTTTTTGTTTACAGTATTTGAGAATATAACATATTCTATTGAAGAAATGGGTCCCAAGATATTTGGACTCTCGACCTCCTGTTTACGAGAATAGCGCTCTAACTGACTGAGCTATGGAAACGTATTCTCATGCAATATATTTTTATTTAAACTATTTGAGATAATATTATATCAAGAAATAGCTCCCGAGGTATTCGGACTCTCGAACTCCTCTTAATTATAATGGCGCTTTAACCAACTAAGGAAGGGAGCTGTACTTTCATATAAAAAGTTTTTATTTTCACTATTTGAGAATATAAGATATTATATTAAAGAAATGTCCTCTAATGTGTTTGGACTCCCGAACTCCAGTTTACAAGAATGGAGCTCAAACTGACTGAGCTTAAGAGCAGCATCTTCAACCAAAATCTTTTTTATTTACACTAATTTTGTATATAATATGTGCAATCAAAGAAATGATTCCGGAGAGATTTGAACTCTCTAACCTCCAGTTTACTTGCTCAGCTCAAGAGCACCACTTCACCCACAATTTTTTTTTTCACTCCAATTGAGAATATTATCCGTTCAATTAAAGAAATAGCAATGGAAGAATTCGAAATTTCGACCTCCAGTTTATTAAACCAACTGAGCAATGAAGCCTAAGCTGTATGTATTGATTCACGGAGGATAAGAGTATTTGTCGGTGTTAGTTGTTTGGTTTCGTTGGTTGTGGGTATTTGATATCTGACTCCGTTGGTTTTCCTCTTTACCCCATTTAATTCGTTGGCTTCTTAGTTTGTGAAAGTTGCAAAGGATGAAAAGGAAGGAGACGAAAATAGATGAGATACCTTTTAAATTTCAACTCTATTTCTAAATTCAACAAACATTCTATGTATGAAAGAGCGTCTGTTCAGTGCTACGGTGGTGGCTGAAGTGAGGTCAAATTTACCTTTTGCACTGGGGCGGCCTTTTTTTCCAGACATGCATTACCCTTACTTCCTGTCAGGGGCTTCTGGAAATTTCTGCACTTCCTGAATTTAATTCATTTTATTCTTCTCTTTTCTGTCACCAACAGAATTTTTTTTCACTTTAAAAATATTCTTAAAATAACCAGGAGTCTGAATGTTTTTGAAACAGGCGGTTTAACCCACTTCGACAGGAAGCCGATACTCCTTGAGTTCCTTCTTCGTTTATATCTTTAGTTAAAGTATAAATGAAAATAAAAGGAAAACCTCAGAGGAATATATGGCTTTCATTTTTATAATTTCTCATTTAACTATGAACCAACCAATTAATCAGTTAATCAGTCTACCAGCATTCACGGTACCAGAAAAAAAAACGAAAAAACCCCCGCAAGGAACAAGGGATAAAAGTATCTCGAATCACTGCCCAAGGAAAAGAGAAAAAATTATAGGTCAAAAAGAAAGAAAAGGCCAACCTCGTCCGACCCCTTAAAAAAAATCAAGGGATACTAAAGTTTCATCGGATCATCGGGAAGAGTTGGAGTTAGGCTTCCTGATGATCCGATAAGGTGAAACTTTAGTAGAAGATTTCCAACTCGCGATTTAAGTTAATTTTATATATATATATATATATATATATATATATATATATATATATATATATATATATTTGTTCACACTCAGGCATACACACACACACATATATATATATTATACCAATGCATACATACATACATACATTATTCCCCTGTCGGCTGGGGCTGTAGAATACACTGACGGCACCTCTGCAGAGGGGTAAGACCCCACCTCAATGAGTGTCCTAATATGACACTAAACAGTCTGACGGTGAGGTCCCAGTAATGCTGGGGCTTTGGGGAATACGGAGCACCTCTTCATTGCCATTGCTCCTAGGTCCACTCTGTCCCGGCGTGGTAGCACCTGTTTGGGCCCTATCTATGGGTTAAATAGAACTAACGGCATACTTATGCTAAACTGAATAGCTTGAAATAGAAATTTTTTTTTTCAATTGAACTGTGCTTACATTTGAACTGCATGCTTGTGTTAAAGTGAATTATTTCAAATAGAAGAGTTTTTTGACATTGAAACTGTATTTACACAAAACTGAATTGTTTAACATAGAACTGTTCTGACATGTAACTGTGTGTAAACAAAATCTGTACTTTTACAAAACTGAATTAGCTGAAGTAGAATTGCTTGACTAAACTGAATAGTTCGAAATAGAAATGTTTTTTTTTACAATTAAACTGTACTATTTTTGACACTGAAACTGAAATTACACTAAACTGAATTGTTATATATAACTGCTTGAATAGTTTGAAATAGAAATGTTTTTGACAATTAAACTGTGTACTCAGGCTAAACTGAATTGTTTTAACTAGAACTGATTATTTACATAAAATGGATTTGGAATTAAATAACCTACAAAGGTTGATATGCCATAAAACCCAACAAACCAAACCATACATACATTAATACATCCTTGCCCGAGTGTCCCTATTATGACACTAAACAATCTGATGGTAAGGCTCCAGTAATGCTGGAGCTTTGGGGAATGCGGAGTATCCCTTCATTGTTATTGCTACCAGGTCCACTCTGGCTCGGAGTGGTAGCACCTGATAGGATCGTATCTATGGGTCAAATAGAACTATTTGACACTTAAACTGAGAACAAACGAATCACTTATGCTAAATTGAATTGTTTGAAATTGGCCATTGGTGTTGTTTCTGGAATATAACCAGAGTATCTCTGCGGAAGTTTACTGCCAGCAGCTGGATGAAATGCATGTTCAGTTAAGCTCAGTGAAACAGGTACTGATTAATCGACAAGGTCCAATTTTACTTCATGAAAATGCTCTGCCATATGTTGCCAGCATGTCACTGTAGAAGCTTACCGAATTAGGATATGAGACTTTGCCACGTCCACTATATTCTCCTGATCGATCACCCATCCCAACAACCATTCTTTTAAACATGTGGAGGGAGAAGTAGAAACTGAATTTTAAGATTTTGGGGCATTAAAACCTTTAAAGTTTTATTGCACAAACATAAAAAAAACCTTGTTAATCGATAGCAAAAATACATAAATGTTCAGGGATCATATTTTGACTGATTAAAACACTGTTTAAAGTCATTAATTCAGAAATAAATGTTAATGCTAAGATTGGACATTATTTTCCGAATAACAAAACCCAGATAACCTCACTTAATAAATTATAAATGGCCAATGAGACATCGAAGTTGAACACTTTTATAGAGGAAGAACTTGATGCAGTTCTGAAAAAAATAAAAAGCAGAAAAGCACTAGGTTTGATGAAATTTTTCCAAAAGAATAAAAGACAAGGAAATTTGATAACGTACTTCCTCGATTATGTAACACTGTAAATAAACAAAATAAAGCAAAGAAATGGATGAAAGGCTGCATCCTTCTCTTCCCTAAGAAAGGTGACCTCGGAACTAAGAACTACTGAGGCATAACTGTTATTGCTTATAACACCTAACTCAATAAGTCCCGGGCCTAACTAATAAAATAACAAGTTTTAGGCAAAATTCGACTTTATTGATCTAGGGTGATACACTGATTCCAATGCTTCTCTTATGATTCGATGCTTTTTGTAGAATGATTTGTCTTTGGCTTCAAAATACGCCCCAATTTCCGGTATCACTTCTTCATTGGAGCCAAATCTCTTTCTCTAAAAGGATTTTTTGAGGTCTGCAAACATCCAGTAGTCGCTGGAGGCCAAATCGGGAGAATAGGGTGGTTGCGGAAGCAGTTTGAAGTGCAGTTGATGTAGTTTTGCCATCGTTGAGATCGACTTGTGACACGGTGCATTGTCTTTGTGAAAGAGCACTTTTTTTTCCTTCTTCATTGGTGGCCGTTTTTTGACAATTTCTCCCTTCAAAGGCAACAATAATGCCATATAATATTCGCTATTGATGGTTCTCCCTTTCTCAAGGTAATCGATGAACAAAATTTCTAGTGCATCCCAAAATACAGAGGCCAAAACCTTGCTAGCTGATGTTTGCGTCTTTGGTCACTTTAGACGGGTTTCCCTTGCTGTTGTCCACTTAGCTGATGGCCAATTTCACTCTAGAGTGAAGTGGTGACTCCATGTTTCATCCATTGTCACATATTTACGTAAAAAATCCTTTTTGTTGTGTTGAAACAGTTGCAAACGCTCTGAATCGTCGACGCGTTGTTTGTTTTAGATCGACTGTGAGCAAACACAGCACCCACTTTGATACAGCTTTCTCATCTACAAATGTTCATGCAAAATGGTGAATACACTGATTTCTGATATCTTCAACTCCGCTGCAACTTCAATTTACGATCGACCAAAACGAGTTATTGGATTTTTTTAGTGTTTTCCGGGTCAACTGCCAAATTTTGGCGACCTGAGCGTTCAGCATCACGTGTCTGTACAACCGCCTTTAAAGTCAGCATATCACCTCTTAACCGTTGTTTCCGACGGAGCAGAGTCCGAATAATACTTATCAAGCCATTGCTTTTCTTGAACAGTATTTTTCCCCATCAGAAAGAATGCTTTATCAACACACAAAATTCAAATTTTTCCATTGCTTTGAAAATTTGCCACAGTAACTTCACTTAAATAATTGTAATTTGTAAACTAATAATCCGATTGGGCTCAAATTGACACGTGCCATTTGAAGGTTAGTACTTTATAAAAATCATATGGATATTTTATTAGTGACACCATCAATATGTTAGGCGCGGGACTTTTTAAGTGATGAGTTAGCTACTGAGGATAATCATGCCCTGCTTTTCAATTATATCCAAACTGAAAAAAATTCTTAAGAAAAATCAGAACGGTTTTCGGAGAAATCAATCGTCAAAATCTCAGGGTTTGACTATTCATTGAATCATCGGAGTACAAGTAAAATATCTCAAGGCAACTGTACCGTTTATAGATTTCCCTAAGTCATTTGATTCCGTTGACAGTGAAGAGACAGATCAAATACATTTAGCACATGATCTCTCCAAAGAGACAGTTACCTCTATAATGAAGCTCTACAAAAACACGAAAGCAATTGTTTGTTCACCCAATGATGACACAAGTTAATTTGATATTGTTGCTGGAATTATCACAATTTCTATTTATAATCTACCAAGATTACGCACTACAAATGTTAACAGTTCTACTCACACTAAAAAACATTAGAAGCAGACAATATCCTGCAGAAACTAGTACCGAAGCAGACTACACAGATGATCTAGCATTTCTCCCAATAACACCTGCCCAAGCGATATGTCTGATGCATAGCCGGGAACAGGCATCAAAATATGCAGAGCAAAGGCATGAACTGTTATTGATAGGTTATCTGCCGAACGGAAATAAAATCTGATAAAATAAAACAGGAATTCTTTCACGTTGTAGCTGTCAGTACAAATATATGGTTGCACCACCTGAACTTTAGCAAAGTACTTTGAGAAAAAGCTAGATGGAAACTACACAAGCATGCTGTATGATGTGTTAAACGCATCCTGGAAGAAGCATCCCACAAAACAGCAGCAATACGGCTACTTGCCTCCCATCTCACAAACAATCCAAGTAAGCTGAACGAAATATGCTGACACTACTGGGAAAGCAAGGACAAATTATTCTGTAGGACACACATGGACACACTAGTGTTGGCCAACCAGCAAAGACCTATATTCATTAGCTGTGTGAGGACACTAGTTGTCATCTAGAGAACCTTCCAAGAGCAAAAGATGATAGGGACGGATGACAAGAGGGTCAAGAGAATCTGTTCTATCAGCAAAACTGGATGATGATGATGAGGATGATGATGACAACAGGTATATTATTTGTAGAAATACGTATTATATATTTATTTTATATTCATATGCGGACTTATACATAAATAACCCTGCTATTCTTATTGTAAATTCATAAATAAAAATCACACCTACCCAAGAATGTTTTTAATCTTGAATAAAAGTAAAGAGAAAGACAAGTTTTTTTGTTTATTTTTGGATTTTTTTATGCAAACAAAGAAAAAAATGTATTTAAATTTCTATTCAAAAATTGACAACTTTTGGCCCTGTACGTCTTGGTAAATTTGCTGCGTTTTTTCCAGAAGGTTCAGCATCCATGCTAGCAAATGGATCCAAACGTCCAACAGTGACGTCTTCAGCCGCTGAAATGCGAAAAACAAGTAAATATTAATCAAAAAGTTTGTTTCTGTCTTAGGTTTGTTCCATTTAGTGTATGACATATATATATATATATATATATATATATATATATATATATATATACATATGAAAATGGGGAGAAATCATGATCCCAAAACTTGTTACACTATGTTTATTTGTACAACTGATTAATTTTACTGAAATTTCAAGAAAAAAACAATGAAAAACAAACTCATCTAAAATATATTTGTTTAATGGGTTATCAATCCTTTATGGGATATTTTAAAGTCAAAATCAATTAAAACTCAAAAATTATGTACACTGATAAAATACTAAGATGAGAAGAATACAGGGAGGGAGACAGGAGCAATCTTAATACTAAAGCTCGTTACAACATATGTTTTCGTGTTCAAATGATTCATTTCACCAAAAATTCTAAATACAGAAAGTTAAAAGAAGAGATCTTTAGTATTTTTTTTTAATTATGAATTATTAGCAATTGCACCATTTAATTTGATTGATGGTTGGGAATAAAGTTTTTTTTTATTTATTGACAACAATGAATTACAATTACACCATTCAATTTGATTGGTAGTTGGAAATGAAGTTTTTTTATCTATTGACGACAATGAATTTATCATATAACATTATAATGAATTAACATGAATATTTTTCAAAGATTGACAAAGAATAGAATATTTAAAAAAATTTAAATATGCATCAAAATCACAAATACCATAAAAACAAAATAAACAGGGGTTTTTTGTTCTGTTTCGTTTTTCTTTAAAAAAAAGAATAAATTTTGAAGAGGATCTATGTTGCCTGTTTTTATTTATGCTCTGATTCCATGAAATCATTCTGCCAAATATCTGGCCTTCCCAGAACTCATCTGCCATTCATACTGGGTAGGTGACTTAAAGTTAATAGCTCGATCCCAGTTGGCACCAAAGGGGCCCCCCAAAAAAAGTATACCGAGGGGATTGAGCTTTTCTTTTGACAGCCATGCATCAGACTCGATTCGTGTGGGACCCCCACAATAAAAATATTTTGTGTCAAATCTAACTTGGTGGGAAGTTGGGTACATCCTTCTTTCTGCCGAATACTACATTTTTTCAGTGGCGGTAACTCTTTAAAATAAGGTACGAGTTATCTCCCTTGCACTTACAAATTACATTGAAGTTCTTCATTTTCTATGAAGATAAAAATTTTACAACTATTAACATATCAAGGATTTCATAAGAGAGGGTTCCATTTATCCGAATTCCAAAATCAACATTTTATTCTTCCGATCTTTACATCAAATTGTTAATAGGTCGCTTCGAGAGATTATCAAGCTAGATATCATGAGACATTCTATTAATGAAATTTGTATTATAATTGCAAAAAGATTATTTTTAAATAAAAAAAAAAAATAATAGAAAGTATTTTATAATTAACCGGCTCATTGGCCAATGGTGACGGGAGTCCTGGGTTCAATCCCAGGTCGCGTCATACCAAAGACTTTAAAAATGCTACTTAATACCTCCTTGCTTAACACTCAGTGATATAAAGTATATATCAAGGGTAAAGTGGAGCAATCCAGGGAAAGGAATAGCGCCCTCTCCTGTTTAAAAGGATTAAAAAAATATCTTTATACTTTGACTTCAGACAATGATTGTTTAACTGACTTTCACCTAAAATAAGGGCCTCTAAAAAAGGAAATGTTGATGATATTAGATACTTTTTGCCAATGCCTAGCCGGAAGTAATTTTTGGTTACATCTTTCCACCATAGATGGAGCTGGTTGATAAAAACATACATGGTTCACAAGTCAAGGATATGGTAATAAAAGTAAAGTTGGCAACCGTAGTCAAGGGCGACCAGAAGGCTTCCTTTTCAATAGCTACGACACCAAGGTGTAGGAGAGGGTGCTACTCCTTTCCCAGGATTGCTCCACTCTACCCTTGATACCTACCTTATACTGCTGAGTGTTAAGCAAGGAGGTATCAAGTACCATTTTTAAAGTCTTTGGTATGACATGACCTGGTCTCATCGGACCATTAGGCGAACAATGTTTTGTCACCCGAGTAATGAAATTTTCAAATTTTCTAGGACATTATTAATAAAAGTTTGGTTTAATTTTCTGGCATATCAACCATTGTTTAATGTCATATCCAGGACTCTCCTTGGGGTGGAGATCTTACCTCTCTGTAGAGATGCAATCAGTGTAATCTATAGCTCCAGCCAAATGGGCCAAAGATTATTTTATGAGTAGAGGTTCGGGAATTGTATTCATAATACATTTATATTTACATTTTAAGGGTAATTGTTTCTTGAGAGAATTTTGCATACAGTTATATATCAAGTATTCTTATCTAATACAAATAATTTGCACACAGTTGTAAGGTTTTAAGTATTCCTGTTCAATACTTTTAATTGTATGGTTTCGAGTAATTATTTCTACATATTAATAGTCATTTGTTCATGGTTTCAAGTAATCAATAATCCTCAGTAAAAAAAATTATAGATTCAAAAAACAATTCTTAATGCAAATAATTTATCGTTATATATATATATTTACCAACCCCTCGCTCGGGCAGGATATGACGCAAGGTCAGTTTTTAAGCGGAGTTTAACAGGTTTTAATTCAGAGTTTTCCTTCTCCTAGACTAGTTGCCTCACCAAGGCTGAAGAACCCAGTCTGTCCTACTATTTACCCATAGCTGGAGGGAGAATGATTGGATTCATACCTTTCCCAAGGGTATTAGTGCTATGTGAAATGCAATCAGTCTCATCCAGGATTTGAACTCGTGTCGTTGTGTCCATTTCCTACGACGATAACCATTAGACCACGGCACTTCACTTTTTTACCCACCCCTTCGCTCGGGCAGGATATGATACAAGGTCACTTTTTAAGCGGAGTTTAACAGGTTTGAATTCAGAGTTTTCCTTCTCCTAGACTAGTTGCAGCACCAAGGCTGAAGAACCCAGTCTGTCCAGGATTTGAACTTGTGTTCGCCGTGTTCATTTCCTACGACAATAACCATTACACCACGGGCACCACGTTATATAGCATCAAGTATTTCTAACAAATACAAATAATTTGCAAATAGATCTATTTGGTTTGCGATCTTTGTTTAATGGCATATCATCTTATCATGAGTTTTGTTAAATATTCCAAAGCCATCTTTGTAGAAGAACAGTAGTGGTACTATTTACCAACCCCTCCGCTCGGGCAGGATATGACACAAGGTCAATTTTTAAGCGGAGTTTAACAGGTTTGAATTCAGAGTTTTCCTTCTCCTAGACTAGTTGCCTAACCAAGGCTGAAGAACCTAGTCTGTCCTACTATTTACCCATAGCTGGAGGGAGAATAATTGGATTGATACCTTTCCCAAGGGTATTAGTGCTATGTGAAATGCAATCAGTCTCGTCCAGGATTTGAACTCGTGTCGCCGTGTTCATTTCCTACGGCGATAACGACTACACCACGGGCAGTAGTGGTACCATTTAAAACATCGCTGGGAGAAACGGGGGTAAGGGAGTTCATACCCTTCACAAAAGGATAAGTAAGAAAGTAAACATAACACAAGTGGATTTCGAACTTGCATGCTATGATGTTGCAGCCCAGCCGATTATTAAGTACACCATGCTCCACCCACCTTATACATGGGACCCTAACAGCTACTATCACGCTGGGTCAGAGTGAACTTAAGAGTAATGACAATGAAGGGATAACCCACACTTCCTAAGTCTACAGAACTAGACCCTCATCATCCGATGCAGTTTAGCGTCATAGCCAGGACACACCATTTTAGGGGATTCTTATGCCTCTGTATAGGATACAGTTAGTGTATTCTAAGCTCCATTGACAAGACTAGTATTTTATCAGACTTCGACTTTATCTAACCACTGATAATGAAAAGAATAAAACCAAAGGTAATACTTACCAAGTTGTTGTTGTAATTCTGGACAGTCCTTTCGATAATGTTCCACAGATCCACATTCTCGACAACACCCACCTGTTAGAAAAGACAAACATTTATTTCAACAGAGAATAAACATGAAAAAAAAAATTTCTGAGAAAGTCAACATAATGAAAAGGAAATCCAAATATCTTAATTTTGAAAAATAATTCTTCTTTAAGAGAATTGAAGAAAGCCAAATTGAAAGTTTTACAATCTTATAAAGAAATGGTGTTTTTATATTACATAAGTAGTTTGAATACATTTTCTTTGGTTTGATTTTATGGCATATTGATTATTATAGGTTATTTAATGCAACATACTCTTTAAACATATATTTAATATATACAATTTGTTTGGTTTGGTTTTATGGCATATCAACCATTGTTGGTTATTTAATCCCAAATCCTGTTTTTACATATATATAGAATATATGATTAGTAAACACATTTTTTGATACACACAATTAAAGGATCAAACAGTTCTATTTCCAACAATTCAATTTAGCATAAGTCAACAAAGTTAAATGGTTCAAAGTATTGCTATGTATTACTAACAATTCAATTAAACACCAGTCATTTGTTTACACACAATTAGATGATCAAACAGTTTTATTTAAAACAATTCAATTTAGTATTAGTCATTTGTTTGCTCACAATCTAAATATCAAGTTCTATTTGACCCATAGATAGGACCCTATCAAGTGCTACCACTCCTGGTCAGAGTTGACCTGGGAGCAATGGCAATGAAGGAGTACTCCACATTCCCCAAAGCTCCAGCATTACTGGAGCCTTACCATCAGATTGTTTAGTGTCATATGCAGGACACTTGTTGAGGAGTTTTACCCTTCTTGCAGAGACGCAGTTGGTGTTTTCTTCAGCCCCAGCCAACTGGGTTCAGTTTAAATACACTGAACATTTAATAACTGATTGATTACAATAAACAAGAAAGATAAAAAACGAGAATTTGTATCAGACTCAGTCAGGATCCAATTTGAATACAAATGATTTTATATATGAATTTCCTGATTAAAAGAGAGGGAAAAAAGGTTGGTAAATTGAAAGAGGAAAGAGAAAAAAGAAAGAAAGTCTGGTGGAAGAAGGAGAGTGATGGGAAGAGAGAAAAAGAGAGACAAAAACTGGTAGGAGAAGAGAGAGAAAAATAAACTAGTTAAAGAAAGAATGACTGGTGAAAGAGGGAGCAAAAAAGAATGACTGGCAAGAAAGGAAAAAAAAGAATGATTTGTGGGAAGGAGGAGAGTGAGAGAGAAACAAACTAAAAGAGAGACCATTGAGGAAGACAAAGTAAGAAACCAGTGAAAGAAAGTCAAAAAGAAAGATTAATGAGCGAGAGAAAGAGAGTCAAAAAGAGAAACAAGTGAGAGAGAAAGAGTTAAAAGAATGTAGAGTGAGAAAGACAAAAAGAGAGACTGGATTGAAAAATAGATGAAAAAGTGAGACTGGAGTAAAAAAAGAGACTGATGGGAGAGAGAGAGAGAGAGAAAAATAGATTAAAGTGGGAGAGATAAAAAAAAAGGGAATTGTGAAAGAGACAAAAATAAGACACCTGTGTGAGAGAGACAAAAATAAGACTCCTGTGTGAGAGAGACAAAAAGAGAGATCAGTAAGAGAGAGAGAGACAAGAGAGACCAGTGTGAGAGAGAAAACTGAAAAGGAAGAGGCTTAAGAAAGACAAAAGAAGAAAAGTTAAAAAGAGACAAAAAAGAGAGAAAGTTGAGACTCATGCTGACACTGCTGTAGTTGGGGTAGTATAGAGGTTCCATATTAGAAAGTAGCCAACAAAATTCTTTTCAGTGAAACAAAATGTCAATAAAAGAAAATAAAAATAGTATACTTACATCATTGCAACAAAATTGTCTTCATCATTATTATTATTATTCAATTCACAATAGGTTTTAAACGAGCCATTGGCCTAATGAGTAGAGTATTTGCCAATGGTCCAGGAGACTGGAGTCCAATCCCAGGTCGAATCATACCAAAGACACAAAAAATAGTACTAGATGCCGTATTGCTTAGCACTCAGCATTATAAGATAAGGATCAAGGGTAAAGTGGAGCAATCCAGGGAAAGGAGTAGCACCCTTCCCTACACCTTGGTGTAGTAGCTATAGAAAAGGGAGCCTTTGGGTAACCCTCGACTAAAGTCCTATTTACCAACCCCTCCGCTCGGGCAGGATATGACACAAGGTCAATTTTTAAGCGGAGTTTAACAGGTTTCAATTCAGAGTTTTCCTTCTCCGAGACTACTTGCCTCACCAAGGCTGAAGAAATCAGTCTGTCCTACTATTTACCCATAGCTGGAGGGAGAATAATTGGATTCATACCTTTCCCAAGGGTATTAGTGCTGCTATGTGAAATGCAATCAGTCTCATCCAGGATTTGAACTTGTGTCACCGTGTCCATTTTCTACAACAATAACCATTACACCAGGGGCACCTCCATAACCCTCAACTAAGGTCGCCAACTTTACTTTATAAAGATATGATAAGCTTATTAGAACTGATAACTGTTTCTAATGCTCTTGTCTTTGTTACTAAGATCTTTTCTCAAACCTTTCTTCCTTATTCTTTATAATTCTTTTCTTTTTCCTTCTATAATTCTTTCTCGTTTCTCAATTTATTTGTTACCCTAAAAGGTTTTTAAATTGGGACTTAGTGTTGTTGAAATCCGTCCTAGATAAAAAAAAATATACCACTTATGAACCATTACATTACCATACTTAGTGTTCTATAGAAGTACAGCCAAACAAAACTGATGAGATAACTTTATAAAAGAAAGAAAGAAAATGTGTAAAGACGAACCATTTGGATAGAGACCCCGAGGATTGTCTGGACATTGTTTAGATAAATGTCCGGTTTCATTACAAATGAAACATTTGGCATAAGCAAGCATCTCTCCTGCAAAAAGAGAAAAAAATAAAGAAATACATGAATCAAAACAAAGAGTGAAAAAAAATTTACAAAGAAAAAAGATGGTTCAATTCTTTTATTAGTAAACAGTATAACATTTTGTTCTTCATTGGTTAGTTAGTGTTTTATAGCATATCAACCTTTGTGGGTTATTTAATGCCAAATCCTGTTTTTTATATATATATATATATATATATATGATTTGTAAGAGAAGAGTGTTTTGGTAACTTTATTTTTAAATGAGTTAATAATAATATTAATGATTTGTTTGCACACAGTGAAATGGTTTTAAGTATTCCTAACAATTCTATTTTATATCAATTTTTTGTGTTAACATAGTTAAATCCTTTCATGTATTGCTATTTATCAAGTATTCCTATCTAATACAAACAATTTGCACACAACAGTATGGTTTCAAATAACTAATAATGATAATCCTTAATAAATGATTAAACTGTTCTATTTCACCCATATAAGGGAATCTAACAGGTACTCCCACACTAGGTCAGAGTGGACCTGAGAGTAATTGTAATGAAAAGGTACACAACATTCCCCAAACTCCAGAAGTGTCACCATCAAATGCAGTTTAAATTAGAGAACTGAATAATAACTTACCTTTCATTTTGCACTGGTTCAGGGTGTGTTCTGTGGACCCACACTTGAAGCAAAGTCCTGAAGCTTCTTCAGTTGCATCAATTTTGGGACAGGAGGCCATATCATGGCCTGGTTGACGGCATTTAAAACAGATCTAAAAAATGACAAAATACAAAATGATTGATTTATTTTTAAGCAATGTATCTACTCAACCCCTCTGATGAGTAGAGTGCATCACAAGATGAATTTTTAAGTGAAGTGAAATGAGTTTGAGTTCAGAGTTTTCCTTCTATAAAGGTGGCCATATCAAGGTTAAAAAGATCAGTCTGGCCTACTATTTACCCATAACTAGAGAGGGAATAGTTGGATCCATACCTTTCCAGAGAGTATTAATGCTTTATGAAACGGAAACAGCCTTGTCAAGGATTTGAACTTGGGTTGTCATGCCCTTTTTTAATGACAATAACCCTTACACCAAAAGTACATTGATTTTAAAGGTATGTCAACCCATGTGGGGTTATTATATGCCAAGAGATTAAGGAATTGGGTACATTATAAGTTTATATTTATAGTTTTTGAGTAATTTTGCAAGAGTTTGTTGCACACACTTATAAGATATCAAGAACTTCTATGAAATCCAAATAATTTGCAAATAGCGCTACTTGACTCATATATGGGAATCTAACAGGTACTACTTGTCCACATTCAAGTGGATCTGGAAGTAATAGCAATAAAGGAGTACTTGACACACCCTAAAAATCCAGAATTGGAGCATCAGCATCAAATTCAATTTAGGGTCATACTTAGGACTCATCATGGTTGGTTGGTTGGATTTGTGATATGTCAACTCTCGTTAGGTTATTTTATACTGAAGTCAGTTTAATGATTATGGTTTCTAATTGTATAAAGTATAAAAATCTATCTTCACAATCATTTTAAAGAAGCAAACACTTTATTATCTCAAGCTGATCTATTTGACTCATAGATGGGACCTGAACAGATATTACCACTTTTTTTTGTTTGGTTTCTTTGTTTCAACCTTTGTGGGTTATTTAATGCCAAAGCCATCCAAGTAGAACAACAGTAGAACAATTTAACCCATAGCTTTCACAAGGGTATCAGTCTGAATGTGAACATAATAGCAAGTTTGGGGTTTGAACTTGCTTACTTAAACCATTACACAACAACGACTACCACTCAGGATCAGGGCGGGGGTCTTCGTGGTGTCATGGTTAAAGCGATGAACTGCAGTATCGTAGTAAGCGAGTTCGTACTCCAGTTGAGCTATTACGTTCACTTTCAGGCAAATACCCTTGGGAAAGGTATGAACCCCCTTATCCTCCCAGCTATGGGCTAAATAGTACCACTACTGTTCTTCTAGGAGAATGGCTTTGGCATTAAATAACCTACAAAGGTTGATATGCCATTAAAAAAAGAAACCAAATCAAACCATCAGGATCAGGGTAGATCTGAGAGTAATAACAAAAAAAGGAATAACTCCATATGCTCCAGAAGTGGAGCCTCACCATCAGATATAGTTTAGTGTCATAACCAAGACACTTTTTTCGAAGGGAGGGGGTCCTATGTCTGTGTAGGGCGTAAGTCAGTGTATTCTAGGTCTTGCTGACAAGGTAGACATCAGAAATGGCAGAAACTTTGTATGTATTATTACGAAAAGCAAATTACGAATTGTACCCACAATTTACCTTGTTCGTTTCCTTGGTGTCAATTCTCTTCAAACGTCGCTTCTCACGTTTGCGGTCTCGTCGCATAAAATCAATCATCATTTCCTTTTCTGCTTGGGCTGTTTTGGATTTGGTCTTTCCATTCTTGGCACGCTGCTTCAAGAAGTTCTCAGCAGCCAATTCCATAGATGAATGCTTATTTGATTTATGCTTTTCCACTCCAGTGGGTTTCGATGACTGTTGCTGCTGTGACTTGGAAGAACTAAGTTCATCCCAGGAACTTCCTTGGTGAGGCCTTTTCTCTGTGGCCACTAAACTTCGACGAGCCCACCGAGTCATCTTGTGGAGATTTTAGAACTGGAAAAAAAAAAAAAAAAAAAAAAAAGGTTTGTTCATTTGTTGAAACTACTGTACAAAAAAAAAATTGAGTCTCTTGAATTTTTTTAAACACGATAGTAGTTGAGTTGGCAATTGAAGTTGAGGGCGACCCGAAGGCTCCCTTTTCAATAGCTACTACATCAAGGTGTAGGGGAGGGTGCTACTCCTTTCCCTGGATTGCTCACTTTACCCTTGATGAGTGTTAAGCAAGGAGGTATCAAGTACCATTTTTTAAGTCTTTGATATGACTCAAGCTGTGATTGAACCCTGGTCTCCCGGACCATTGATGAACACTACTCTTTCAGAAAAATTGTATTTTTTGGATTAGCACTGATTTTCAGTTTGATAGATTAATTTTATCGGCATATCAAACCATTTACAGTTATTTTATCATATTTACCAACCTGCTCAGGCAGGATATGACACAAGTTCAATTTTTAAGCAGAGTTTAACAGGTTTTAATTCAGAGTTTTCCTTCTCCTAGACTAGTTGCCTTACCAAGGCAGAAGAACACAGTCTGCCCTACTATTTACCCATAGCTGGAGGGAGAATAATTGGATTCATACCTTTCCCAAAGCTATTAGTGCAATGTGAAATGCAATCAGTCTCGTCCAGGATTTGAACTCGTGTCGCCATGTCCATTTCCTACGATGATAACTATTACACCACAGGCACCTCCTAATTGCATTCATTGTATGTTGATATTTACATTTTTTTTGTTGTTGTTGTTTCTTCTGTTTTTTTGCTCATGGTCCAATTAAATAAAAATAATTTTTAAACAGATCTATTTGACCCATAGATGAAACCCTAACTGATACTTTTACTCCACATCAGAGTGGGCCTGGGAGTAATGGCAATAAAGGGGCACTTTACACTCCTCAGATCTCCAGAACTGGAGCCCCACCATCAGATGCAGTTAGGTGTCATACTCAGGACACTGCTTTTTTTAAGTCCTCCACAATAGATACAGTCAATATATTATTCTAAGCCTTGCCAACAGGTTTGTTTGGTAATTTGGTTTAATGGCATATCAACCCTTGAGAATTATTTAATGCCAAACTGTTTTTATTTATATATATATATATAAATTGTCATCCATAGACAGACTGTTTCGTAGTATCACAACACTTTAGAGCGGCTAGACACCCAAGACGCTTCAAGATTGGATTGAAACCCACTTAACTTTACGCTAGACTTGGTATCTTACCACTCAGCCATTTCAGCAACTTACATCAGCTAAGGAATTATAATACATTTTGTATTAGGTTTTGTTTGTTTACATTTTGTGCCATCAGATACCAGAGTGATCAATTCGTTAGAAGAGTTTTGTATGACATGTGATGTGTGTGTGACTTGTAAGAGAATATTTTTTAGGTAACATTATTTTTAAACACGTTAGAGCTCATTTCTTTGCATACAGTTCAATGGTTTCAAGTATTGCTATCAAATACTAATAAATCTATTCAATATCAATCATTTGTTTCCACACAGTTCAAATGGTTTCAAGTATTGCTATCTAATACTAATAATTTTATTACATATTAATCATTTATTTACACACAATTTAAATAGTTTTAAGTATTGCTATCTATTTCTCATAATTCTTTTTCATATTAATCATTTGTTTACACACAGTTTAAATGGTTTCAAGTATTGCTATCAAATTCTAATAATTCTATTTAATATCAATTATTCTTTACACAGTTTAAATGGTTTCAAGTATTGTTATCAAATTCAAATAATTCTATTACATATTAGTCATTTATTTGTATACAATTAAATGGTTTCAAGTATTGCTATCTAATTCAAATAATTCTATTTAATATTAAACATTTGTTTACACAGTTTAAATGGTTTCAAGTATTGCTATCAAATTCTAATAATTCTATTTAATATCAATTATTTGTTTACACAGTTTAAATGGTTTCAAGTACTGCTATCTATTTTAAATAATTCTATAATATATTTGTAATTTATTTTCACACAGTTTAAATAGCTTCAACAGTTGCTCACTCAGTGCAATTCACTCCCAGCCCCTGCCTTTTAGCATTTTTAAGATAAAATAATGTTGGATACTTGTTTACTGTATGAGCAATTTGAAAAACAAGGTTGGGACAATCATATAAATGCTAGGGCTTAACATGACCAGCCGAGTGATCAAATCTGGCCACTCAGACCAACCGTTTAGCCCAATAAAGGTCAAAGTGAAGTGTTGCAGATTAGTTGACAACTTCAGTCACTAGATCACAGACTGTTCAGCCACTCAAGCATTACGGGTCACCACCCACAGAACAAAAAAAGAAACAATGAAGTTTAGCAATACATAACAAACGAGAAAACACTCATGCCTTAAACTTTTTCTTTTTAATAAAACTATCTCTTCTCTGTCTCTTATTACTGACTAGCTCTTTTGTACTATACCCAAAAGTGAGTAATCTTCAATGTTTCCTGTCAATAGTCCACCATCTTTAGAAAGCAGGTATTACACAGTCTACTGTCCCACTTCCTCCAATATAGTCGTTCATGCTGTAGGGATGTAATATATAACTATATTAGGCATGCCTATTAGTAACTTTGTAGGGTGTTACATAAAAGCCCTGGAAATCTGTTCCCAACTAATTTTTCTCTCTGTTTTTTGAACATTAGAGATGTTGTCTCTAACTCAGCCAGGGAATGGTAAAGCCACATGGCTATATTACCAACATTTGATGAACATTAGAGATGTTGTCTCTGACTCAGCCAGGGAATGGTAAAGCCTTATTGCTATATTACCAGAATTGGTTGAGTAAGCCTTTTTCGATTTTAAACCCTTTTCAAATACTACTTGTTCATTGAGCAAAATATGTATAATTCAGCTATGGGACACATTTGTGGATACTTTCATATAAAAATTTGTACCCATGCAAACAACTCTACAGTTTGATTGGTTAGGTTTTACAGCATATCAATCATTGTAGATTATTTAATGTTAAATCCTGTTTATACATATATTAAATATATGACTTGTAAAGGAAAAAGTTTGTAGATAACATTTTTAAACAAGCCAGAACTCATACATTTGCACACAGTTAAATGGTTTCAAATATTGCTATGTAACACTAACAATTTGATTTAAGCTCAGTCATTTGTTTACATACAGTTAAATGGTTTTACATACATGTGTAACATATTGACCTTCGACGGAGCTATCAATCAAGAAACAGGTGCATCCGGTCGAAGATATCAGAATATCAGCTTGACCTGTAGACGTTGTTGAATTCGATGCAGATGCGATGCCCACAGGAAGTAGATGGGCATCAAACAATTATATAACCAGGTGCCACAGACGGTTTGAGTTAGTTGGAGTCCGAGGCAGGCAGAGTTCAGTTTGAGTTGCAGTCACAGTTCGAGTTCCAATCGCAGTTGGGGACAAGATGCCCTTGTGAGAGCCAGCGCCAGACAGAGGGCTTGGGCCCTCAGGACCCCCAGTTGAGCAGCCCAACAGAATGAGGAAGAAGTGCTGCTATAATACAGAGGAACTTGGGGTTAATATGTGGCAGTCTGTTCCGTCTCCAACTCACCTTTCACACATAACCAACATCAACCCTTTCGCAACCCTTTCGAGAATAAAGTGTGAGAGGTGTATTTTTCTAAAGAAGTGTGTTCATTCACCATTATTGTTGATTAAGTTTCCACATGTATATGTATACGTATAGTTATATCATGGCTATACAACATATGATTTTTCAGTAAATAGTTTGTAGGCAATCTTATTTTTAAATGAGTCAGAGTTAATTTGTTTGCACACAAGTCAAATGTTTTCAATTAATTGTATCTAATTTTAATCATGTGAAGTGGTTTCAGATATGGTTCATACAAATAGTTTCATTTGCACACAGCTGAATGGTTTCAAGTATTGCTATTCAACACTAATAATGCTATTCAACAGTATTCATTTATTTACACACAGTTAAATGGTTTCAAGTATTTCTAAGTAACACTAACAATTCAATTTAACATCAGTCATCTGTTTGCACACAGTAAAATGGTTAAACAGTTCTATTTGATCCATAGATAGGACCTTATCAGGTACTACCACTCCAGGGTAGAATGGACCTGGAAGTAATAAAATGAAAGAGTACTCTGCATTCCCCAAAGCTCTCGGACCGGAGCCTCACCATCAGATGATTTAGCATCATATCCAGGACATTTATTAGTCACCCCTCTGCAGAGATGCAGCAGATTGGGCATACAGTTCAATCGGTTAAAGCATCAGTTTAGTAAACTGGAAGTTGTCAGTCTGAATCCCACCAGGTATTAAACTGTTTATAACCATAAGTATGAAATATGTGCAGATGAAGTCAACTCTATAAATCAGTTAAGAGACATCAGACCCTTCACTTTTAGTTTATTAGACTGTTACTCTAAATAAGTAAGCTATATAGTCAACCTAGTCACATTTATTCTTTTTGATGCCACCTCCATCAATATTGTGCATATAAAATGTGAAATGTTCTAGTAACCAAGCTTATTTTGGTTTTTCTTCCACTTCGTTCAGTGTTAGTTTATCACATCACCCTGTCGGCTGTCGCTGTTGAATATGCCAACCACACCTCTGCAAAGAGTAAGACTCCTACCTCAAACAAGGCTATTAATTGGCTGTGGATGACAAACCCTTCAGAACAAGACCCTGGTCGCTGAGCAGTTTGTGACCTAGCAACCAAAGTGGTCAAGTGACCTGCAACAATCAACCTTGGCCATTACTGCACTAGACCGGTGATCAGAGAGGCCAGTCATGTCAAGCCCAAGCATCTAAATGATCTGCCAAATTGCATTCTTCAATTTATGGTTTGATTTTTATGGCATATCAACAATTGTGGGTTATTTAATGCCAAATCCTCTTTATAGTAAAGTTGGCGACTGTAGTTGAGGGTGATCTGAAGGTTCCCTTTTCAATAGCTACTACACCAAGGTCTAAGAAAGAGTGCTACTTTATTCCAAGGATGCTCCATTTTACCCTTGATCTTCACTTTTTTGAGTGCTTAGCAAGGCAGCATCAAGTACCATTTTTAAAGTCTTTGCTATGACTTGACCTGGGATTGAACCTTGGTCTCCCAGACCATTGGCAAACACTCTACTCATTAGGCCAATACATATATATTAAATACATGATTTCTAAACAAATTTTGTATATACGATTTTTAAATGAGCCTGAGCTCATTATTTTTTCTTTTTTGCAGACAGTTAAATGGTTTCACTAATTTCTATCTTGTACACATAATTCTATTTACTACTAATAATTTGTTTGCACACAGTTTAATGTTTTCAAGTATTGCTATGTATAACTAACAATTCAATTAAACATCAATCATTTGTTTACACACAGTTAAATTATTAAACACTGCTATTTCAAAAAATTCAATTAAGCATAAGTCATTTGTTTGCACACAGTTTAAATGTCAAACAGTTCTGTTTGACATACAGATAGGTGCTACTAGAGTGGACCTGAGAGAGATGGCAATGAAGAGGTACTCCATATTCCCCAAAGCTCCAGCACAACTGGATCCTCACCATCAGATTGTTTAGTGTCATATCCAGGATGCTCATTGGAGGAGTCTTACTCCTCTACAGAGATGCTGTCAATGTATTCTACAGCCCAAGCTGACTAAGCAAGCTCTTATGGTAAACACATATCCAACTCTATTTTATTCTAAATGAGCTGGTAGATGGTCACTGAGGTCGAACTGTGCTGAGATAGTAATACTTGACACCATTAAGTTGTGTGCAAACAAATGAGTTCTAACTCATTTAAAAATAAAGTTACTTACAAATTATTCAATTACGATATATATATATATATATATATATATATATACATATATATACATATATATATATATATATATATATATATATATATATATATATATAAAAACAGTATTTGGCATTAAATAACTTGCAAGGGTTGATATACCATTAAAGACTAAACCAAACCAGTATATCATGGATATACTAATGCTAATATTGGTCCTTAGAAAGAGGGGATTTGACTAAATATCTTCCCTATCACCAAACATTCTCATATCATGAAAGAGGGAAAGGAGGAATTTATATTCATAAAAGTATTTATTATATTTCTTAACTCCAAAGCTTATTTTATGCAAACGTCTAAAGACTGAGACGATACTACCGAATAAAAATTCATCATACAACTAAGACTCCATCATTTTAGGCCAGATTTCAATTGTATTTTCAGATTTTTGTTAGAATCTTGCCTGGAAAAGTTTTCAACTCTACAAGATATAACTCGGACTGGTTTTTAGGTGGGATCTGACTTTCACTTTTCCTCTCTTTATGTCCACCGCTTGTAAGAGTGTTTGATCACTCTCTAGAAGTGGAGCCTCATCACCAGATGCAGTTTAGTGTCGTACACAGGACTCCCCTTTTTGGTAGGGTCTTACCCCCTCTGGAGGGAATTCAGTCAGCATATCCTAAGTTCCATTGACAGGGCAACCCAAAGACTGGGATGTACCACTCTTGACCCTCCAAGTAGTATGCAAGATGTTAAACTTATGTGGAGACCCCCCAAAAAGTCAGTTTCCAAACTTTTTTATGAATACTACTTTATGAAAATTGTATGTAGTAGTGTTAGGGCCCCCATATCATAGTTTTGGGGATGAGGCATAAAATCTTAGCACAAGCCCTGGAGTAAACCCTTGTATGAGTTTACGAGCATGATAAATGTAAAAAGAATTTGACTGTGACTAAACAACTAAGTTATTGAAACACAAGAAGGTTTTATATATATATAAACTGTCCATTGCCATAGTAGATAAAGTGCTTGCCAATGGTCCAGGAGATCAAGGCACAACGAAGACTCAAAAAATAGTACTTGATGCCTCCTTGCTTTACATGTAGCATTATAAGGTAAGGATCAAGGATAAGTGGAGCAATTCAGAGAAAGAAGTAGTGTCCTCCTCTACACCTCAGTGTAGCAGATATTGAAAAGGGAGTCTTCAGGTCACATTTGACAGCAGGCGGCCAACTTACTTATATATACATTATACATTAAAATAAGGTTTGCAAATGATTTCAAATTTGGTATTTAGGTTTTAGGGTTTTATGATTTTATACACTTGAGTTGTACTCGTATTTGAGGCATTGTCTTCTTCAAGAGATTCAATCCCAATTTCAAATCATTTGCAGATTTATTCATTCAAAAATACTTATTTTTCTCTCATTGGACCAACAACAACTATATATATATATATGTGTGTGTAAGCTAGCAACCATATTTGAGGACAACCAGAAGGCTCCCTTTTCGATAGCTATTACACCAAGATGTAGGGGAGGCCACTACTCCTTTCCCCTTGATATGTAACTTTTATTGCTGAGTGTTAAGCAAGAAGGTATCAAGTAACATTTTTAAAGTCTTTGGTATTAATTTCAAATATGACAAATTTCCAGAACAGAGGAAGTTATTTTTCTGAATGGAAAACCAGTAAAAGTATTAGAAAAAAAACCTCTTTGGTGGCAATTTTTAAGCAGGGGTCATACGAGCTCACTTATGCATAAAAAACAACAAACCAGAAAAAAGTAAATACCTTAAATAAAAGCAATGATATCTTAAGAATTGGAATGTTTATGTATCCCGTACAATTTATTTTAATCAAAAAAATTAAAATGTGCCTCTTCTTTGAGAAGACAATTCACCTTTCACGCAGAGATTTTAAAACTGGATAATTACGAATCACGACCAACCAAATATAAAGTATCTATATGATCGATCAAAGAGATAATAGAACCTAAATGAAGTATAATCCAAAAATACACTCCTATATTCTTCAACAAATAACTCAATAAAAAATCTACAATTTCGTTAAATAACATACACGTGTTGTTCGTAAAAATAAACGAATAACAGTCCACCTTTAAACAAAGTTTAACATTATATTACGCTTTCAAATAAAATTTATGAACTATATTATCCAAACATTAAATGCTGTTTTTTGTTTGTTTGTTTTAAGTCAACTTACGTTTAAATCCAAAAGTTTTATCGGCTCAAATACCAAGTCGTGCTTAAACGGAAGTAAAGGAACGATAAACAAAAAAATATCAATGCAAGGACGATAACTCTGATTTATGAATAGTTGTCTCCCTTGGGCTGCACATGCCTTTTTATAGTTTTTCCATTATAACTAACTTTGACAGGAGTAAGTTTATTTGTTAATTATTGCTTAATGGTCTTAAGTGAAGGGTTCAAATCTCACCAGGTGCCCCATACTGTTATCCTTGTTCGAAGTCTCTCTTCTTCAATAAAAAATTGAGTTTTTATACACATTTTTATTACTTCTTTTTATTACTTCTTTTTGTTTATTTTATGTTATGTTATATATAAATATATATGTGTGTGTTTGTGCATGTGTATGTGATCATCATCATCATCAAGTCATGCTGATAGAACGGAGCTCTCTCTCTCTCTCTCTCTCTCTCTCTCTCTCTCTCTCTCTCTCTCTCTCTCTCTCTCTCATCCATCGCTCCTGGTAGCTCAGCTAGACTTTATCCAGTGTCCGCACAGAGCTAATGCATGTAAGGCCTTGCTGGTCGGCCAACACTGGCGCGGTCAAGTGTGGGAGTCCCAAAGAAAACGTCCATGAGAAATTCGTCCTTACTTCCCCAGCAGTGTCTAACATGTCTTGTTCGATTTCCATTGGGGGTTTATGAGACTGGAGATAGGTGGTTGTACACCTGCTGTTTTGTAGGGTGTCGCCTCCACTACTTGTCCAAAACTGCACGTAGCGATCTGGAGTAGTTTCCATTTAACTTTTTCTCCGTGCGTTTTGTTAGAATCCAGATAGTGCATCCATAGCAGTATCAACACAGAATATATATATATATATATATATATATATATATATATATATATATATATATATATTGTGGGGGTTATATGTTATTTGGTTATCTCAGTAGATGTGCGTCCGTACTTTACGGGTATTGCTCTCTAAATTATTTCCACCACAAATACAATACAAAACTTTACAATCGAGTGAAAGAAATGGAATAGAACACAACGAACATTAAACAACAAACAATTTAAAATGCATATAACAGAATATGAAAACAAATGAAATACATGATGTGTAAATGGCCTTTTGGAAAATAAAGTTTGGCAAGAAGAAAATAAATTTGTTTAAAGGTGTGTGTATGTTAACGGAGTCCGTAAATAAGTCGTTCTTACTTACATCAAATTCATAGCGGGTTTTATGATTATGGCGACAGCGTGTCGCGTTGATGAAAGTAGTTTGTCGGGTTTTCTTTTGAATGTGATTCGCGGTCATGAACTTTAGTTGATGAAAGAAAGGAATTTGCCGGACAGAGTATTCGGCTACTGCTTTACTGACTTAGTGGCTTGTGGTTTAGTCTTAGTCTTAGTGTGTTATTTATACCGTGATAGTGGATCAAAGAATCGTCCTAAAATTTTGGCACGTAGACATTTATTGATCAATCAGATTTGTATTTTACTATTTTATTTTAGATCCTAAATATTTTCTGTTAGTTGACTTCCGATCCTATTTTTCTAGAATGTTCTATTCTATGTTTTTAGCTGATTGGTTGAAAAATATAAAAATGTAACTTAAATGCTAATGCAGTTTTGATCTTAAATTTCTAGAATGTTCTTAAGTATGTTTTTATTGCTTAAGACTAGAAAAATGCGTATCCTATATACCCCCCTTGCAGATTGATAAATATTGAAAATATTTATTAATGTGTAACATAAGTCTTAAAATGTTTCGGCCAATGTACCTTTCTTCCAGATTTTGTGGTGATGTTTGCAGGTGTATTTGTCGGCGTGGAGGTTGGTTTGGACAATGTGATTTTTGTTGTAGTTGTAGATTGTTCGGTCGTACTTTCCGTTATTGGTAAGTCCAAGTACGCCAGTTTTAGTCTGTCTATGGAGACAGTATCAAATTTGCCTTTTATGGTGAGTTTAAAATATTTGGGGTGTCTTTCAACTACCTGGAAAGGTCCGGAGTAAGTAGGACATAAAGGTTTTTTGACTGCATCATTTTGAATAAAAACGTATTTGCAGTCGTGAAGGTCTTTTGGTGTGTAAAGTTCTTTTGTTTGTGTTCTTGTGGGTGTGTAAACTAAATCGTTCATTTTCTGTTTAAATTTTTTTACAAATGTTGTAGTATGTTGTAAGGAAATGATTTTTTCACAAAATTGTTCTATTCTATGTTTTTAGCTGATTGGTTGAAAAATATAAAAATGTAACTTAAATGCTAATGCAGTTGTGATCCTAAATTTCTAGAATGTTCTTAAGATTGTTTTTAGTGCTTATTTTAAGACTAGAAAAATGTGTATCCTATAATATATATACTGTGCTCATTGCCTGTTGCTAATGACCCAGGGTAACATAAGTAGCCCTACTACGACGAATTTTGCATGGGCACCGTACTATTTCTGTACAGCAGTAATCGTGAGATCAAATAGCTGTGTGCCTTGTGGTCCGAGAATTGTGTCACGGACAGCCGCTTCGGATTGATTTTTCTGGGACTGTCTCTTTACCAATCTTTTGTAGGAAGCGTAGTTAAATTTTTGTTGTTCTATTGTTTCTCGAGAATCAAGCAGGTTCCTGATTTCTTTCTGTGTGCTAAGTATTTCTCTCGGCATGTTAAGACTCAATTACACCAACGCAAAGAATCTTACTTGTTTATTTGTTTGTTTGTTTGTTTTAGATTATTCTTCAGTCAATAATTAATCAAAATACAATTGATTTTTAAACAAGAGAGAGATCAAGAAAAAGAGAAAAGCTGACAATTAGTTATTTCTCTTGGTTCGCTTCTAATACCAACAATAAAACTCTTCGATTTGGGAGATCAAAACTTTCTTGACTGCAGTGTTTTTGGTCTCTCGGGTGGTATAATTGTTAACAAGCAAACATTCCCGAGTGAGCTTAAGTTTCAGTGGGTACCCAATTCATCGGCCTTGTGCCACATCTAAGTAAAAGGCTTTGTAAATTTCTTCTTTTGTTCAAACACACAATCTGGCATATTTCTCTACTGTCACGGTCGAATACTCACAGACGTTTAGTCCTCTCTGACCTGATATATGAGACGTCTCCCTTTACTACTTAAAAAAAAAAAAAAAAAAAAACAAAGAACATCACCTAAATTTTCGGAGCATCCAGCTATAGATGGACGGTATGCTGTCTGGACTATGTTATTTATTTTGTCGATGTGAGGCCGACCAGTGATTTAGTTTATTCATTCAGATCAATCAACTCCATCTACCTCCAGGTACAATATCACACTCACACACACATACACACACATAATTATGAATTTACACACACACACACACACACACACACACACACACACACACACACACATATATATATATATATATATATATTTATATGTATATATATATATATATATATATTGCTGTAGCTCCAAAGAGAGAAGGAAATATTTCAAAATGAGTAGGTCCACGAAAAGATTTGTGCTTTTATATCTCTTCGTGGACCTACTAATTTAAAAAACATGTATAGTCCAGAAGGCAGGGGCTGTAGAATACACCGACAGCATCTCTGCTGAGGAGCAAGACTCCCACTCCTCAACAAGCGTCCTAGATATGATTCTAAACAATCTGATGTTGATAAACAACCTCTGGGTATCATATAGTCACAATTTATAACCCACGAGAAAAGATAAATCCCAACATAATTTAACGTGGGGCCCAGACAACAGGTTTAGGTGTCAGGATCGGAAGGTGTTCCCTTGATAGCCATTAGAAGGTATCCGACCTACATTCAGGAAATATTGTCTGTTCTACTTTCAGCGACCAAAACAACCACTCAACTCAGAGACTCTAGAGGAAAAATGAACCCGAGAAGACAACAAAAATGTACTCCACTAATATCTTAAGTAAAAGTAAAGTTAGCGACCATAGTCGAGGGTGACCCGAAGGCTCCCTTTTCGATAGCTACTACACCAAGGTGTAGGGGAGGGCGCTACTCCATTCCCAGGATTGCTCCACTTTACCCTTGAACCGTACCTTATAATGCTGAGTGTTAAGCAAGGTGGTATCAAGTACCATTTTTAAAGTCTTTGGTATGACTCGACCTGGGATTGAACCCAGGTCTCCCGGGCCATTGGCGAACACTCTAACCGCTGAGTAACCCAAATAAAGAGAGTGTAGAAAGAATCATTGAAATTTGGGGAAATCCACTAGATTTCATACAAGCCAAAGACTTGCTCATAAGCTAGAATGATTTTTTAAGAAAGGTTAGTTTTCTGCCCTTAAGACACGAGAAATATACCAACAAGTAAATAGGGAAGAATATTAACAACCCTTACCTGTCCGAACTGAAAAGCTAAATATTGAACCGCAAGATCACCAAAAACAAATTGAAACGCAAAAGTATGAAAACCAAAACACCACTCATCCCAATACCATAAAACAAGAGTAAAAAATAAATGTAGAGTTTATAAAGAAAATCATGACTGAAAAAAGACTTTATTATGATCCCTCACAAACTACCACTAGAAAAAAGTCGCGAGAGAAACTGAAAATATGAACAAATTATTACCAAATGTCCCAACAGACGACATCACTGAATTAATCGAGCTAACCTATGCAAGAAAGAAATTAGCCTGCAATAATATCGGTGTTCCTCTTAGGAACCCTAACAGAAATGCAAAAACTGGATTGGAAATAAAGTGAGAGGGACATGTTAAAAAAATCTACGACAACAAGCAAAGATGCTAAGGAAAGAAAAGACATAGGGATATGTTGAGAAGAAAAGACAAGAAATATCCCAACGGACGATATTACTGAATTAATCGAGCTAATCTATGCAAGAAAGAAATTAGCCAGCAATAAAATCGGTGTTCCACTTCGAAACGGGAACAGAACAACAAAAATTGGACAGGAAATAAATTGAGAACGACATGTCCAAAGATCTATGACAACAAGCGAAGATCCTAAGGAAAGAAAAAACATTAGGATATGTTGAGATGAAAAGACAAGAAGAGATACAAGAGACTTAACGACTTAAAAGATACCGAAACAGGGTTAAGCAAAACAACAAAAACTGGACTTTTCGGAAGAACATTCAACCCATAAGTATGTGGAGAATGCACGAGAACATACCTACAACTGGATGCAAAGGAAGCAAAACTATTTTAGAGTAAAATATGCGAACAGAAAGAACATAACAGAGGGGCCGAATGGATGACTGAAACGTGAAGAGAATTACAAGGACAAGAAGAAGGACCTGAGGCGATAATACACGTGGAATCTCAAAGAGAAGCGCTGAAAACAGTACCGAACCAGAAAACGCCGGGCTATAATGGCATACCAAAATTATGGTTTTAAAAATCCACGTCTATCCACGAAAAACTGGCTCTTGAACTGAGTAGATGCTTGGAAGAAACAAATATGCCCGAATGGGTGACTAAAGGAAAGACCACGTTGAACCAAAAAGACCCCTGAAACCTCCCACTATAGACTGTAAACGTGTCTACCTATGATGTGGAAAATCCTAACAGTACAGATTAGGAAGGAAATCTATTACTCGCAAGTTAGCCGCGGACTGTTTCCCAAAGAACAGAAAGGATGTGTAGCAGTCACAGATCTATTTCCTCTCGCGAATCAATGCCCCCACCAAGTGATTCGGTCACACACTGACCAATCAGAGATAAAGCGCATTGATTCTTTCTTTCTCTCTTGAACTATTTTTCTATCCCTTTTTGAAAGTCACGTCAAGTCAGAGAGCACCTAGTTAGCAGGCAAGACAGACCTCTCGCGTCCTCTGCTACGGACATTCCACATGGAAAGCCATCACTGAAGAACACTCTGCTACTAGCTTAACACACAGAAGAACTAGCCTTGCGGCAGTCACGCGAGCTACTTGCTACAGTGACACACACATCCTACAAGCTCAAGGACCAACATACCATTCGGCGATACCAAAAGGAACCTTTTCTCACTCTGACTCGTTTACTTCTACTACAATAATAAACCTTTCGTTGTTGTATTTTCAAAAGAAGTTTCGTTATTTGTATTGTCAATTAATCTATAGTGTTATGGAAATTAACCACATTAAAAACACTAAAGATACCACAAGGGAACAAGAAGAACAGGTGATCTACTGTATCAGCACATCCTCAAGGGGAGCAAAACGAGGCGGAAAAATGTAGCCATAGGGGAGATTAACAACAGAAAGGTTTATGGCATGGTCAAGTAAACTTACGTGCCATAAAATGTACAAAAATTTCCGATAAAGTCGTAAATTTCTAGATAAATGCCATGAAAAATAAGAGGGGGAAGTTGACCACGGGAAGACACCCTTGTAGAGGTAAAAATCCAAAGAGGCCTATTAAAGGGAAACTCATTCTCGCCACTGCTCTTCGTTATATTAATGATGCTACTTAACTACGTACGTAGGACGTGTAAAAGTGTTTACAAATTTACAAAATCACAAGATTAATCACCATAATATATATATGTTATCAAGATATTTGCTAAAAATGAAAACAATTGGTCAACCTGATACAAACAATAAGAATATACAACCAGGATATAGCAATAAAATTTGACAGTGAAAACAGGTCATGCTCATAATGAAGCAGACGCTATCAAACAAGCGGCGATGAAAGAATAAATAAGAAAAGATTACCTCAGACGAACGAGAAAGCTCTACAAAACCAAGCTCTGAAGCAGGAATGTCATCAAAGGGATTAATATTTGGGCTGTCTCCATTGTAAATACTCAGGATCCTTCTTGAAATGGGGAGGAACTTAAACAAATGGAGCATAGAACAAGAAAGTACCGAATGTATAAGGCCTTATATTCGAGAAATGACACAGACAGATGATATGTGTCAAGAAAAGTAAGAAGAGAAGAACTAGTCAGCATTGAAGATAGCGTCAATGCATCTATGTGACTACTCGAAGACAACATTAAAAAGAGTAAAGAAAGATTAATTACAGCAACCAGAAACAGCACTGACACCATAAAGATAAACAGAACAACAATAACTTAGAAACGGAAATAGGAAGAAAAACAACTGTACGAATATTTCAAGCGACAAAGTGACGAAATCTCACACGAGAAGATTTGGACATGGCAAAGAATCGGAGACTTTAAGAGAAAAACTGAATCTCTTCTAATAGCTTCACAAAACATAACCATAAGGACCAATTATGTTAAAGTGAAAAGTGATAAGACACAAGAGAATAGTAAGTGTAGTTTATGTGGTAATAGAGACGAAGCGATTTATCACATCATAAGTGAATGCAGCAAACTAGCGTAAAGGGCGTCTAACACAAGCAACGTCAGGGTGGGGAAGTTGATCCACTGGGAACTGTGCAAGAAGCATATAATTCTTTTGGATTGTAAGATACAAACAGATCACCTAATCCCTGCCAGAAGACAAACAGATCACCTAATCCTTGACAGAAGACAAACAGATTACCTAATCCCGGCCAGAAGACCAAACCTTGTGATAATAAACAGAAAAAGAGAACCTACCGCATAGTGTACTTTGCCGTTCCAACGAACCACAGAGGGAAAATCAAAGAAAACGAAAAGAGAAATAAGTACTTGGACCTTGCCTGAGAACTGAGAAAGCTATGGAACTTAAAGGTGATTGTGATACCATTTGCAATAGGCGCGCTTGGAACAGTCTTCAAAAGCTTAGTAAGGTGGCTGGAAGAGAGGGAAATTGAAAGACAAGCCGATTACATCCAAATTACAACATTGTTAAGATTTGTCAGAATACCGAGAAGAGTCCTGAAGACCTGAGGAGATTTGCAGTCACTCAGACTCCAGTGAAAGACCATTAGGGTGATACTTATGACATTGATGCATCAATACAGGGACTCGAGGATTATATCAAAAAGAGTAAAGAAAGACTAATTAAAGCAATGAATAACAGCATTGGCAACATAGAGAGAGAGAGAAACAACAACAAAAACTAGGTGACAGAAATGGGGAAAAACAACTGTATGGATATTTCAAGCGACCAGCTGGTAAGATTGCACATGAGAAGATATTGATCTGGCTACGAAAGGGATAATCTCAAGAGAGAAGCTGACTCCCCCCTTGGTGCACAAAACAATTCCATAAGAACCAATTATATTTACCGGTCCGTTGGCCAAGTGGTTAGAGTGTTCGCTTAATGGCCCGGGTCGATTCATACCAAATACTCAAAAATGGTACTTGATGCTACCTTGCTTAACATTCAGTATAATAAGGTAAGTATCAAGGGTAAAGTGAAGCAATCCAGGGAAAGGAGTCGCACCGTCCCTTACACCTCAGCATAGCAGCTATTAAAAAGAGAGCTTCAGGGTCGCCCTCAACTACAGTCGTCAACTTAACTTACTTTTTTATATCAAAGCGCAAATCGATAATACAACAGAATTGCAAGTGTTGAGAAAGAGATGAAACAGCTAATCACATTACTAGCGAATGCGATAGATTAGCTCTAAAGGGGTACAACATTATGAACGACTGGGTAAGAAAGGGGATCCACTGGGAATTGTGCAAGAGATTAAAATTCGACCATTCAGCCAAATAGTAAATGCACAAACCAGAATCCGCCCAAGAGAATAAGACGCACAAAATTCCCTGAGATTTTGAGATACGGACGGATCCTCTATTGCCGTCCAGAAGATCAGACCAACTGCGTGTTAATCAACAAAAAGAACACCCACTAAAAGACTTGCTCTATCGAGGATTTTGGCGTTCCGACCGAACACAGAGTAAAAATAAAAGAAAGTAAAACGATAGACAAATACTTGGATCTTGCTAAAGAGCAGAAAAAACTGTAGAACATGAGAATGGCGATGAGATTCATTATAGTTAGTGCACTCGGAAAGGTCCCAAAAGACTGAAAAAATAACTGGAGGAACTGGAAAGTAGAGAAAGAATTAAGACCACCCAGACTACAGCATTGTTAAGATCAGCTAGAATACTCAGAAGAGTCCTGGAGGCTTGAGGAGACTTGCTCTCACTCACACTTTACAGGAAAAAACTCATAAAACGGAATCCCTCCTAATAGCAGCACAGGACAATGCCATAAGAACCAATCATATCAAAGTGAGAATAGATAAGACGCAACAAAACAGTAAATGTAGGCTATGCGGTGACAGAGACGAAACGATCAATCACATAATAAGCGAATGCAGCAAATTAGCACAGAAGGAGTATAAGGCGAGACACGACTGGGTCGGCAAGGTGATCCACTCGGAAATGTGCAGGAAATTTCAATTCGACCATACAAACAAATGGTATATGCACAACCCGGCACCTGTCCTAGAAAATGACTCGCATAAACTCCTATGGGACTTTAACATACAAACGGATCACCTAATCCCGACCAGAAGACCAAACTTCATACTAATCAACAAAAAAAGACAATCTGCAAAATTGTCGACTTTACTGTCCCGGCGGACCACAGAATAAATTTGAAGGAAAGTGAAAAGAAGGATAAGTACCTCGACCTCGCTAGAGAATTGAAAAAGCTGTGGAACATGAAAGTAACGATTGTGCTAATTGTGATTGGTGCGTTAGGCACAATAACTAAAGGATTATTAAAAGGCCTGGAGGACTTGGAAGTTGGCGGACGGGTAGAGACTATCCAAACGACAGCATTGCTAAGAACGGCCAGAATCCTGAGACGAGTCCTGGAGACTTGAGGAGACTTGCTGTCACTCAAACCCCAGTGAAAATCCATGTTAACACCGATGTGAAAAACTCTAAAGGAATAATAATAATAATAATAATAATAGTGCGAGAATAGATAAGACGCAACAAAATAGCAAATGTAGGCTATGTGGTGATTGAGATGAAATTATCAGTCACATAATAAGCGAATGTAGCAAATTAGCATGGAAGGAATATAAGACTAGACACGACTCGGTAGACAAGGTGATTCATTGGGAGATGTGCAAGAAATTTAGATTTAAACCGCTTTCAAAAGTAATTGGAGGAATCCAACCAATATCAATACCCTGAAACCTAAGTAAGCACAAAATATGAATTAGCTAACATATACCGAAAAGAACAAATAGAATACAGGCAAAATCAGATCAATAAGATTAGAGACTCGGTTGAAGATAAACAATCTAGGATAGCTTGTCAAACGGTAAACGAAGTGAGCAGAAGGAAGAGTACTGCGAAAGCTAAACTGAAAGCCACTAGCCAAGAAGAACGAATACACATGTAGAACAACATTTCGAGAATTTACTCTGAAAACCTCCGAAAGTTACTCAAGAACCAATCACGAAAATTATTAGTAATCAATTAAGTAAAATAAACCTGACTTGATCGGAGGGAGGAGCGTCTCTATAGCTCAGTTGATTAGGTCGCCGTTCTAGTAAACTGGAAGGCTTTGATTCGAATCCCCCAAGAGCCTTTTGATTGATGTCACCTATTACATTTTTAAATAAAGTAAATATAAGTTGCTTAGCAGGAATAGCGGGTCTGTAATTCATTTGGTTTGAGCACCTGCCTTGTAATTCGGAAGACTAGAGATCGAATCCCACAAAGAAGTATTTTTTAATACAACCAATCATATTGTTAAGTAAATATAAAACGGTAGTCAGAAAGAGAGTTTCCGTAGCTCAGGGGATTCGATCGTAATCCTAGTAAGTAGAAATACAAGGGTCCATATTATTCCTGAGCCTTTTCTTTAATAAGACAAATTATATTTTTAAGTAAAGTCACCTTGAATGCCAGAAAGAGCGGCTCTCTATCTCAGTTGGTCAAAGCGCTAGTCTAGTAAATTAAAAGTCGAAGGTCCGAATCCTTCCAAAGCCTTTCTTTAATACAACCTATTATATTATTAAGTATCGTAAATATAACACAATTATCAGAATGAGCGACTCTGTAGCTCAGTTGGTTAAATCATCAATCTTGTAAACTGGAAGCCGATGGCCCGAATCCTGCCATAGCCTTTTCTTTTATAAAAACCTATTATATTCTGCGTGCAATCCTGAACAAGTCCTGGCAGCAACACCCCACAAGACACCAACTGTACGGCCACCTGCCCCCTATCACGAAAACTATTCAAGTTAGACGAACTAGACATACAGGACACTGCTGGAGAAGCAGAGATGAACTCATAAGAGATGTACTCTGATGGATCCCCACACATGGCCGCGCAAAAGCAGGGCGACCAGCACGAACGTACATTCAGCAGCTATGTGAGGATACAGGATGTTGTCCTGAAGACCTACCTAGGGCGATGAACGATAGGGAGGAGTGGCGAGAGAGGGTCAGGGATATCCGTGCTACCAGCGCGATATGATGATGATGATGATGATGATGAATGTAAATATTACGCGATTGTCAGACTGAGCTGCTCCTTAGTTTTGTGGATTAGAGCGCCAGTCTAATGAACAAGAAGTCGAGGGTCCGATTCCCTACAAGTCGTTTTATGTAATATTATATAGTAAAGTAAAGTAAATATAACGTTATAGTCAGAAACTGCCGCTCCGAACCTCTCTTGGTAAGGCTACATGTCGAGTAAACTTGAAAACGATTGTCTAAATCCCTCCCTCAGAGTCTTTTATTTAGTGCAAACTATTATATTGTTAACTTAAGTAAATATAATGCGTTTGTCATAAAGGTCACCTTCATGGCTCACCTTATTAAAGCACTTGTATTGTAAACTGGAGAGTCGAGGATTAGAATCCCTGCAGGCTTCTTTCTTAAATGCAAGTTATTACATTATTAATTAAAGTAAATGTAACGGCTCCGTAGCTCAGTTGGTTTGACCACCAGTCTCGTTAAGTGGAAGTCGAAAGTTCGAATCATTCCAAACCCTTTTCGTTATTACAACATATTGTATTGTTAAGTGAAGTAAATATAACACAATAGCTCGGTAGCTCAGTTGGTTAGAGCGCCAGTCTCGTAAACTAGAAGTCGAGGGTCTTTTCTACAGTAAAACCAATTATATAGTTAATAATGATAAATAAAACGTATTTGTTAGTGAGGCCGGTTCTGTAGCTCGATTGATTAGAGCACCCGTTCTGTGAACTGCAAGTCGATGATCCGAATCCCTGTAGACGATTTTGTTCAATACAAGTTATTTATATTGTTAATTATTAATATAACGTGATTAGCGGAAAGAGTGCCTCTGTAGCTCAGTTGGTTATAAGGTCGTCTTGTTAACTCGATGTCGATGGTTCTAATCATCATCATCATGTCGTGCCGTTAGCACGGATATCCCTGACCCTCTCTCGACACTTTTCCCTATCGTTCATCGCCTCTGGCAGGTCTTCAGGGCTACATCTCGCATCCTCACATAGCTGCTGCATGTATGTTTTAGCTGGTTGTCCTACTTTTGCTCGGCTATATGTAGGGGCCAATAGGAGTACATCTCTTATGAGCTCGTCTCTGCTTCTCCAGCAGAGTCCTACGTGTCTGGTTCGTCTAACTTGGATAGTTTTCGTGATGGGAGGCAGGTGGCCGTATAGTTGGTGCTTTATAGGATGTTGCCTCCAGGACTTATTCCTAAACCGCATCGCTCTTCGCGCGGGTAAAAAAGGGACGAGTCCTGCTCAGGTTGGAGCCCTGGCCACAGTGTTCGAAAAAATCAGCTACGGAGGTCAAACAACAAAAACTACTAAAGTGGTCCTAATACACCAGGAGAATTTTTTTTCAGCGAATTCTATTTTTAATTAAAGAAAATATAAAGCATTTGCATGAATGGACTGCCCCGTTTGTAAGAATTTTTGAACTGGTAGTGGATTGTCGGAATCCCTTCTGAGCCTTTTGTTTAATACTACGAATTATTATGTTTATTATAGTGAATATAAAACACTTGCATGAAAGAATGGCTCTCAAACTTGACGGCTTTTCGTGCCAGTCTGGCAAACTGGCGATCGAGTGTTCGAGTCCCTTCATATCTTGTTCTTTAATACAATGTACACTAAAGTTAATTTAAGTAGATATAAAGGGTATAAGTTGTAGGTATGTTCTAGAGCTCTATCTTTTCGTGTGTCGCTTTTATGAAGTGTTTGTCGATTATTCTGGAGGCTACAATTGTCACTGCCTCCCACCCGACAGGACTTGACACAAAGTCAATCACCTGAAGATCGATTAAAGTAGGGATTAGGGGAGGGGGAAGTCGGATACAGGCCGAGGCTTGAGCCCTGCTGGACTATGATGCGGTTCGCCCACCTGGAGCCTTTTCGTCATATATCACTTCTTCTGTACTTCATATTTTTGGCAATTTAATGGCCAGTACGTTTGCAGTTTTAATATCCCCAATATATTTCTTAAAAATTCAGCATATCATATTTTGATTAATTTAAATATAAGCTATGCGTTTGAGAGGATGACTCCGTTGCTCAATTATGAGTATTTCAAACGTCCAGTTACCCCTGATACAGAAGGTTAAGTCCTCTTAACCCCACAAACACGTGTCCTAGATATGACGTTAAACAATCTGATGATGGAGCTTTGGGGAATGCGAAGTACCCCTTCATTTCCATTGCTCCAGGGTCCACTCACGCCCAGAGAAGTTGGACCGGATAGAGTTCTATCTATGGGCGATATTGAAACTGTTTGGCATTTGAACTGTGAGCTAACAAATGGCTCATGTTAAATTGAATTGTTAGCAATAGAACTGCTTGATCATTTAACTGGGTAAACAAATGACTGTCTTATTAAATTGTTAGTGATACATAACAATACTTGAAACTTTTTAATTGTGTCTAAATTGAATTATTGGAATCACATAACAATACTTGGAACCTTTTGACTGTGTGCAAATGAATGGTGTTAAATAGAATAATTAGTGTTAGATAGCAATACATGTAACCACTACACTAGTAAAAGTACGATCACCAGATGGAGACACAGAATACTTCGACATTGTAGCAGGAGTACTACAAGGGGATACGCTGGCTCCGTACCTCTTTATCATTTGTCTAAACTACGTACTTAGAACATCGATTGACAAAATCAGAGAGAATGGCTTCGAGCTGACGAAGAAAAGAAGCAGAAGGTAACCCGCAAAAACAATTACCGACGCCGACTACGCCGATGACATAGCGATACTGGCAAATACACCCGACCAAGCCGAAACATTACTGCATAGTTTGGAATGAGCAGCCACGGGCATAGGCCTCTATGTTAATGCACACAAAACGGAATATATGTGCTATAATCAAACGGGGGACATCTCCACTCTAGACGGAACCCCTCTTAAACTAGTAGACAAATTCACTTACCTAGGAAGCAGCGTCGAATCAACCGAAAAGGACATCGACACGAGGTTAACGAAAGCATGGAAAGCTATCAATAGGCTATCGATTATATGGAAATCAGACCTAACCGATAAAATGAAACGCAGTTTCTTCCAGGCAGCGGTCACATCGATACTGATATACGGGTGCACTACATGGACGCTAACAAAACGGCTGGAGAAGAAGCTAGACGGCAATTACACAAGAATCCTGCGTGCAATCTTGAACAAGTCCTGGCGGCAACACCCCACGAGACACTAACTGTACGGCCACCTGCCTCCAATCACGAAAACTATTCAAGTTAGACGAACCAGACATGCAGGACACTGCTGGAGAAGCAGGGACGAACTCGTAAGAGATGTACTCTTATGGACCCCCACACATGGCCGTGCAAAAGCAGGACGACCAGCACGAACACACATTCAGCAACTATGTGAGGATACGGGATGTTGTCCTGAAGACCTGCCTAGTGCAATGAACGATAGGGAGGAGTGGCGAGAGAGGGCCAGGGATATCCGTGCTACCAGAGCGACATGATGATGATGATGAACTCTGTAAAAACAATAGCAATGCTTATGTGAAAACTAATTACTCCTGACTCATTTAAAAATGAAATTACCAACAAACTATTCACTTATAAATCATATGTATATCGATTTAAATGTGTGCAAATGACTGATGTTAAATTTTTGCTGTTATCTCGCAATACTTGAAACCATTTTACTGTTTAAGGAATTAGTTCAGGCTCATTTTAGAATGTTATTAACAAAATGTGTTTACAAATAATATATGTTTAATGTATATGTATAAACAGGATTTGGCATTATATAACCGACAATGGTTGAAACACAAAAAAAAAAAAAAAAAAAACAAAAACAACCAACCCAACCCGTTTTCTGTTTCTTAAATTCAACTTCTATTCTTTGTTAATTTAAGTCTATTTTCACAGTTTCCACCGTCAGTTCCGTAACTCGGTTAGTTTCTATGCTAGTCTACGAAGGTGAAGAGCGGAGTTCGGACCTTTTCCCATGCTTTTTCTTTAATTTCCAAATATCATTATTTTTTCATTTTTTAGTGTAAATATTTAAAACGAGCTCATCTTTTTAGTGTAAATATTTAAAACGAGCTCATCTTTTTACTGTAAATATTTAAAACGAGCTCATCTTTTTACGGTAAATATTTAAAACGAGCTCATCTTTTTACTGTAAATATTTAAAACGAGCTCATTTTTTAATGTAATTATTTAAAACGAGTTCATTTTTAGTGAAAATATTTAAAACAAGCTCAACTAGATTGGTCAATTAGAACTCACATCAAGCATACTTGAGGTCAAGCATCCACATGTATCTGGACACATTATTTTAATGTCAAATTATTCTTCCTTTAAATTTATATATAATGATGAATGTTGCCATGTTTTTCTTAAAAGCTTGGCTTAATAGAATGCTGTTTTAATATACCTCTTGTAATTGGTTCGAATCTCGAGACTGTGAATGACAGTAAATTGCATCCAATCGTGAGGCTCAGGTCCTGGAGTTTGGAGATTGTGAAGTACCTATTCCTTAACTTTCCTCGTTGGTCCACTCTAACCTTGAGTGCTAGTAGTACATTTTAAGGTCCTATCTATGGGTAAATAGTTGGGCAGACTAGGTTCTTCAGCCTTGGGGAGGCAACTAGTCTAGGAGACGGAAAACTCTGAATTCAAACCTGCTAAACTCCGCTTAAAAATTGACCTTGTGTCATATCTGGCCCGAGCGGAGGGGTTGGTAAATATAAATATGATGGGTCAAATAAAAGTGTTCACTTTTGAATAGGGATTATTATTAATACTAAGAATGATTACTAATGTTACATAGAAATACATGAAACGAATTAACTGTGTGTGGTCGTCTGGTGTCATGTATCCTTATGTATCAACAAAAATCAACAAAACTTCAACAAACCTTCAGCAGCTAAAATCTTGCGAATAAATTTACCTATTTTTTTTTTTTAAATTCTCCCAATTTATTTATTTATAAAGGAAAACATGGCGATAAACACTATTACTAATATCAAACTTACCTTGTTTAGTAAAAAAATTATAGATTTTATTTGATTTCTATTTAAAATCAAAATTGTGTCTTTATTTAATTTCTTACTATCTTTATATATTTTTATTCTAAATACTGTCATTCTAATTACTTATAAATCATTACTATCGTTATAATAGTTATTAACAATTAATAACTATATTACTACTAATAAAAGGCAAAAAATTTTACGACTATTACTAATTTATCATTATCCTTATTTACTCTTGGAAATTTTTTCCCATCAGCAAACGTTGATGGTCTTTCACAAAAGTTTGAGAGACAGCAAGTCTCCTCAAGTCTCCAGGACTCTTCTCAGTATTCTGGCCAATCTCAATAATTCCGTAGTTTGGATGTTCTCCACTCGTCCTCCAACCTCCAAGTCCTCCTGTGCCTTTTATAATCCTTTAGTTACTGTGTCAAAAGTACCAATCACGATTGGTATAATTGTCACCTTCATGTTCCATAGTTTTTCAATTCCCTATCAATGTCAAGGTACTTATCCTTCTTTTCACTTTCTTTCAGATTTACTCTGTCGTCAGCCGGGACAGCAAAGTCCACAATTTTGCAAGTTCTGTTTTTTTGTTGATTATTATAAGGTCTGGTCTTCGGACCGAGATTAGTTGTTATCATAATTATATGACCAATTGAACAAGTCCTGGAGGTAGCACCCTACAAAGTAGCACCTGTACGGCCACTTACCACCCATCATGAAAACTCTCCAAGTTAGACGAACCAGACATGCGGGATACTGCTGGAGAAGTAAGGACAAACTCATAAGTGACATACTCTTGTGAACCCCTTCACATGGACGAGCAAAAGTAGGACGACCAGGTAGAACCTACATACAACAGCTCTGTGCTGATACAGGATAAAGTCTTGAAGACCTACTGAAAGCAATAGACGATAGAGAAGGGCCGCGAGAGAGGGTCAGGGAGATCCCCGCTAGTGATGCGACATGATGATGATGATTCTTATCCCAGGTAATTTTTCCATCATTAACCTATATCAATTTAGTTTAAATCTATTTTTATGTCAGCATTTAGATATTAGTTGATATATATATATATATATATATACTAATCTACTATCTACCAGCATTCACGGTTACCAAAAAAAAAAAAAAAGAAAAGAAACCCCGCCAGGAACAAGAGACAAAAATATCTCGAATCACCGCCCGGGGAAAAAAAGAAAAAATGTCATAGGACAAAAAGAAAGAAAAGGCCAACCCCGTCACACCAGTCGAAAAAAATCAAAAGATGCGCCGTCAGTTGGTCAAAAGAAAACTAAAACCTGTCGTAAACGCTGCGATTTAAGTTAATTATATATATATATATCTGTGACGACTCAAGCCTATTTTTGCTACTTGTGCCCCCCACCCTCTGTCAACTTCAGTTCCCAACCCGTGGTCCGTGAACCCAAAGTAAGTCATCATAGTTGCTATTGCGTGATTCTCCATTGTATAGCACAGATTGACTAACGTACCTTGCATGGTGTTTTTTTTTTTGTAAACAAGATACTATATAATTTGTAGTCTTGTTAATACAGTAGATAAGATAATTTTTTTTCCTTTCAAAATTAGAGAAGAAAAGAGAATATGTTAATTACTATGACGAGAAAAATATGTTTATTAGAATAAAGAAATTGAGGACAAAGATTATTTGTTGAAAATGTATTCAAATAAACAAATTTTAGTTACAGAATGTAATATATGCAACATTCATTAAAGAAATAGAGATCTCTTAGTGAAAAAACGAATTAAAACACGCCGTTTAACCAATATTTACCATAGCGATGATGATGACGTCGGCGACGGCTATAATCTGCTATCCCCCCTCTCTCTCTCTCTCTCTCTCTCTCTCTCTCTCTCTCGGTCCCTCTCCCTCTTCCCAAGACAGCTGTCAGCAGTCACATTGTGCTAATTTTTTTGAGCACGGTATTTTGAGTTGCTCTTGCTATTGGCTACAGCCAAAAGCGGATTTCTCTAACATTACTGTTTATAAGGGTCTTGTGCTTGGCACGGATTACGCGTGTTCAACATTATAGCCGATTTTATGGGATGTTCAATGGATCTGACGGTGGCCGGATAAAGACCATCCGTTCAAAACTGCATCGTTGTATTATTCCCAGATATATTTATGAACTTTTGACTACTTAATTATCGAAACTTGAATAGATACGTAATTTAATTGAGATCAGACTAAGTATGTTTGCTTGAAAGTAATGGAACATTTTTAATCCATTTTGAATAACATTGACCGAGTTATTGGTCGTGCCGGGCACGAGTAGCACTAGTCCCATCTCCGCCCCTGATATATATATATATATATATATATATATATATATATATCATCATCATGTCGCGCTGGTAGCACGGATATCCCTGACCCTCTCTCGCCATTCCTCCCTATCGTTCATCGCCCTAGGCAGGTCTTCAGGACAACATCCCGTATCCTCACATAGCTGCTGAATGTATGTTCGTGCTGGTCATCCTGCTTTTGCACGGCCATGTGTGGGGGTCCACAAGAGGACATCTCTCATGAGTTCGTCTCTGCTTCTCCAGCAGTGTCCTGCATGTCTGGTTCGTCTAACTTGAATAGTTTTCGTGATAGGAGGCAGGTGGCCGTATAGTTGGTGTCTTGTGGGGTGTTGCCGCCAGGACTTGTTCAAGATTGCACGCAGGATTCTTGTGTAATTGCCGTCTAGCTTCTTCTCCAGCCGTTTTGTTAGCGTCCATGTAGTGAATCCATATAGCAGTATCGATGTGACCGCTGCCTGGAAGAAACTGCGTTTCATTTTATCGGTTAGGTCTGATTTCCATATAATCGATAGCCTATTGATAGCTGTCCATGCTTTCGTTAACCTCGTGTCGATGTCCTTTTCGGTTGATTCAACGCTGCTTCCTAGGTAAGTGAATTTGTCTACTAGTTTAAGAGGGGTTCCGTCTAGAGTGGAGATGTCCCCCGTTTGATTATAGCACATATATTCCGTTTTGTGTGCATTAACATAGAGGCCTATGCCTGCGGCTGCTCATTCCAAACTATGCAGTAGTGTTTCGGCTTGGTCGGGTGTATTTGCCAGTATCGCTATGTCATCGGCGTAGTCGGCGTCGGTAATTGTTTTTGCGGGGTACCTTCTGCTTCTTTTCTTCGTCAGCTCGAAGCCATTCTCTCTGATTTTGTCAATCGATGTTCTATGTATATAGTCTAGACAAATGATAAAGAGGTACGGAGCCAGCGTGTCCCCTTGTAGTACTCCTGCTACAATGTCGAAGTATTCTGTGTCTCCATATATATATATATATATATATATATATATATATATATATATATATATATATATATATATAAACAGGATTTGGTATTAACCCACAAGGGTTGATAAACCATAAAACATAATCAACCAACGAATTTCCTTTGAGCCATATGTATTACTTTTAATATTGTTTCTATTTTAATTCTACGTATAATTGCTACGGTGAATGTCTTCGGCTCCATAGCTCAGTTGGTTAGAGCGCCAGTCTCGTAAACTGGAGGTCGAGAGTTCGAATCTCTCTGGGGCCTTTAATTACGTTGCATTTTTTCTTTAAATTTATATATTGAAGAAAGTTCGTGTTCGACTTCATAGTCTTTTAAAATGGAGGTTTGTATGAATCCTTCCCGCGTCTTTGATTATCGTTGAATGTATTTACCAACCCTTCAGCACTAGTTGGATCTGACACAATGTCAGTTTTCAAGCGCCGTGATTGTCGATGTAATTCTTTCTTCTTTAAATCTACACATATTATAATAGCCGTCCATTGGTTTGGCTTCAAAGTTCTTTTGGTCAGATTGCTTGTTCAGTGTTTTGGAGGTCGAGAGTCGGAATCCATTCTTCTAGTTATAATATCGTTTATTACTTTACATAGATCATCATCATTATCATCATGTCGTGCCGCTAGCATAGATTTCTCTGACTCTCTCTCGCCATTCCTCTCTATCATCTATCACTTCCGGTAGATCTTCCTGGTTACATCAAGTTCTAGCTGGTCGTCCAACACTTGCTCGACCGTGTGAAGGGATCTATTGGAGAACATCACTTATGAGTTCGTCTTTACTTCTCCAGTAGTGTCCTGCATGTCTTGTTCGTCTAATTTGGATGGTTTTCGAGATGGGTGGTTGGTGGCCCCACTGCCGTTGTTTTGTAAGATGTTGCCTCCAGGATTCGTTCAATATACCTCGTAAAATTTTTGTGCAATTGCCGTTAAGCTTTTTCTCTATACGCGTCCATGTGATGCATCTATATAGTATTATTGACACGATCAGATCTTATTCATACAAGATTAATAAAAGACAACGGATCTTTGCTTTTTATGATTTTCTCTTTCCTTCTTGCTAGTTTCTTTGAATCAGGGTTCAATTAATATAGAATATTCCTTAAGTTTTGTTACTAAGTGCTTTCAATGGTATTTTTTTAATTAATGTTTGGTTATTAAGAATCTAAAATAACCCAACAAATAAAACAGCATTCAACACAGGCACTAATATACTAAACATCTTTAACGACTTGTGTACTAACTAAAGGCACCCCACCGCCATCAATTATAAACCCTTCCAACAAGATAAATATCGCACCGAAACTATGAAAATAAAATCAAATAATACCTTCAAAAAATTCCCTGAAGACGATCAATCGATATGATCGGAAGCCCTTGGGAGGAGAACGTAACAATTAAACCATGATCCAAAAAAACCTTGCAAACAACCAAGAAAAAACATAAGATCACAAAAAAGTTAAGTCCCAGAGATTTTAACAAATAAATCATATATATATATATATATATATATAACTTCATATTCAGTTCTTTAGCACATTTCGAAAAACCGCCAGGATAGTTAATAAAACTTTGATGGAGCCTTTAATTCAAACTGTGATTTATATTTACATATAATTGTACATATTTACGAGTTCATTTCCGTGCCTCATTTGCATTGATCGCTTGTCAAGCAAATTTGAGGTCAGGGTCCTGAAACCCTCAGATGGCTTCATTTATTCGTAATATTGTTCTTTCTTTTTTTCTTTCTTTCTATTCATATTGCCATCCACAGACAGACTGTTTCGTTGTATCACAACTCATCAGTGTAACTAGACGCCTCAAGCTGGGATCAAAACTCGTCCAACTTTACATTAGACTAGCAATAGACTAGCAACTTTACATTAGGCTAGCAATATTCACTAGCAATACTTACCGCTCAGCTAACAGACGACATACGTCTGCTAAAGAATAATAACGCATTATCTATTATCTTTCGTTTGTTTACATTTTGCCTTAGTATGCTCAATTTATCAGAAGAGCTTTGCTTTACGCGAGTTGCAGCCGTTAATTCCTTTACCAGAGTGTTATACCGCCCGGATATAATGCTAATCAACAGCGTATTTAGTTTCATGGCTCCATCGATTTAAACGCCTGTTTTGTAAAGTCTGTCTCGAGAGTTTGAATACCTCAGAAGCCTTAATTTTGGTCGTAATATTCTTTCTTTTCTTAAATTGATATTTAAATATAATAATAATTTTATATATAATAATAATAATAATTTTATATATTACAATAATTTTTCGCGTGTTCAGCTCCGAAACTTATTTCAATTCACTAACAATATAGTGAACTCGACATCGATGATTCAAATCCCTACGTTGGCTTTATCTTGGTCGTAATATTTACGCATAAAAGTCAATATTAGTGTTGCCAGCCCAATAAACCTACCATAAATTGTCGACATTTAAGCTTGAAAAAATCTCCATAAAACAAAGGAGTAACTTATACGGCAAAATTGTCAACCAGTAGAACAGTACTCATATCAATCAATATATGCCACTTACCATAACTCCAGCAGGGTGTCCTCGTGGTGTAATGGTTAAAGCGATGAACTGCGGAATCGTAGTACGCGAGTTCGTACTCCAGTCGCGCTATTACGTTCACTTTCGGGCAAATACCCTTGAGAAAGGTATGAACCCCCTTATTCTCCCTCCAGCCATGGGTAAATAGTAGGACGGACTAGGTTCTTCAGCCTTGGTGAGGCAACTAGTCTAGGAGAAGGAAAAACTCTGAATTCAAACCTGTTAAACTCCGCTTAAAAATCGACCTTGTGTCATATCCTGCCCGAGCGGAGGGGTTGGTAAATAGTACCATAACTCCAGCAGACTGACACACACATTACCAACCTAAACACGTGTTTGGTGAGCATATTTAATAAATTAATACAGAGATTAATATTTTAAAAAATTAAGAATTATTTTAACGCTATATCACAAGCCGTTTCCAACAACTGATATATCAACTTTCAAAACTAACCGGAACGTCGCAGACGGTACGATGCTTATCACCGCAATTTCATGATTGCTCAATAGATTGTGAATCCATATTCTCATTTAAGCTTACAGAGTAAGTATTGGTCTACCAGTATCCTACTTTATGTCTTGGAGTCGACCAATACAACAGAAGTACTAACCCAGACTTTAGAGCTAAAAACCTTGAGGTTGACTTAAATACCAAATCGACATGTTCGTCGAAATTTATGGTAGTTGGAAAGAGCGCCACTTTAGTAAACTGACGGTCAGGAGTCTGAATCGTCAATCTGACTTTTAAAACAAAAAAACAAAGGAAAGATAACTTGTGAATAAACACGTAATATAAAAATACGTAATATATAAAATGTAACGTCAAAAACTCAGTGATGTATAAAATGTAACGTCGAAAAATCCGGAATATATATAATCGAACCCCTATTAAGACTTTCGAAAGTCATTTTTTTTTCAAAATTTGACAAATAGTCTTAAAAGGTGAAGGTTTTTTTGCTTCCTAATCAAGAAAAATTAGTTGCGACAACTTTTTTGCTCTGGGACCAATCTTGTTCAGAATTTTTTTTTTGTTTTTTTTTCCCCAAATGACCGGTCTTTTAATTTCAGTTGGGGAAGCACTCGTGGTGTAATGGTTAAAGAGTTGGTTTGCGGCCTCAAAGTAAGTGAGTTCGAACTCTTGTTTACTTTCGAACCAATACTCTTGTAAAAGATATAAACCCATTATCTTCTCATTTATGGCTTTAATAATACGACAACTTTTCTTCAACGAGGATTGCTTTGGTATTTCATAACCCACGAAGGTTGACATGCAAATTAAAAAGAATCCCATTATAATGATTATTTTTAATACTAAAGGTCTTTCTCTGATAGCTATAAGTTAAAATTTAACGTTCTTATCATACATTAAAGACAAATTTTCACGAAAATTTTTATTATGAATACATTTTTGTGCACCGTCTGCATCTCTGCAGAGGGGTAAGACCCCCTTCCCTAAACTACGCCGTCAGCTGGTAGGGCTTCAGTCCTGAAGCTTTGGGTAATGTTGGTACCTCCTCATTGTCATTACTCCCAAGTCGACTCTGACCCGGAGTGATAGGTTCTGATAGGTTCCTAACTATGGGTCAAGTAGAGTTGTTTGAATATTCAAGTGTGTGTGCAAACAAATGACTGGTATTAAGTTGAGTTGTTTGTGTTACATAGCAATACTTGAAACCGTTTAACTGTGTGCAAATAAAACTATTGATGTTAGAAAACAATACTAAAACAATTTAACTGTGTGCAAACAAATGATCCATACCTAATAGAATTATTCATGTTTGACAGGAATGCTTGAAACCAAGTTGTAAATCTCCTCTCTAATTTGTGCCGTAAGTATTTTCAACATCATCAGTAGGCACGTTATGGGTCTATAATTGTTTCGGACAGTTCTTTTTGGGATGTCTTTCTGGATCAGGGTCATCTTTACTTTTGGGTATATCTATTTCTTCGAATCAGCTATTTATTTCGATAGTCAACCTGTCATGGAAAGAAGTGAGCTTTTAATACCGGAATCCACGGAGTTTTCCGGTTTAGTATTTTTTTTAGTGTTGTTCAGACAATCGAGGTATATTTTCGCCTCAGGACATGCTTCGAGTATGTGCAACTCTTTTTTCATTTTGTTAATCCAGTCGGTTTTTCTTTTATGATCTCTCTGTTCCCATATTTTACTCCAAAACAGTTTTGCTTCTCTCGCATTCGGTCGCCATTACTTTCAGAATTATCTCTTCGAGCTGTATCTTTTGTTCTAACTGTGTTGCTTTTCTCTTTTCGTCCCAAAATAGTCTCATGTTTTTCTTCAGTCGTTGCATTTTTGCTTGTTGCCGTAGATTTCTTGTCTGTGTTTCCAATCTAATTTTCCATCTAGTTTTTGATTTTTCGTTCGTGTTCTTCAGAGGATTTTTCAATTTTCTCACAGACTAATTTTGCTTCTGCATAGATTACTTCGTTTAATTCAATGTTATTGTTCATTGGAATATTTGTTGATAAATAGTTTATTCTATTTTATTTATTTATTTTTTTATTTTTCAGTTTCTGCCTTGACTCTTTTCCAATCTTGGTTCCTGAGAGAAGGCAAGAAGGTTTTCTTTTCAGACATAATTATCTCCATAATCCTTACATTCATTTGTTCTGTTAGTGCTTGTTGTGTTTGAGTGAGTGGTGTTTCGATTAAGATTACTTAGCGCTTGTCTTTGGTAAGAATTTTCTGTTTTTTTCCCTATTTCTCGGGGCATGTTGATATGTTTCCCTTTATATTTGTTTTTGAATTTACAATATTTCACGGTCAGAAAACCAACGTTTCTTTATTATTGTCCTAATTTTGTTAGCGGGGTTTTGGCTTGTAGTCTTAAATCTAGCGAATTCTAACCAGATTTCTATCACTATTTTTCTTTTTGTTATTTTCCTAAGTTCATTTTCTGTACTGTTGTCTTTGATTCGTGTGGTTATTATTATTATTATTATCATTATTATAGTTAACTCATTAGGGCTTTTCACATCAGCGATAGCCGATGGTTTTTCACTGAAGTCTGAGTGACAGCAAGTCTCCTCAAGTCTCTAGGACTCTTCTTAGTATTCTGGCAGTTCTCAACAATGCTGTCGTTTGGATGGTCTCCACTCGTCCGCCAACCTCCAAGTCCTCTAGTCCCTTTAGTAATCCCTTAGCTACTGTTCCAAACGCACCAATTACAATTGGTATAATTGTCACCTGCATGTTCCACAGTTTTTTCAGTTCCCTAGCGAGGTCGAGGTACTTATCCTTCTTTTCACATTCTTTCAGTTTTATTCTGTGGTCTGCCGGGACAGCAAAGTCGACTATTTTGCAAGTTCTCTTTTTTTTTTTTGTTGATTATTATTAAGTCTGGTCTCCTGACCGGGATTAGGTGATCAGTTTGTATATTAAGGTCCCATAGGAGTTCATGCGTGGCATTTTCAAGGACAGGTGCTGGGTTGTGCATTATTATTATTATTATTTATAAATTTAACGAAAGAAACAGAAATATAATTAAAAGAATGGCTTCCATAAGATTCAGACCTTCGATTAACTGGGAAAATGCAAAAGGCGTAATAGCTAACGTGCTGGTCTGTGACCTCTAACGAAGCGAGTTTTAAACTCCAGTCACGCTATAACATTCATTTTCGGAATAGTACCTTTGCGAAGGTATAAACCCTCTAATCTCGCCAGCAATAGGTTAAATAGAATCATTTTTGTTCTTCTACAGAAACTAAATCTAATCAAACCAAACCGAACCTTCATCTACAAATTACTAGAGATTTCATTTATTCAATTGAGCTATGGAGCCGAACCTAAGGGCGGCTTATATATATATATATATATATATATATATATATATATATATATATATATATATATATATATATGAATTTGCAAAAGTAAAAATATTATAACAATAGGAAATGGACACGACGACACGAGTTCAAATCCTGGACGAGACTGATTGCATTTTCACATAGCACTAATACCCTTGGGAAAGGTATGAATCCAATTATTCTCCCTCCAGCTATAGGTAAATAGTAGGGCAGACTACGTTCTTCAGCCTTGGTAAGGCAACTAGTCTAGATGGAAAACTCTGAATTCAAACCTGTTAAACTCCGCTTAAAAAATTGACCTTGTGTCATATCCTGCCCGAGCGGAGGGGTTGGTAAATATGATAACTATAGTTAAAAACTCAAGAGAGATTCAGACATTTGACCTCCACTTGACAAAATTGGCGAAATAACCGGGTAATTGAACTGAACATTAGCCTTTATTATTACATAAATTTAAAGAAATAGAGAATTTGTCCCGGTAGTATAATGGCTAAAGTTCTTTACACTTATATTTTTATATCTTGTATAATTTACACCAATATTTTTATATCTTATATTCTTTAACTTATATTCTTATATCTTATACAGTTATACAGATATCTTTTTTATCTTACATTCATAGTTTTATGTCGTATATTCTTTACACTTATATTTTCATCTTATTTACACTATTTTTTTAATATCTTATATTCTTTACACATATATTTTTATATCTTATATTCTATACATTTTATTTTTATATTTTATCTTCATTACACTTATATTACTCTATCTGATATTATTTGCGCAAATATTTTATACCTTATATTTTTTAGATTTATTCGTTTTATATCTTACATTCTTTAAACTTACACAAGTAAGACCAGTCGGCTAGGGCTGTAGAATATACCGACTGCATCTCTGCAGAGGGCTAAGAGCCCCACATAATGAATGTTCTGCATATGAGACGAAATAATCTGATGGTTAGACCCTAGCATTACTGGAGCTTTGGGAAATGTGGAGTAACTCTTCATTGCCATTGCTCCCCGATCCACTCTGTCCCGTAGTGGTAGCGCCCTACAGGACCCTATCTATGGATCAAATAGAACTGTTTGACATTTAAACTGAGAACAAACAAATGATTTATGTATAATTAAATTGTTTGAAATAGAACTGTTTGAGTATTTAACTGACTGTATACAAATGACTGATCTCTACTTGAATTGTTAGTGATACATACCAATACTTGGAACCATTTAACTGTGGGTAAATGAATGAATAATTTTGAATGGATTGATCAGTGTTAAATACCAATATTTGTTGAAACCATTTAACTGTGGGCAAAAAATTACCTAAAGCTCGTTTAAAAATGTTTTCCACAAAATATATTCACAAATCATATATATTTGATATATAAGTATAAAGAGGAACTACAATGGTTGATATGTCATAAAACTCATCCAAACCAAATCACATATTTTGAATGTATATGAATAAAGAAGATTTAGCATTAAATAACCTACAAGAGTTGATATGCGATAAAACCAAACCAAACAGGTGCCATTCTATTAATAAGGTGAATTTTGCGACTCACATTTCACAGAACTTTTTTTTACTTTATTTTTCAAAATAATCACCAAATCCAAATCTCTTTAAACACATTTTTCCCATTGAAAAAAAAACAACAACTTTTTTATTCCTTCAACATCGAAATCTTGCACTGAGTTTTACACATTTGCTCACGGTGCTGCTGTTTGATATCGACCAGAAGATTCATTTGAAATGCCGCATAAGTTACTCGGGTCACTCAACAGGATGTACACCTGTTTCCTCAGGTAAACAGGACGATGTCCCAGCGGGAATGCCACATAAGCTACGTGAGTGACATAACAGGATACACTCGTTCCCTAAAATAAACAGAATGCAGGTATTTCCTCGGCGGAAATGTCGCGTAAGTTGCGTTGGTGACAGGAGGTGTGTCCACGTGCAACGCATAGGCGGGAGATATCACCTTGAGGATCACGTGGGCGTCCGGAAAATTGTATAAACCAGGTGAGATTTCGACCTAGGCAGAAAGAAGCAGAAAGATGGAGAGGTTTCTCAGAAAAAAACGCTCCGTTGCCCCTGTGTATGTGTGCATTTCAAACATCTCTGACTGTCTTATTCTATCCATGCGTACATTTTGGGAAATAAGAAAAAAGAAAAGGAATAGATAATATTTTTATACATCATCGTTGTTGTTTTCGGCTATACAACACTATTCACTTCATTATCGTTTAAAGACTTTATTTACACAAAAATTCTTTGAGGGGGTAATCTAAAACGAACTCAGAAGCGGCAAGATTTGGACATTAAGATGGATGTGGTAATTTAAACTGACTTGCTTTCTTTTTCTCTCTTCAATAGGAGCCCTTGCATTGTTCTGGTGAAACGCAACGACAAGTGACATTAGAAAATTAAATAGAAATTCCCAGCTCTTAAAAAAGCTAGAGGTTCGGGAATTATATCTATTGTACAGATGCATTTATATTTTGCGTGGTTTTTACTAGAGAGTGTTTTTTGCTTTCTGTTTAGAAATGTCCTTGATTTCAACTCTTCTGTCAGCCAAAACGAGTGAATTAACCGAATCCACAATTTCAGGTGTGCTCATCATTGTGTGTCTGCTTGGCCTGTCTTCATCTTGAATACTGTTTCGACCTTCTTTTGGCCATCTCTAAATTGCCGCTAGCTAATATTGTTACTCAAACTGGGAGCTAGTCAACGTTTTTTTTTTACTAAAACATGCTTTTCATACACACCAAACATTATTTTTTTGTAAATTCCACTCGGTTTGCACTTCTCAGACTATAAGATATTTGATGACAAGCCTTTACTCAAAAGTACTGTCGCACCTTAGACTAGTACCTCACCTGATTGGCTTGATCACTGTTGGCTGGTTACACGATAAGATAGAATGGCCCAAATCATCTTGAAAAGACCCATTGTGAGAAAAAAGATCGGAAACAACAAATTGTAACAAGCGCAGTTTTACATTAATAAGACGACGCTCCCCTTTTAGCTCTAACTTGTCGTGGAAGGCGGCGGTGAGTGCGTCTGAATGTAGGAACCTTGAGCTCATTCGAACAAACAGCGAAATAGTCTGTCTGGAGTCTGTCAGCTTGGGGAGAAACGGTGATGTCTTATTTACGTAGATTCATTTTTGTTTTGTTTTGCCAGAATCGCACAAGTCTTATCAAAATAAAAAGATTATACTTGACTAACTCCACCAACTTTGCTTCTCTCCAAGAAAGGGACAATGTCACCTTCTATATGTTGCTAGCTCATATCGTTTCGAAAGTTTGGAGCACTTTGTTTGATTTGCCGCATGTGAATATTTTTGAGAGATTAAGATGAATTTTTGCAATAAACCAATTCCAAACAATGCATAGTGTATGGAAAAAACTCTGAATTAATTTGTAAAAAAAATATATTATATTTATTGAATGACTCTCATAGAAAAACAAATTCTCAACAAATATACTAGTGTCTTTATTTTGGTTATACTAGTGACTTTCTTTTGGTTGTTATATTACTGTCTTTATTTTTGTTGTTATAAGTTAGTAAGTTGGCGACTGTTGTCGAGGGCGAGCCCAAGGCTCTCTTTTCAATAGCTACTACACCAAGGTGTAGGGTAGGTGATATTCCTTTTCAAGGATTGCAACACTTTCCCTTGATCCGTATCTTAAAAGGTTGAGTGTTAAGCAAGAACGCATTAATTATCATTTTTTGAGTCATTGTTAATACTCGACCAGGGATTGAACCCCGGTCTCCCGGACTATTGGGGAACACTCTACCCATGGTCATTATACTACTGTCTTTATTTTGGTTGTGATACTAGTGTCTTTATTTTTGTCGTTATACTAGTGTCTTTATTTTGGCTGTAATATTACTGTCTTTACTAAAGTCGTTATACTCGTGTCTTTATTTTGGCTGTAATATTACTGTCTTTACTAAAGTCGTTATACTCGTGTCTTTATTTTGGCTGTGATATTACTGTCTTTACTAAAGTCGTTATACTCGTGTCTTTATTTTGGCTGTGATATTACTGTCTTTACTAAAGTCGTTATACTCGTGTCTTTATTTTGGCTGTGATATTACTGTCTTTACTAAAGTCGTTATACTCGTGTCTTTATTTTGGCTGTGATATTACTGTCTTTACTAAAGTCGTTATACTCGTGTCTTTATTTTGGCTGTGATATTACTGTCTTTACTAAAGTCGTTATACTCGTGTCTTTATTTTGGCTGTGATATTACTGTCTTTACTAAAGTCGTTATACTCGTGTCTTTATTTTGGCTGTAATATTACTGTCTTTACTAAAGTCGTTATACTCGTGTCTTTATTTTGGCTGTAATATTACTGTCTTTACTAAAGTCGTTATACTCGTGTCTTTATTTTGGCTGTAATATTACTGTCTTTACTAAAGTCGTTATACTCGTGTCTTTATTTTGGCTGTAATATTACTGTCTTTACTAAAGTCGTTATACTCGTGTCTTTATTTTGGCTGTAATATTACTGTCTTTACTAAAGTCGTTATACTCGTGTCTTTATTTTGGCTGTAATATTACTGTCTTTACTAAAGTCGTTATACTAGTGTCTTTATTTTGGCTGTAATATTACTGTCTTTACTAAAGTCGTTATACTCGTGTCTTTATTTTGGCTGTAATATTACTGTCTTTACTAAAGTCGTTATACTCGTGTCTTTATTTTGGCTGTGATATTACTGTCTTTACTAAAGTCGTTATACTCGTGTCTTTATTTTGGCTGTAATATTACTGTCTTTACTAAAGTCGTTATACTCGTGTCTTTATTTTGGCTGTAATATTACTGTCTTTACTAAAGTCGTTATACTCGTGTCTTTATTTTGGCTGTGATATTACTGTCTTTACTAAAGTCGTTATACTCGTGTCTTTATTTGGGATGTGATGCTAGTGTCTTTATTTTGGATTTTATACTAGATTCTTTATTTTGATTTCAGCGTTTCTACTGTTGTATTTTTGGTCTGTCAAAGTCGGAAAGTATTCTGAGAATTTCAAACCGAACCCTTTATTCTACTCACATTTCCATTGACCAGGTTTTTAAAATATTTTGTGTCAATTAATTTTCCCTCGTTGATCATCCTTGTTAAGGGATTTATCTGATTACTCAAAAGGCCACACTTGACATGAGGTCTAATAAATATGGCGGCAGGCACGAATCAATACTAATGTGTGGCTGTCATAAAAAATGTTTGATACCCTCGGCATTCCACTATACGGACGTCACAGGTGCTAAGGGATAAACTCAGCCGTTTCAAGCAGGTTCTGCCCGGGAGGAAGACCTCCTCCTCCTGGGACCAGAATGTCTCTTGTTGCATATTATTTCCCCTAAAACAGAATATATGACACTACCTGAAAAGTGATAAGGACAAAAGGGTACAACAATCTTGTGATTATGATTACACCCAAGATGAGGATACTAGTTCGAATAAATAAATCCGTAACAATGATTATTCTCAGAAAGTCCAGCCGACTGGGGTTGTAAAATACACCGACTGTATCTCGGCAGAGAGGTAAGGCCCCTTACCAAAGAGTATACTAGTCTTGGAGCTTTGGAAAATGTGTAGTACTCCTTCATTGTCCACTTCTCTCATCCAGAGAGGTAGTACGAGTTAGGGTTCCATCGATAGGTCATATAGAATTATATGTGTCAGATAAAAATACTTGAAGCTATTTTAGCGTATGAAAACAATAAGAATATCGAAACAATTTAAATGTGAGCTAACTAATGAGATCTGACTCGTTTAGAAATGTTAACTACAAACTATTCGCTTACAAATCTCAACATATATGTATAAACAGTATTTGTCATTAGATAACCCACACAGGTTGATATACCATAAAACAAAATCAAACCAATCATCTCAGTAATTCAAACAAAAATCATAGATAATAAAGTTTGTAATAAATAAAAACAAACACGTTTCAAGAGGGTAAAAGGATTTTACTAGCTAAGATATGTATCATATAAGAAACAATGAAGCCATATACAATAATATTTGCCAACGAGTGCCAGCAGTCAGTTTACATATGCTTATATATATATATATATATATATATATATATATATATATATATATGCATTGATGAGGAGGTATATATGATAGCATTGGTAAAGTATTCGTAATATATGTTGATGTACGTGTAAGTGTTTAGATTTTGCATAATTACGTGTGTTTTGTGTGCGTATTATGAATGGGTAAAACAGTAGGACTCTCCAGCATTTGGAGACAACCAGTCTTGCAGAAGGATAACACTGAATTCAAAACTGGAGTCATTAAGACAGTTGTCTTCAACTTCATTTCTGGTAAGTTCTGTAACGAAACCAGGGTCAAGTTGTATCGGCCCTTGTTTTTTTCTATGGTGAGGAGAGACTGAGTTAAATGCCTGTTTTCCTTACAACCTTTGCCCAATACCAATCCAGGCGCTGATAGACAGCTTCACGGATGCCATCACTGTAAATAGTTTGTGCGGAAATATAAAATATGTACACATTTGTGAAAGATTTTAGAAGCATGCAAAAAAAACTATACATTATAATATATACAAAATATAAGAACGTGTGTATAAGAGTATATGTGTCGTTATTTGTTGTATGTTTGCGCAACTTTCTCTCTGTGTTTGTGTGTGTGTGTGTGTGTGTGTGTTCTTTCGCTTGTATTTCTGTGCGTTTGGTTGGTCGAAATATAGAATTTAAAGACTTGGATTTAATAATTGTAAGGAAAATCCCGCAAAATTAGAGAAAAACAAAAACGGCGATTTCAAGAATATTTACCAGTTTTCGGGGGTTCGAACCCGAGTGGAAGTCAAATGGGCATTATTTGATTGTTGCTGTCAACTTTATTGTATATAGTAGTAGTAGTAGTAGGAGGAGGAGGAGGAGGAGAAATAGAAGCAGTAGTAATGAGAGTAATAATGGTAGGGTTGGTAATCGTGGTAGTAGTAGTAGAAGTAATAGTAGTAGTAGTAGTATTTATGATTACTTTATGTATGTAAATGTAGCAATGTCTGGTATGGTTTCTTTCTTTAATGGCATATCAACCATCGTGGGTTATTTAATGCCTAAACCATCTTTGTAAAAGAACAGCAGTGATACTATTTAACCCATTGCTAGGGGGAAAAGTGGGGGGTCATACTCTTCCCAGGGGTAATAATCCGAAAATGAATGTAATCGCGCGACTGGAATTCGAACTCGCTTACTTTGTGGCCACTGTATTGGCGTACACCCAACCAACCGGACGAGTGTGACATAAGGCCTTTTTCAAGATGGGTCCACGCTTAGCCAAGACATTAGCCTACCATTCTCTAAAATACCTCGGGCTCCGTCGGGATTCTTCTAAAAAGAGGCGCCAGGCGATGAATCTAGCCCCTTCCTGAGAGGGTTAGAGACTGGAGGAAGGCGACCTCCGGAGGCTCGAGGAGAGCCGGTCTTAGCACACGAAACGTGAATGCCGGCTTCCCGGTATCTGTGTCAGGCGGCCTTGACCGTTGTGAATAAGACCTTGCAACCAAACCACACGAACCGATCCGTGCAGCCAGAAACACGGCGGGCGTGTGACTCGAATCGTGAGGCACGCCAGTGTATTGTAATAGTAGCAATGGTTATGACTGTGGTGGTTGTAGAAATTGTAGTAGTAGTAGTAGTAATGGCACCGACGGTGGTATTAGTAGTTGTAATTGCTAGTAGGGATTACTAGGGATAGGGAAAGTAACAGCAGTAATAAATAATGATAGTGGAAGTAATAATTAGTAGTCGTCATAATGATGATAGTAGTCGTAGAAGTAGTTTACAACTGCGATTTATCTGATATCCCACTGTGTCAGAAGATGGCACAAGGCCGTTTTATGGCGAGGACCTCGCACGAATAGAGACTTATGCACGGTAGGTGTTAAAATTCTTGACCCCGTCGGTATTCCCCGAATGAAGTACCTCCGGCACCAAACAATAAAATTAGTCCTGTAAGCAGGAAAAAGATCTCAGGGGCAGCCCCCTGAGGCCAAGATGTCATGGTATGCAAACTCAACCGCCCGGCACGAATGCCAGGTGGACGGCTCAAAGTCAAACTTTTTACTTGATTCACTCCTTGAAACCAAATTCAGTTTCCATTCATTTCCAAGTAAATTAATTGAATATTAGATGACAAAATTGGGTAGTCCCAGTGTGTTGGACTGCGACATCGTAGTAAGCGAGTTCGAACTCTAGTCGTGCTATTACATTCACTTTCGGACTGATATTCTTGGGAAATGTATTAATTCCCTTACCCATCACCCATTAAATAATACCACTACTGTTCAGCAAGAATGGCTTCGGCATTAAATAATACACAAAGGTTGATATGACAATAAAAACAAAGAAACCAAACCAAATGATAAAACATTACTAATTTAACGATGTTTAATACTATTTACCTGAGATAAGAATCAGTAAACTATAAATGCAAACACACCTTACTTTTTTATGGGATGGATTAGTTGGGTGGGCATTGAGAAGATCATACATATTAAGTTGTAGGTATATGAGTTTGAGCCTCAAATCATTACATTCTATGTTCAAAGTACTTCTCTGTTTGCTTAATAAATATTGCACATAGCTAAGCACTGATTCGACCATATACGAAGCTAATAAAATGGGCTCAAAATTTATACAAAGTTTGAAATATTTTGCAACAGTTTTTCCGTTTATTCCATGAATATCCAATTTATCAAATTAGTAAATTCACTTCAACTCTTTTACACCGCAATACTTTTGTTTACCCTGCCAAAATTTTATTTACCCCTGGGCTCTCTATGGTTCTTTTTGAGATACCCTGGTCTTGAGTAAGATGGATAGCTTTAGACTATCAATAGGGCTCATACAAGTTAGTAACCAGTAGTATATAACATAGAATAAATTTTGTTTGTGACTAAGAATAGTATAGCACAATGGGGTATTCAGGGAAAATAGAACTCATTACATAAGCCAATTGGTTTGAAAGATATTTTCGGCCTATTTGACAATTAAAATAATTAATTACACAAACATAATCTCCACCATATCATCCGAAGTAATCTCTTTTGGATATGCATTCAGTGATTTCATCATGAAAACTGTTTAAAATATGAAGGGCACAAAATCTGGACTACATTGGGTTCACGCGCTATGCGAAAATTATCCGATCTTTTGTATACAGCAATATATATATATATATATATATATAAAGGTAACTCTGTGTACGTGGTTGTGTATGTGTGTGCGTGTGTGTGTTTGTGTGCGTATCTGTGTGTAATTATCTGAGATCTATGATATTATCATTATATTCGAAGTGAACGTATTCTTTGTTCATTAAATGTTTCTAAATGAGTATCATATCTATATGTACCTACATGTAATATGGAAAGGGGTGTGTGTGTGTGTGTGTGTGTGTGTGTGTGTGTGTGTGTGTGTGTGTGTGTGTGTGCGTGTGTGTGTGCGTAATCTATCGAAGATAAAACATAGCATCATTTTGACAGCTCCAAGGTCGGATCTCAGAAAGTATGTTGGATATACTGGGAGAAGAGAGACTTTTGCTCTATTATCCGGTCTATACACACACACGCTCGTGCATGCACGTGTGTTGATAAGTATGTGCGTGTGTTATAAAGGGTGGACGTTAGCAAATTTTTGTCCTGGCTACAATATATATCTGTGGTCTAAATACAGTAGATGCACGCCCTATTTTGGTACCTGTGCAAGTATTGATACACGATCATTTATTGTAATTCAGTTTTCTCGTATGTTTATACACTTCGGTATTTTTCTTTGTGTGACTATGTGTATGCATTTTTTGTTTTTGTTTTTTTTTGTTTTTTGTGTGCGTTTTTTTTATTTTCATTTTTCCTGTATGATTTCAAGATTTTTCTTTTTTTTTTTTTTTTTTTGGCTGTTTGCTAAATATATACAAAATGTACAACCCTGAGTTCGGTGTATTTGCTGGATACTTGGCGCACTTGTTTTGTTTTTTTTTGTTTTTTTTGTTTTTTTTGCTTTCGTCATTGTTTTTTTTTTTTTGTTGTTTTGTTTTGTTTTTTCTCGTGGTCGTCAAAATTTGGAAAACATGGCAACATTTTTTGTTGTGTTTTTGTGTTAAAAAAAACTTCTTCGACGGTACAATCCAAGATTTCAAGAAGAGATTATCTTTTCGCTTTCATTGTTTTATTCTTTTGGTTTTTTTTTATGGGAGTGTTTTGTTTTTGTTTTTATTTTTTCTATATGGCTTGTCAAGACTTATGTATCTTTTGTCTTTTTTTTTTTTACAAGTTTTATTTTATTAATTTTCAATTTGTTATTAAATTTTGTGACACCCTTTGTCGGGATTTTTTTTTTTTTTTGATTGCTCGAAACAAGTGCTTCGCCGGAGCTGAAACTACACACACACACACACACATACACACACACACACACACACACACACACACACACCAAAATATTATTCTCAAAGATTATTCTTATCATATTATAATCATGGATTTAATCTGAATGCATCTTAGGGGAATGCTTCAGGCTTTTTAAGATTGTTTATTTTTAGTGGTTTATTCCATAATTGTGATGGACATAAAATTGGCAGAATATATTTGTTACCTTTCGATACTTGTGAAATAAAAACTAAAAAAAAATTTAGATAAAAAAAAAATGCGCTCTGAGATCTTGTAATCAGGTCCATCAATCTTTTCAGAAGAAAAAGGGTCACTTTATTTTTCAATGAATTCTACTCTTTTTTCTTTTCTTTTGAAAAAAAAACTTCTTACAAAATATTGACATTTAAATTGCCGAGAAAATATTCCTAACACTTTCCAGGGGTACAATATAAAATAGAGACCTTAGATATTCTAAAGCTTCCTTCTGTAATGGCACACAGACCTTAAATATCTTTGTCGTACCTAAGGGGTCACTCGTTAGTAGACTCATAGCAACTTGACTTCGATGACCGAGCAGGAATCAACGCTGTTATAACTCACTAAGATTTTTTTGCTGCGATGTAGCGCAAGGCCGTGTGAATGAGACACCCAATGAGTCTCAAACACACTTTTGATCGGTGACTAGTCTAGCTTACTAACCATTACATTACCTGAGGCACATTGAATTAATATTGTAAGTGTTACTTGAACGCTATTCTTTTAATCTTTCTTTCTATTTACTAAGCTTTTCTTAATCTGGTATATTGGTCTTAGGTTGATTACAGTAGTTCTCCAAAGTGGACACCCCAATAAGTACTGAACAGGCTCAAACCTCGGTGGTCTAGTCTGAATTCGGTGCTCTAATAGAGATTTGACCATAATTCAAAGCAGCAGAGATCATGTATATCTCTTATTCTTTTACTTTTTTTTCTCGTTTATCTCAAATTCTAGAAACGCCCACTTTTCAAGGCAACAAGTCCAAGATTTTATTTCTATTAGTTCATATCAAAATAAGACTCAACTTTGAACAGCCCAGTCAGCTAGGGATATAGAATACACCGACTCCATCTCTGTAGAAGCGTAAGACTACCCCGCCCCAACGAGTGTCCTGGATATAACACTAAACAATCCGATGGTGAGGCTCCAGTCTTGGAGCTCTGGGAAATACTGAGTACACCTTCATTGCTAATGTTCCCAGGTCCACCCCGACCTGGAGTGTTAGCACCTGGTAGGGTCCAATCTATGGGTCAAATACAAGTTTTTGACATTTAGACTGAGTGCAAACAAATGACCCATGCTAAATTGAATAGTTTGAAATAAAACTGTTTGATCATTTAACTGTGTAAACAAATGACTGATGCTTAATTGGATTATTAGTGATACATAGCAATAACTGAAACCATTTGACTGTGTAGAAACGATAGAAATACTAGTGAGCAAATAAATTTGTTCTAACTAATTTAAAAACACAATCACCAGCAAACAGTGTGCAAACAAATGACTTATGTTAAATTCTGACTGATATATAGCAATACTTGAAACCATTTAACTATGCGCTTAAAAAGATGAGCTCGGACTCGTTTAAAAATGTTATCAACAAAATGTGTTTAGAAATCATATATATTTGATATATATGTATAAATAGGATTTGGTATTAAATAACCTACAGGGGTTGATATGTCATAAAGCCCTACCAAACCAAACTAGCAACTTTAAAATCGCTCCAACCGAAGAAAATGGCAACAATACGTTCTATCTTATAATAAAGAAATTTAGCATTTCTCACCTTACCAGAGGTTGGTGTTCGAGCTCAGATATAGGTCTTGCTTTTGAATGCTGATTTTCTAAGCATGTAATCCATTTCCACAAAGAAGATTAGAATATCATGGTGTTCCTCTTCTCTGGCCTTATGTGGAAGTATACGAAGCTTGGAATTTATACGAGCAAATTACTTTATTCCTTATCACGTGACTTTATTTATAAACACATGATTTAAAAACAAGAGCAGACTGAGAGTGAAAAGAAGTAATTAGCCTGTTAACACATCCCACACCACCCACCAACTATTCTCGACAGATATACCTCGATATATGTCTGGGATGGGGTTCAGTTTAAGAGAGTTGACTTTTCATTCGATACTTGCTTCCCATTCTGTAAAGTGGTAAGAATTGGGTTTATCGCTTGATGCCAATGACCCTCCAATAAAGGGGAATGCCTAAGGGACTAGATCTATTTTGGAGCATGCCCATCTTGGAGATTCGTTTTCTGAAGTGGGATCGACTAGTAAATTTTCATTTCTCTTTAGGACTCATAGACTAGGTAACAGAAGGTGCATTCGAGCAGATCGTTTCAGCAGCATCGGGATAGAGGATTTACTCTTAATTTGGATATTGGTATGTCTGTTGGACTCACTCTACTCTTCACTTCATTGTCCGCTAACTTAAACTGACCAAAGGTTTTTCTTTGAATGTTCCCTAAGACCAGTATCCGTCCAAGGGTCATTAAGGAGGTCCATGTATTTCTCTTTGAGCGACTCCTCACCAATCGGAGGTAGTTCGCAAAACAAGGATTCGTATCCATCGGCGAATCTTATAGGGACATATATAGTTTGTTTCTATTGAATTCAGTTCGTTAATTAGTGAGGTCGTGGTTACTGGTGCGAATATATCGTCGTAGCAAAACAAAACAAGAGACAGATAGCCAGGCGGATAATAAATCATCACTGGGAGACTGACGTTGGTACAGGAAGTCTCTGATAAGGAATAGCATTAGTAGCCGTATACAGCGGAAAATTGATAGAATGTAGTGAGTTCAATTGGACTGTTTCGCACAGAGAATTTGGAAAAATTCCTGAAATCCAAGCTAGGCGTGTAATATAATGGCCGAGGGATTTCGGTTTATGCCTTTGGGTTTAGTTAAGCTGAGAACCTTTCGGCTCAGCACATGGGTTAGTTAGGTGCAACATTAACACAAGTGTTCACGCGCGCGGGGGCGGGAAGAGTGGACGTGTCACTCAGAGATGTCACAATAACCTACATTGGAAGCGGGGTTACGGAGTGCGGGTAACGTCACGGAGGATTTTGGGAGATTTTGAAAAAGTCAGTGAGTTGAGATGAGACGAGCCTCGGGGGAAGACGGTTGGTTTTCACTTGCTCGCGGAGACCTTTGTAGCAGGTGCCACACGTGTTCTAGGGGGTGTGTAGATGAAAAAGCCATAATAGAAAGATTGTGCCTCTCTCTCCTTATGTCGAAGAACCTTTAAACTCAAAGGTAATAAATAGTTTCGCACCTGAACAAAGAAGTCGTCAAGTGTTTTTCGTGTTTCGAGATTCCTATGTTCTATGTATATATACATGAACATTCAATGCACATTTCGCATATTCATGTATATGGCTATGGTACAGGCGAACGTACTTCCATATTCGATTATATCGTTTGCATTGCCCGTTAACGCGCAAGCTTCTGTTAATCGCAATGTCGGGGTGCCTATGGTGTAATGGCTATCGTCGTAGGAAATGGACACGGCGATACAAGTTCAAATCCTGGACGAGACTGATTGCATTTCACAGAGCCCTAATACCCCTGGGAAAGGTATGAATCCAATTATTCTCCCTCCAGCTATGGGTAAATAGTAGGGTAGACTAGGTTCTTCAGCCTTGGTGAGGCAACTAGTCTAGGAGAAGGAAAACTCTGAATTCAAACTTGTTAAACTCTATTTAAAAATTGACCTTGTGTCATATCATGCCCGAGCGGAGGGGTTGGTAAATATAAACCGCAATGTCGGGGTTGGTTAAGTACTGTCACGTTTCACTAGATTAAAATGAGAGTCCGCTGTCATCTAAGGTGTGTCAAATATTGTAAAAATCTGATTTAGCCACTTAATCATAGTATCAGATAACATTAAAGGAAAATGGGAATACTCACTCACATCTGTTAGTAGATTGTCATTTCTGTCAAGAAATGAATGTTTGAATCTACCTGGATCTAAAAAGCGCGGCAATAGTGATGGGTTTGTATTACGTCATTGATTCCATGAACTAGTTCGTATCTAAGAGTTTAAACCGATTAGGATATTTAGTTAACCCCTTTACTCAAGTAATTGCACAGTCAGCTGGGGCTGTAGAATACACTGAATACAACGAGTGTCCTGGATATGACACTAAACAATCTGATGGTGAGGTTCCAGCAGTGCTGGAGCTTTGGGGAATGCGGAGTACCCCTTCATTGCTATCGCTCCCAAGTCCACTCTGGCCCGGAGTGGTAGCACCTGATAGGGCCCTATCTATGGGTTAAATAGAACTAACAGCATACTTATGCTAAAATGAATTGAGTGAACTGAATAGCTTAAAATAGAAACGTTTTTGACAATTAAACCGTAGTTACACTTAAACTGCGTGCTTATGCTAAACTGATTTATTTCAAATAGAACTGTTTATCGACATTAAAACTGTATTTACACTTAACTGAATTATTACATATAACTACTTAAATAGTTTGAAATGGAAATGTTTTTGACAATCAAACTGTGTACTTATGCTAAACTGAACTGTTTTCAATAGAACAGATTATTTACATAAAAATGGATTTGGCGTTAAATAACCTACAAAGGTTAATATGCCATAAAACCAAACAAACAAACTTTACTCAAGTAAATTTTTAATTTTTAACTAATATTTGCGATTTCCAAGAGGAAATTCAGGTTTCAATTATTCCTTCCCACGGTAAATTCCTCACTTCCGATAAACTGAAAGCTCTGTTTCATTTCTGTTTGAAAAGAGCGGGGATTTCATAGTAATGAGCAAACAAGGAAGGTGGTAGGAAATTTTTAGTGGCTAGACTACTCATACTAAATTCAGACAAAAGCTTTTTAAAGAGTAGACATACACAAGGGTTATCGCAAGAAATCTTGACCAAGTTTTATGTCACAGCACACGTGACGTAAATTGCCAAGCTTGACACTTGGATAGATTTTCTCATACAATGACAATTTTACGGAGTAGGTGTCACAAATTCTAGACGAGAGAGAGAGAGAGAGGGGGGAAGATTTCATTACGATAATCTTGAATTCAGAGGTGGGTGGGTGCTGTTGTAATCTCAGCAGAGCAGTTCCATGGAGTGAACGGCTTTAATGAGGATGGGTGAATTCTGAAAAAGGGAATCTAGGCTTCAGTCGAACTGATTTGGAACACCCTCTGCACACATTTTTTACTTCATTAAGAGAGTAAGAAAGGTTTGTTTTTAATGAAGTGGGCAAATAAACAAACGTGGAACTCGGCTAGATTTTCTGCCATCGATGGTGGGCCTCGAGAAGACAGCATCAGCCAGAATATTCCTTTTAACCCCGGTAGATCAAAGATATAACATCCAAACTCCTTTAATAAAAATTGATTTTTTCTCATTTCTTTATTTAAAGAAATGCGAAAAACATATAAAGAGATTTTGCTTCTATTAAACCCATTTCGTTAATTCGTGGGTCGAAAAATTGGAGCAGTAAAACAGAACCAGGGACAGAAAGCCAGGGGGTTAATAACTGACAACTGAGAAACCTACGTTGGTACATGAAGTATATGTTGGAAATAACATTATTAGATTTATACGGCTAAGATCTGATTGAATGTGGTGTATTCGGTAAGACTGAGATTAAAGGAAGATTTTTTTTTTAAATGATCGCTTGCTGATAAAGAAAGAAAAAAAAGCATGGCTGCTTTTCACTGCTTTACACTGTATCGTAGCCTGCCCGTGTCAGAGGGGTTGGTTACATCGTTTAGCCCTGAATTCATTATGACCTGTGAGAAGTCATCAGAAGAAACCACAAAGTCAATAGCAGACAAATTCGGGGCAGCTGCTGATTGTCAGGGTATATAATTTAGTGAAGATCCTCTTCTAGTCACAAGTCGCATTTTTTATTTTATTTATTTATTTATTTATTTATTTTGCTGAGCATTCAGATTCGGGATGGTGATTAAAACTACAGAAACAGTATGTTTCTAGTTATTGCAACTGCAGGGTTCTCTTCATAAAGAATGGATCTGTTAGAGTTGTCATGAAATAGTACATTACTTGTGCTAGTTTGGTAGCCATGTTAAATGACATAGTCTGGTCATGCTTCTTACTCGATTATCAGAACATGACACTAAAAGACTCCACTATTTAGTTTAACTTATACTTTTTAAGTACGGATATGGCATCATCAAGTAAATATATTCAACAATATGCTACCCCTGTTAAAAATTATGGAATTAGCACGATTAAATTTCCTTTCATGTGTTTTACTTAGCAGTAAATAACACATAACAAATAAGAAGAAACACGTTTTTCTTTAATAGCTGAACATTCAGTTATCATAAAATATTCCTTAAATAAACAAGATAAAATTATTTAAATCTAATGGTATAATTTTGGAAGTTATCCCATTATATTTATTTATTTAATTATTTAGCCGTAAATAAACTAAAAACAAATAAGAAGCAACATGTTTTTCTTTAATAGCTGAATATTCTATTTTCATGAAATATTCCTTAAACAAACACAATTAAATCATTTAAGTATAATGGTATAATTTTGGAAGTTATCCAATTATATTCATCTATTTAATCATTTAGCAGTAAATAAACTTATAACAAATTAGAAGCAACATTTTTTTAATTGCTGAACATTCTGTTTTCTTAAAATATTCATTAAACTAACTAGATAAAATTATTTAAATTAAAGGTATAATTTTAGAGTTTATCCAATTATATTTATTTAGCAGTAAATAAACTAAAAACAAATACGACGCAACATTTTTCTTTCATAGCTGATTATTCTGTTTTCATAAAATATTCCTTAAAAATCAAGATTAAATTATCCAATTTTCTTTCCAAGCGATGCATTTTTCAGGATACAAAATGCATCTTTTTAGAGAGCAAAGGGCGTTGAAGTTTTTCTTCAAGAAAAGCTTATAAAACCAGTGAACAATGTAAATCCGATTGACAATTTATGATGGAATTTTTCTTTATAGTTTACGAGATGGCTTCATACATCTAGCTTTATAGATATACCTTAAACAAAATAGATTAAATTATTGATGGAGTAATTTTTATTTCTAAGCTAAGGAAAATATTCTGAAATGACTCGATCTCGGAGAAAATTGTGAAATTCAATACCAAAAAGATAAAATAAAATAAAACAAAATCAATTCTTATTACTCTTATAGTCTCAATTAGCTGTTAGTTTGTTAAAGTCCTATTTTCTATCAATTTGGTACGCCCAACCACCTGTAAGATCTGTCTTTTAAAAGTAGACCGATTTGGATTATATAAACAATTGCTGGTTTTTGTTTCAGGAACGCAAATTACAAGATCTTTCCATTATTTTTTTTTCTCGACATTGGGTTATTCTATCACATTTTCCTCAGTATAGCATAGGAAAAAATTGTATCATCAATTTAGATAATTTTGTGTTGATTGTTTAAAGAGTATTTTACGTTTGTCTTTTATTACTTAATTTACCGCAAAAAAACAACCGTAGATGAACATTCCCTAAATAAGCTCATTCGATAACTTTTATTCATGTCCTTAATCTTTGGTTCTCCCGTACACGTGAATTTCTTTTGTTTATATCTTCAATCATTTGTGTAATTCATCATTCTATTTCTTTCTTTCTTTCTTTTTTTTTTTTTTTTCAGTGGACAGGTCCACATTTCTACCAAATTTGAAATCTCTTATTCACCAGATTTTAATTCTTAACCAAGAAACGACATTTTGTTTGCGTCTTAAATGTTTATTAGCTTATTCACTGCTGAATGAAAAGAAAAAATAAGAACATCCTCTAAGGGTGCTAATTCAATAATTTTTGCCCGGGGAAGAATTCATAAACATTACGTGCAACACAACTGACCAACAAATTCAATTTAGCCGAGTTGTCTTAAGATTCACCTGGGAGAAACGAAATAAAATCTATAAATTTCCACTTCCTGTGTACCCAACCAATCAAAGAAATACTTGCGGGGTTTGCCGTGGAGAAACACTGTGGCTCGAGAAATTTTCCCATTTAAATAAACTGTTGTAAGGAAAAAAAAAAAAAGAGAACCAGTTGTTACTTTACTAAAAACTTAGTTCTAGAGGTTTACAATGACAAAAATTATCCAATATTTATCTTATCGCTCTGTCATGGACAGGACGTGACAAAAGGTCAAATTTTTGGCGGGCGCCCTCCTGTGTACAGTTACACGGTTGAAAGCATCAAGCAACGGACCTGATCTTTGCTCTTTCAGTCGAAAAAGCCGGTGCTATTTATCCAACCCGGACTGTTTTGGGGTAGGTCACAAGCTCAGTTTAGTGTGAGGAACCTGCAGGAAGCAAATCTCTTGTTGGATGCGGAGACGCCAAAAGTAGTTCCAGTTCTGTTAGCATTCCTCTTTAGTAGCATCTCAGGTGCCGTCTAATAGACCAGACTCTTACCGACGGTATTGAAATGTGATATAAGGTCAGTTTAGTGTAGCAACTCTGCAGGAAGCAGGTCTCCACAGAGGAAGAGATGATGCCAAATAGCTTCCATTCCGTTTTCAATCCTCTTTTGGCGCCGGAAAATAGACCAGGCTCTTACCGACGTTATTGAAATGTGATATAAGGTCAGTTCAGTGTAGGAACCCTGCAGGAAGCAGGTCTCCAGAGAGGAAGAGACGATGCCAAATAGCTTCCATTCCGTTTGCAATCCTCTATTGGCGCCGGATAATAGACCAGGATCTTACCTCTTTTAGATGAAAAAGCAGGTGTAACCTGAGGGACGGCCCTGTAGGACTGGACTTATTAAATGACATGGTTTTATATACAAAAAAAAAAAAAAAATAGAAATACGTGGAACAGTCTATCATTAAATAAAAAGAGAGACTTAGATTAGGTCACCCAGATTTTATTATTTCAATCAGAAAATTGAACAATAAAAGCAAATATTAATAAGTATTATTTATTACCGAATTCTACAGCGTTGAAACTCTGTAATCAAAAATAAAATTGTAAATTTTTGCAACCGAAATGAAATTGCTAATATAAGTAAGTTGGCTGACCATAGTCGAGGGCGATACAGAAGGTCCCTTTTCAATAGCTACAACACTGGGATGTAGGGGAGGGTGGTACATCTTTGCCTGGGTTGCTCCACTTACCATTGATCCGTATCTTATAATGCTGAGTGTAAAGTAAGGAGACATCAAGTACCATTTTTTGAGTGTTTGGTATGATTCGATCTGGGATAAAACCCAGGTCTTCCGGGCCATTGGCCAACACTTTAACTATTCTGCCAATGGGCCAGTAAATGTGCATGTGCATATATATATATATAATTTAAAAAGTTACAAAATTGCATATATATATATATATATATATATATATATATATATATATATATATATATATATATATATATATATTTGTATGTATATATAAATATATTAAAATAATAATAAAATGAATAGGTCTACAAATGATTTAAAATTTGGTATTTTGGTTTATTCACTTCTTTCTTATTATTCCGTATACAACTATGTCGGACATTTTAAGGTATTTGGATTTTGATTGTGTGCTAAATTTCTTTAAAGTTAAGATTGCTTTGATTGTTTCTTTTGATTTTGTTTAATTATAGGTTTTATGACTTTGAATGTCCCTCCAGAGTTCATTGTCCGTGAAGGTTTTTGGTCGTTCTGTTAAAGACCTTTGTTCTCCCTTTTTTCCTCTCTTATATATAAATATGTGTATTTTGTAAGTAATATGCTTGTGCATATACATGTATATATCCTCTGTGTGTGTGTGTGTGTGTGTGTGTGTGTGTGTGTGTGTGTGTGTGTGTGTGTGTGTGTGTTCACGTGTATATATGTATGTAAACTTTTGAATCCATTCACTCGTGCACACAAATGTCTAAAAATGGTAATTTTTAAAAATTGTTCCACGTTGAATTTTATCTCAGAGTGTAGTTTTTGGAGTAAGTCATGTAAATCATTAATGTTACCCGACGAGCGTTTCAAAAATATGAAAGAGTCAGTTAAGTATCTTTTCTAGGATCTAATAAAATCTGTTTTTATATTAATACTGTATTTTTCCAAACTAATATATAAAATTCCATGCATACATATATATATTCGCTTTTTGGTCACAGAATTTCAATGCGTTTGATCATAAAATTTATCTAGCTTTGCTTAGTCTGGCTTACAGACTTAACACTGAGCAGACGTATGTTTGCTTAACTTCCATTAACCAGAGGGAACCGACGCGTGATGAGACTGTAAGTTTAATCTTGAGTAAATCGAAACACATTTTCAGGGGGTCGTGGTTTAAGGTTTAAAATTTTTACAGTAATAACCGAGTTTGGTTTTATTTAACCTCTAGAACAATGTTTCTCCCACACCCGTCACCTTTCCACACCCTAAGTTCCTGGTTTGAAAAATAGCTGAAAATTTAAAATGTTGTAAGGTGTTATGTAACCATTTAACAGGTTACAACATTTTATAGACAATTTAAAATATATCAAAAAAATAATAGAATTACGTATAAAATTGCAACATTTTATTGGCAATTGCGATGTAGAGGTGACGTATCCACGACCGAAATACTGCGTTTATATACTTCTAATTAGCTGTACAAATATTGGCTGCTCTGGTTCAAAGGGATAAGATAATCTAATCTTTTCAAACAAATTTTTCCTTTTTTCTCTCTTTTAACAGCAAAACATTTCAAAGATGTTTTTGCAAAGTGGCCTACTGGAATATTAATCACAATCACTGACTATAAAATTCAAGACAGTAGCTGAGTCAGTACTGCTGAATGGCTGCACCAGTTGGACTCTAACAGAACACTTGGAAAAAAAGCTAGATTTGAACTACACAAGGACACTACCAGCTGTTTTGAATAAATCCTTGAAGTACCAGCTGTTTTGAATAAATCCTTGAAGTAGCACCATACAAAACAGTAGCTATACTGCTACTAACCTCCCATCTTACAAACAATCCATAACGAACTAAACATGCTGGACACTGCTGAAGAAGTAAGGACGAACTCATAAGTGACCTTCTCGAATGGATTCCTAGACAAGGACATAAGATAAGGATCCTTCGAGGTGTAATTGTTATCATTGTAGGAAATAGATACGGCGACCTGAGTTCAAATCCTCGACGGGGCAGTTTGCCTTTCACACAACGATAATACTTTAGGGAAAATTATGAATCCAACTGTTCTCCCTACAGCTATTAGTTAAAAGTAGATCAGATTAAGCTTTTTAACTTCGGTAAAGCAACTGGTCTAGAAGATAGAAAATTCTGAATTCAAAGCTGTTGAACTTCGCTTAAAAACTGACCTTGTGTCATATCCTATCCATGACGGTGGGGTTGGGTAAATCCATTTAAAAAAACACCAGTGTTGGCGAGCCAGCAAAAATTTACATTAACCAGCTCTGTACGGACACTAGATACCGTCTAGAAGACCTACCAAGAGTGATTGCCGATAGGGATGGATGGTAAGAGAGTCAAGGTAATCCGAGCTGTCGGCCCACTTTGATGATGTTATAAATGCATATATGACACGTTGATTGCTTTATGAATCTTATTGACAAAATCTAATATTTCTTTCATGCATTTGAGTTTATATTTGCAAGGTCGTTTTGCTAAATTATTGATATTTACCAAGCTCAGCTAAGTTATTGTACAAAGCCAGAAGTATGGAACACCCAGTGAGAATCGAACTCATCAGTAAGCGCATGTCGTAACGGTTATTGCCTTAGAAAATGGACCTGACGAATCAAGTTCAAATCCTGGATACGGATTTGCTTGTGTTTCTCTTTTGTGCTAATGCCCTGGTGAAAGGCATGAACCCCTCTCTTCCTCCCACTAGGTATGAGCAAATAGATCCAACTGAGTCCTTCAGCCTTGGTAAGGGAATCAGTCAAGGTGAAGCAAATAGTCCTGAGTTCAAAACCAAGGGGCTTGGGGCTAGCAACTCCATCCCATGAAAACGTACTTGCTCCGAAACCACAACACCATTACAGACGTCGTGAGAGCAGGCTCTTATGGCCCTCAAAGGCGTGGGACATTGAAGAGAACAAATAATTGTTTACTAATCTTCTCTACAAAAAACATAATTTAGTTTTGGCACAAGGCCACAAGGCCCCAATCTTTAAAACCTAGCAAGAAAATCAAGATCAAATTCTGTGTCAAATTTCAGAACAATGCGACAAAAACATTTAACAAGTTAATGCAGGGTTATAAAAACCAAGTTTTATCCAGGGCATAGGTTTTTGGGTGGCACAAGGCATTTTTGAATGGCCGAGAGATAACAAAATATGACCCTGTTCTGGTTAACTTCATAATCTGATGAAAATGGAACAAATATGAGGATTCAACAGATATGATCGACAGTTGACGGTGAGAATGACTGGTGATAAATTGCCAATGCTCGCCTAATTTTCAATCAGAGATGCCAAGCTGATATATTTTTTGAAATCAGTCGTATTACTTTCTAGACACAAGAAATGGGCCTGATTATTTTTTAGACATACTCTCTGTGAAAGAGTTTGGTGTTTATTTCCATGAGCTAAATCCTTGAGTTTATTTTGGGGGTGTCCTCGTGGTGTCATGGTTAAAGCGATGGACTGCGGAATCGTAGATAGCAAATTCGAACTCCAGTCGCGCTACTATGTTCACTTTCGGACAAATACCCTTGGAGAAAGGTATGAACCCCCTTATCCTCCCACCTATGGGTTAAATAGCACCACTACTGTTCTTCTAGAAGGATAGATCTGGCATTAAATAACCCAAGAAGGTTATCACAAACTTGAGTTTATTTCCTGTTTCTCAAAATAAAAACCCAACTCCGCAATCATTATTTGGGTACTTTTGAGAATATGCAACAGGTCGTTGCGAAACAAACGAAGACATTGCCAACTGTAAATATCCCGCATGGTTTCTAAAATGGGAATAAAAGTTTCCTCGGCTTCCATAGGAAACTGTTTTTTAGGAAATAAAGTCGATTTGTAATCAACATGATACAATTTTTTTGCATTACTAGTCTCATTGATTAATAGACTCTCCTTGTACAACGACAGCCCAGAAAATAAGTATATTGTTCAGTTTCCCAGAGAATAGTCAATTTTACAAATTTGTTAGATTTGTATAATCAAGATTTTCTTCATTATGGCTTCGGAAAATTATGTTTTTCATCCTTTTTGTAATCTGAAAATTTCTTTGTCAGGTTACTTGGTCATAGAAGATTTCATAGTTTAATGACTTCAATGTGTATTGCAGGATGGTGTAACGAGTACCAGTCAAAAACAAAAAAAAAAACAAAACGGAATTGGTGATCCAAATTTTGACTGACACAGTTTTTACTATCTCAAGAAAGGCATGAAATCACTTCTCTTCGAACTCTTTTTTTCCCTTACACTTTCCTTTCTTTGGTGATTTCTTTTTTTCTTCCTTCCTTTCTTCCTTTTTGAAATAAAAATTAACAATCAGTGGACGGAGATCTCTACGTGAAAATCGAAATAGACTCTTACTTCCGCGTCTACATGTAACTGCCGGAAGTGACGTGATATGGCGGATACTGTTCCCGGTTGTGGTAGCGCTTGTTGTAATGTCGGGACGCATCTGGGTGATGCTCGTACTTCCGCTTGACGACACTGCCATACTCCGTCCTTCCATCGTCGTAGTAATCTGACACGTGACCGTTTCCTCCAGCGTTTCCGGTGCCGCTGTTCCCTCCAGCACTAGCGGCAGTCGCACCGGTAGTACCACCATCACTGGTGTAACCATGATGATACGAATGCGATGATGCTGTCTCGGGTGGCGTTGAATTCGAAATGGTTCGGGGGTAATTATCGGAGTAGGTATATCCGGCATAGTCGTACGTCGGGGTGCGAACTGATTGGTATGGGGAATAGTTTGTATTGTCATTTCTGTCAAAAGAAGAGGAAGAAAAAGAAAATGAGTGACAAATAAGCAAAGATAGATAAAACACAAGAAATTAATAAAAGCAAATTGCCCAGTCGGCTGGGGCTGTAGAATATACCGACTGCTTCTCTGCAGAGGTGTAAGACCCCCACCCCTCAACGAGTGTTCTGGATATAACACTAAACAATCTGATGGTGAGATTTCAGTAATGCTGGAACTTTGGGGAATGCGGAGTACCCCTTTATTGCCATCGCTCCCAGGTTTACTCTGTCCCGGTGTGGCAGCACCTGGTAGGGTCCTATCTATGGCTAAAATAGAATTAAGCTGTGTACTTATGTTAAACTGAACTGTTTGAAATCGAACTGTTTTTGACATTGAAACTATGTACTTATGCTAAACTGAACTGTTTGAAATAGAACTGTTTTTAAATGGAACTAAACTGAATTATTTGAAATAAAACTGTTTTGACATTTAAATGAACTGTTTTGACATTTGACTGCTAGTAAACAAAATTTATACTTGTACTATATCGAATTGTTTGAAATTTAATTCGGCGTTAAATGACTTGAAAAGGGTTGATACGCCGTGAACAAACCAACCAACCAACCATTACATTCACTTTCGTACTAATACCCTTGGGAAAGGTATGAAATAGTAACACTACTGTCTTACTATAAGGATAGCTTTGTCATTAAATAACCCGCAAAGATTGTGATGCTATTAAACATAGAACCCGAAAGAGAAATCAATTTATCAGTTTTGATCCCAAATAATTTACGGTACAAAATTATATTTTTATTTACGGTACAAAAGTATTATCTATATCTTTACAATCCTTTTCAGCGGGTAAACATTTCATTGTCTCAAGCATATATCGTGACAATATTCATGTTTTAACAGCCGTGTATCCATGCTATTCACAGTCATTTTAAACATTATTTCAAAAAGATCTTACAAAGGTTGATACCCCATTAATCAAAGAAACCAAATCTAACAATTCTCCCAGATCCTCTCGGACCCGGAGCGATAGAACCTCTTAGAGACACATCTGTTTAAAAATTATTGTTATGAGATAAAAATACTTGATACTATATAATCGTAAAACAACTTAATGTTATTAGTAGAAATAACAATAATTAGACTAATTGCTTGAAACCAGATAATTGTGTATAAATCATTCATAAAAGAAGACAAAAATAATTTTTTTCGAGTGCTGTATTGACCCGAATACAAATTCTGGACGGGGCTGTAAGCATTTCCTAGAGCGCTAAAACCATTGGGAAAGGTATGCGTCCATTTATCCTCCCACAAGCTATGAGTAAATAGTAGGATAGACAGTTCTCTTTAACCTTGGTATGGCAACCGGTCTCAGAGAAGGAAAACTCCTCTTTACAAATTGACCAATTGTCACATCCTACTCGGGTGGAGGATTGTGTAGTTGGGTAAATATATAATGAACTTCAGCAAAAAAATGGAAAGAGAGAAAACAATAATGGAAATCAATAAAGAACAAACAAAAAGTAATGAAAAATGGAAAGAAAGAGAACAATAATGTGAAAGAAAGAAAGAAAGAAAGCATCTATGGTTGGTTGGTTGGTTGTTTTGTTTTACGGCGTATCAACCCATTTTGGGACATTTTATGCCGAATCAAAATTTTTTAAAAATCGAGCAAAAAGTTAAGAATAATTTTAACAAATTAATATATTTAATTAAATAATACATTTAACAAATTTATATGTTTTACAAATTTTAAGTTTTTAAAAAATCGTTTATAAAAATGTATAATATATATATTTAATTTCGCTGTTTAGAACAAAATATTTTGAATGAATTTATTGCATATTTTGGTAGTATATATATATATATTCTTGGGAATGGAGTAGCGCCCTCCCCTACACCTTGGTGTAGTAGCTATCGAAAAGGGAGCCTTCGGGTCACCCTCGACTATGGTCGCTAACTTTACTTACTTACTTTTATATATATATATATATATATATATATATATATCATCATGTCATGCCACAGGCACGGATATCCCTTACCCTCTCTCGCCACTTCTCCCTATCGTTCATCGCCTCTGGTCGGTCTTCAGGGCCACATCCCGTATCCTCACATAGCAGCTGAATGTATGTTCGAGCTGGTCGTCCTGCTTTTGGCCGGCCATATGTGGGGGTCCATAGGAGTACATCACTTATAAGCTAATCCGTGCTTCTCAAGCAGTGACCTGCATGTCTGGTTCGTCTAACTTGGATAGTTTTCGTGATGGGAGGCAGGTGGCCGTATAGTTGGTGCCTTGTGGGGTGTTGCCGCCAGGACTTGTTCAATATTGCTCGCAACACACACACATATATACATACACACACACACACACATATGTATATATATATATATATATATATTGTTCGGCCATATTTTTGAGTACATTCCACTTTCTTTTATAAAATTAACTATCCTGCATGATGTTATTTTCATAGTTTTTCAAATTGTTTGTTTGGTAATATTTTTTCTGCACTTGATTAAATTTTATAAACTCGAGGAATATATGTTTAACTGTTAATCTTTTTTTGCATGTAGAGCATATTGGGGATTCTGAGCCCCCTAATAAATGATGATGAGTGATGTAGGTGTGGCCGATGTGAAGGTGTGTCAACATAACTTGTTCTCTTCTGTTCTTGTATTTTATGTTCCATTCTCCAATGGAAGGTTTTATGTTGTGTAATTTGTTATTAGCGTGTGTATCCCAATGATCTTGCCACTTCTTAAAGATAATTTTTATTCACTACCCATTTATTGTCATTATAAGGTGTTTTTGTTTTTGTTTTTGTTTTTTTGGTGCTATTGTATCTTTCAAACCTTTATTTGTTGCTAATAAAAGTTCTCGACCTGTTATTACGCCTTTAAAGGTATTCAATCTTGCCTGTGGATAGGCTTTGCTTCTGTTGTTGTGAAATTTATCCATTTTAATGTGTTTCCGGCGTATTTTTGCGTTTGAACTTCCACTAGCAGATTACCATTCCTAAATTTTTTTACATTTTTTGGATTACACCAACTCAACATGATTTTTTCTCTGGGGAAAGGGGATAATTGATCCAATTTTATTTCATCTAAAGATTGAATTATTATGGATCTTGTAAATTCAGTTTCATTTTCAGAATCTGAGTCGGATAAATATCTTTTTAATTTTTAAACTGGTGTAAAGTTTTCATTGGTCCCATGCTCCACCACCCACTACGGAGTCCAAATTATGTTGGGAATGAACCAAGGGGGAAACCGATTCGCCTTGGCTGAGACGGGGATACAATACCAGTATACTCATGCCAAGAGTAAGATTCCGAGCCTCTGCCAAATTCTGGGTTTTATTACTCAATAATCTAACAGTGGTTAAAACTCAATTGACCCTCAGCCTCCGCCTACATATAAGATAAAGGGTTATGAATTGTTCTACCAGAGCAGATTGAGTAATACAGTCGGGTGAAAAACAAGCATATATAAGCTTGGACATGACGAGACCAGCCGATTGATCGGATCGGGCCAATCCGACCGACTGCCAGACCAAATTAGGGCCAAAGTGGGGTGTTGCAAACCATTGACCACTTTTTTGCCAGATCAATGACTGCTCAACCACCAGGGATCCGTCCTAGTGCCTTACGGGTCGCCACCCACAGCCAACGGGGGGCCTTATTGTGTGTGGGGGGAGGTCTTACCCCTCTACACAGGTACAGTCAGCGTATTTTACAGCTCCAGCCGACAGGGCAGAAAATGGAATGAAAGAAAGAAAACGTTTACGAAAATCGATGAAAAGAAAAGAAAGAACAAAGGAAAATAATTCAATAGTAAAAATCAAAGAAAGAAAGAAAGAAAGAAAGAAAATCAATTCAAATGAATGGAAAGATCGAAAGAAAAGAATTTAAGAAACTCAATGAAGAAAGAAAGAAAGAAAGAAAGAAAGAAAAAGAAAATCAATTCAAATGAATGGAAAGATCGAAAGAAAAGAATTTAAGAAACTCAATGAAGAAAGAAAGAAAGAAAGAAAGAAAGAAAAAGAAAATCAATTCAAATGAATGGAAAGATCGAAAGAAAAGAATTTAAGAAAATCAATGAAGAAAGAAAGAAAGAAAGAAAGAAAGAAAGAAAATGATAATGAAGAACATTAAAGAAAACGAGAAAAAAAAAAAGAAAGAAAGATATAAATGATATATCAACGAAGAAAGAAAAATGATGATGAAAAGTGGAGTGGGGAGGAATATGAAAGCACAAAAGAAATAAAGCAAGAAAGACTTACACTCGAAGAACACTCTCGTGAGGCATGACGGGAGTGCCATAACGATTATTTCCTGCGTTAGAATCTGCGGGCCATTCAGCAGATACATTTCCGGGTGCCACACTTTGACGACCTGCAGGCGTTAAAGACGTTACATCGGTCTTTGCATGATGTTCACTCGCTGCTGCTGCCGCTGATAAATAATGCCGTGAATACTACAAGAACAAAAATAAAAGATCGTGTCAAAATGGTTAGTTTGACATATCAATTTAAGAACAACAACTTATGGCTGGAAACGACGCTTCAAATTCGACATATAAGTGAAGTTGGCGAACCTAGTCGATGGAGGACCTGATGGCTCCCTTTTCAATAGCTACTACACCGAGGTGTACAATGAAAGCAGATTCTAAAAAGTATTATTTTTTATTTATTTGAAACTCTGTAATAAAAAATAAAGCAGTAAATTTTTGCAACCAAAATGAAATTGCATATACAAGTAAGTTGGCCGACTGCATTAAAGGGCGATACGAAAGCTCCCTTTTCAATAGCTACTGCACTGAAGTTTAGGGGAGGGTGCAACTCCTTTCCCTGGGTTGCTCCACTTTACCCTTCATCCATACCTTATAATGCTGAGTGTTAAGCATTTCTGACTCGACCCAGGATTGAACGCCGGTCTCCCAGGCCTTTGGCGAACACTCTAACTGCTCAGCCAAAGGACCGAGAGACGTACTTTCACAATAAGAAAAAGCTAACATATACAGACTCATTGTCATCATGATAGTTTAAGTCAATAAACTTCAGCTGACAAGTTGCCATGTACTAAGTATGGCTTAATATGGCACAAGGCCAGAAGTATGGAGCACTGAGTGAAATATTTAATCGTCTTTTGAACTTCGTTTCGTAGAAAGTTTGTTTTTCATCAGTTCTATCTTTTAGGAAACATTTTTAAATGGATGTCTCTCAATGGTTTCTCGCAAGATCCATTACAACTGAATAGTGAGTTTGATCTTCACTGGTTGCTTTATGTGTGCGGTCATAGGCTTATACTTACTTTTTAAGTGGAGGCGCTAATTGTGTAACGGTTATTGTCGTAGAAAATAGACTCGGTTACCCGAGTTCAAATTCGGGACGAAGCTGTCTGGATTTCACTAATGCCTTTGGAAAAGGTATGAATCCAGGTATTTTCCTCCAATTGTTGGTAAATAATAGGACAGACTGGGTGTTTTAGCCTTCATGTGGCAACTGGTTAAGAAGGAAAATTCTGAAATCAAACCATTTGTATTCCGCTTAAAAATTGACCTTGTGCCACATACTGTTCGTTGTTAAGGGATCAGGTAAATATATACAAACTTCCCAAAGTCAGTTTGAACTTATTTTCCTTCACCGATTCATATTCCTTTTCTACAACGACTACAACTATTCGAAGTTATTGCTGGAACTGTTGTTTAAAATTAAGTTCTTTGTCGGCAGTATAATCAGTGAAACGTGAAAAAACGCATATATGTTTTAATTCAAGTTATCCTGTTACTGCAACAATAATGTTCCAGTTCCAGGTATCTTGTAAGTTTAATTTACTTTGCCACCAGACACGGGCATTCGATAAGGATCGAACCGTTAATATCGTAATCCTTTGCGAATACAGAATGCTTATTCATTTAATTTTCAGCTTTATTTTCGGTTCCTTAAAATCCTTCACCGGGTCAAAGATGAGGGAAGGTGATGATTATATGAATATGTATTTATGTTTTTAGTTTCGTCTTTTGGGTGATCTTTCTTCTTCTTCTTCTTCTTCTTCTAATTATTATTATTATTATTATTATTATTATTATTATTTACCCCTTGAGAGTTTTTCACATCACTTTTAGCTGATGTTTTTTCGCTGGAGTTTGAGTGACAGCAATTCTCCTCAAATTTACAGGACTCTTCTCAGTATTCTGGCCGTTCTCAATAATACTGTAGTTTGGATGGTCTCCACTCGTCCCCCAGTTTCCAAGTCCACCAGTCCCTTAAGTAATCCTTTAGTTACTGTACTAAAAGTACCAATCATGATTAGTATAATCGTCATCCTCCTGTTCCACAGCTTTTTCAATTCTCAAGGTCGAGGTACTTATCCTTCTTTTCACTTTCTCTCAGTTTTATTCTGTGGTCAGCCGGGACAGCAAAGTCCACAATTTTGCAAATTCTCTTTCTTTGTTGTAGTTGATTATCATTAGGTCTGGTCTTCTAGCCGAGATTAGGTGATCCGTGTGTATGTCAAAGTCCGATAGGAGTTTATGTGTGTCATTTTCGAGGACAGATGCTGGGTTTTGCATACACCATTTGTTCGTATAATCAAATTTAAATTTCTTGCACATCTCATACTGGATTACCTTGCCAACACAGTCATGTCTAGTCTTATACTCCTTTTGTGCTAATTTGCTGCATTCGCTTTATGTGATTGATGGTTTCGTCTCTATCAGCACATGACCTACTTTTGCTATTTTGTTGCGTCTTATCTATTCTCGCTTTGATATGATTGGTTCTTATGGCGTTGTTTTATGCTGCTCTCTGGAGATATTCTGTTTCTCTCTTAAAGTTTTTTTTCTTACCCAGGTTCAGCTTTTCTCGTGTGAGATGTTGTTTATTTGTCGTTTAAAACGCCCACAGAGTTGTTTTTCTTCCCATTTTGTTTCCTAGTTATTGTCATTCTGTTGTCCATCGTGTCGTCAGTATTGTTTCTGATGGCTATTATCATTATTATTATTATACTCCTTTGAGAGCTTTCCACGCCAGCGTTAGTTGATGGTCTTCCACTGGTGCCTAAATGACAAGTTACCTCCTGTCTCCAGGAATCTTCTTCGTATTCTAGCCGATCTCGATATTGCTGCAGTTTGGATGGTCTCCACTCGTGTTCTTATTTCCAATTCCTTCAGTCTCTGAACCAATCCTTTTGTGACTGTACCGTTTGCACCGATTACAATTGGTATTACCGTCACTTTCATATTCCACAGTTTTTTCAGTTCCCGAGCACGGTCCAGATACTAATCTTTCGTTTCGTTTTCTTTCAATGTTGTTCTATAATTATTATTACTATTCTTCTGTGACTTTTTCTCATCACTGTTAGATTATAGTCTTTCACTGGTGTCTGAGTGACAACAAGTCTCCTCAAGTCTCCTGGACTCCTGTTAATATTCTGGCCGATCTTAGTAATGCTGTCGTTTGGATTATTATTATTATTATTATTATTATAGTTACTCCTTTTCGAGTTTTTCCCGCCAGAGTCAGCCGTGGGTTCCTCACCGGAGTCTGAGTGACAGCATGTTTCCTCAAGTCTCAAGAACTCTTCTCAGTATTCTGGCCGATCTCAACAATGCTGTAGTTTTGATGGTCTCCACTCGTCCTGTTATTTCCAAGTCCTCTAGTCCCTGTTATAATCGTTTGGTGACTGTACCAAGAGCACCATTTACAATTGACATCACTGTCACTTTCATGTTCCCTAGTTTCTTTTTCAATTCCCTAGTAAGTTCCAGCTCCTTATCCTTTTCGCTTTCTTTCAGTTTCACTCTGTGGTCAGACGAAATTGCAAAGTCCACAATCCGTCAATTTTGTTGTTGTTGTTGTTGTTGATTATTACAAGATCTGGTCGTCTGGCCAAGATTAAGTGATCCGTTTTTATTTCAAAATCCCAAAGGAGTTTCTGCTTCTCATTCTCCAGGACAGACTCCGGGTTGTGTATACGTATACCAATTGTTCGCATGGTCCAAATTGAATTTCTTGCACAATTCCCGATAGACCCCCTTTGCACACCCAATCGTGTCTAGTCTTATATTCTTTCTGTGCTAATTTGCTGCATTCGATTACTACTATTATTATTATTATTATTATCCTTGCAAGTAACAACTGGTCTTTCACAAGAATCTTCTTAGTATTCTCGATGATCATAACAATGCTGTAGTCTGGATAGTCACGATTCTTCCTCTAATTTCTAGTTCCTCCTGCATCCTCTCCAAGCTTTTGGGGTCCGTTCCAGACGCACCAATTTAAACTGATATCACTGTTAACCTCTTGCCCAGTCGACTACTTCTCTGCAGAGGGGTAAGAACCTCCCAACGAATGTCCAGACTATGACACTAAACAAACTGATGGTGAGGTTTTGGTAATGCTGGAGCTTTGGGGGAATACGGAGTACCCCTTCATTGCTATCGCTCCCAGGTCTACTCTAGCCCGGAGTGGTAGCACCTGATAGGGTCCTATCTCTGGGTCAAATAGAACAAAACTACGTACTGATACTAAGCTGAATTGCTTGAAATAGGACTGTTTTGTAATTTAAACTGCGAACTTGTGTTAAACTGAATTGTTTGAAATGGAACTTTTTTGTATGTTTAACTGGAATGTTTGAAATAGAACTGTTTTTGACATTGAAACTGTACTTACGCTAAACTGAATTGTTTGAAATAGAACTGTTGTAAACAAAAATTAATACTAAACTGAATTGTTTGAATTAGAAGTTTGACCAAATTGAATCGCTTGAAATAGAAATGTTTTCGACAATTAATCTGTGTACTTATGCTAAAGTGAATTGTTTAAAATAAAACTGTTTATTTGTATAAAAATGGATTTGGCATTAAATAACCAACAAAGATTGATGTGCCATAAATGTCAAACAAACAAACTGTTTACATCATGCTCCACAGTGGATTTTACTTTTCTGGCAAAATCTAAATATTTGTCTCTCTTTTCAGGAAAATCCACGAAATGACAAATTTTGTCTGGCGTTGTATACGGTAGGTGACTCAGAAATTGATCATCTCTGAGGGGGTCGTTCTGGTGAGGGGAGTATGATACTGAAAGACCCAAAACTCCCCAATGACCCAGAAGATTAAAACATCACTGACGACACCTACTGGCACTGGTTTAAGCCCGTGTATTCAACGTATTATATTCTTTTTTTCTGCTAATCAACATTATGTCTAATCATTTGACCAGAGTGAGATAATTCCTTTTGTATCTCAAAAATCCCAAAGAATCTTATGTGTCTTATCCCCTATAACAGGTTCTTGTTAGAGCATATACCATTTGGTAGCATATTCAAATTTTAATTTCTTGCACAATTCCCAGTACATCAACTTTCTCACCCAAATGTGCCTAGACATGTACTTCTTTTTGGCTTATAAGTTTACTTTCAGACTCATACTCTTTAAAAAGATATGAACCCTCTTATGCTCCTAGTAAAGTAAGTAGTAAGTAAAGTTGGCGAACATAGTCGAGAGCGACCTGAAGGCTCCTTTTCAAGAGCTACTACCCCGAGGTGTAGGAGAGGGCACCACCCCTTTCTCTGGGTTGCTCCACTTTACCCTTGATACGTACCTTATTTTGCAGAGTATTAAGCAAGGAGGTATCAAGTACCATTTTAAAATCTTCGGTATGATGCGAACTGGGATTGAGCCCAGGTCTCCCGGACCATTGGCGAACACTAGTAATGAGTTGAATAGTACCGCTACTTTTCTACAACAAAGATGGCTTTGGCATTAAGTAACCCACAAAGGTTGATATGCCATGAAAGAAAGAAAGAAAACTTTTGTGCTAGATTATTGTATTCGCTTATTATGTGATTAATCGTTTTATATTTTTCCAATTTTCTCTCAATCTGATCAATAAGAAACTGCTTTCTTACCTGCATTTTTGTTTGTAACTCTAGATATAAAATAAGGAAGATACAACAACAGTCTTGTCCAACTGACCTGTGCAGATACGTCGTAGCCATACATTGGATGAGAATTTTGTGTTTCCATAGTAGCAGTATGCTGATTGGTTATGGCTTGTCCATACGCCATGTGATACGGCTGGCACTGCTGGTATGTGGGACTAAAAGTAATGTAAGAGACAAAATGTCAAGTTTAGCGGGAGAATGAAAGAATAAAAGGTGTTTACAATTTGGATGATAAATAAAAATAACCAGTTTTTGTGACTGAAGAAACTGACAAAGAAATCTGACCTAAGGTTATTGTTCAGCTTGAACCACAGAAAAACAGTAAAGGAATCTAATCAATACAATTAAGGCATTAAAAACTAGCAAAAGTTTTTCTAAAAAAACTCTTGATTTCAAGGGAGGAATTTCAAGTCTAAGGGAGAGATCTTTATTTAGAGGAGAAATTTTGATTAGGGAATTGATTAGGTATATCTTACAAATGTTAGTGACATATTTGGGGTATTAATTCATAAATGGGAGTCATTTGGCTCCCCAGGGAGGAATTTCATATGTAAGGGGGGTCTTTTTTGAGAAGAAATTTTGATTAGGGAATTGATTAGGTATATCTTACTAATGTTAGTGACACATTTAGCGTATTAATTCATAAATGGGAGTCACTTGACTCCCAAGGAAGGAATTTCAAACACAATGCGTGGTATATTAATTAAGGGTGAAATTCGGCTTATGTATTTCGTTATTAGTCTTATTGACATGTTTAGAGCTGTCTTTATTGGGAATCCTTTTTTGAGATGAGGCTTCTTAATCTGAGATTTAATTTTATTGCGGACTTTTGTCCTCATCATGGTAGTTTTTGTTGTTTTTCTCACTACGTTTCGGCCAAATTTCACCTCTGGCCGTCTTCAGGTTCCAGGTTCCTGGTGAGCATAGTCAGAAGATAGCGGTTTCAACAATATAGTAGTATATATTTGGGTAGACTGGACTCTTTAACATTGCCCAGGGAGTAGGGAAACTGAATTCAAAACAAGCTACATAATAATGTCAGAGATTGGTCCTTGCTACCGGTACCATGTAACCAAGTAAAACCTGTCTCTGGATACTTTTCTATATCTTATCACATAATTTGCTTCTCAGTAACATTTCTTGTAATTACTAATGTGTCTAAACTTTTATTTAAAGCCGACCAGAGGGTTACTTAGTCAAAAACGTGGTGCGATAGACAACAACTATGGAAGGCAGTAATTACTGGGGTTACGGTTACAAGACTCAGATCACGGTTAATCACCTGAAGACGGCCAGAGGTGAAATTTGGCCGAAACGTAGTGAGAAAAACAATAAAAACTACCAAGATGAGAACAAAAGTCCGCAATAAAATTAATACTCATGTTTAGAGCTGTTGTTCACAAATTGAAGTCATTTCGCCCCAAAAGGAAGAATGCCAAATCCAAGGAAAGAGATTTTTGTTAGGAGAAGATTTTTATTTCGTGGTTAGTACGATCAGAATTAGACATTTCAGAGCCGGATGTCCCCCACTTGAGAATTATTGCTCTAGAGATATCTAGAGCAATAATTCTCAAGTAGGGGACATCCGGCTCAGGAAGGAAAAAAATTAATCAAAGGAGACATTTTAGTTGCAGGAAGAATTGGGCATTACAACCAACATACAACCATTAATGATATATCTAGAGCAATAGTTCTCAAGTGGGGGACATCCGGCTCACGAAATAAATGATCTTTATCAGGGGAGACATTTTAGTTGCAGGAAGAATTGGGCATTACTATGAGATTACTACAATTTCTATAAACTCCAATGGTGATGGAGTTGGTACTTGACACTCAGTTGACGAATATCAAACATAAGGTGGAGAATTCAGACAGGGAAGGAATTTTAGTTAGGGAGATATTTTAGCCATATCATAAGTATAATAGTGACCAAATGTGTAGATCACTGTTTAAAAAAAGCGAGGAACAGAAGAAGCAAGAAATCACGAGAGGAGATATGAGAACTGAGATTTTAAGAACAAATTATTTGAAGAAATTATTTTACAAAAATAGTAGTATATATTTGGGTAGACTGGACTCTTTAACATTGCCCTGGGAGTAGGGAAACTGAATTCAAAACAAGCTACATAATAATGTCAGAGACTGGTCCTTGCTACCGGTACCATGTAACCAAGTAAAACCTGTCTCTGGATACTTTTCTATATCTTATCACATAATTTGCTTCTCAGTAACATTTCTTGTAATTACTAATGTGTCTAAACTTTTATTTAAAGTATCACTAAACACTTTAATGTCTCCTTTTTATGTCTTACCCAATAATTGGCTTATAAATAACATTTTATTTCTAATGTCTCCAACGGGAAAAAACAAGGCAACTGTTATTTTAATAAAAAAATATCCACAAACCTGCATCCAATATGAAAAGAATAAAACTAAATGGAGGTGCCCGTAGAGTACTGGTTATCGTCGTAGGAAATGGAGACGGTGACACGAGTTCAAATCCTGGACGAGATTGATTGCATTTCACATTGCACTAATACCCTTGGGAAAGGTATAAATCTAATTATTCTCCCTCCAGCTATGGGTAAATAGTAGGACAGACTGGGTTCTTCAGCCTTGATGAGGTAACTAGTCTTGAAGGAATACTCTGAATTCAAACCTGTTAAACTCCGCTTAAAAAATGACCTTGTGTCATTTCCTGCCCGAGTGGAGGGGTTGGGTAAATATGATATGATAAAACCAAATGGTCTTTTACCTCATAAGTAAATCCTTAATTCTAAGTTCAGATGATCAAGTAAATAACTTTTTTTTATTTTTAGAATACAAACTAGATCGACTTCTACTAAAAAGCCGACGTATTTTAGACCTTCATGCAATATGACTCTTGAATTTTTTTTCACATAATTTACATGGGGTATAATGACAAGGAACTTTGAAGCAATGATAAAACAGAGTTATAAAACAGTGAAATGGAAAGCTTTTAAAATATAAAATGAAGTAGTTATACTGTAATTGAGAATAGTATACCGAAAAAGAGTACGTGGTTATTACTAAAAAGAAAGTTTCGATGGGAAAAAGAACTGTCTCGCAAGAGGACATTGATAAAATATCTAAACTCTTTATTATACAAGAGTGAATATTGTAATGGTTATCGTCGTAGGAAATGAACACGGTGACACGAGTTCAAATCCTGGACGAGACTGATTGCATTTTTCACGTAGTTCTAATATTATTATTCTCCCTCCAGCTATGGGTAAATAGTAGGACAGACTAGGTTCTTCAGCCTTGGTGAGGCAACTAGTCTAGGAGAAGGAAAATTCTGAATTCAAACCTGTTAAACTCCGCTTAAAAATTGACCTTGTGTTATATCCTGCCCGAGCGGAGGGGTTGGTAAATAGGATTACACAAGAGTAAATTAATCAGATGTGCCTACTCAAAAAATGATACGTTATTTAGACTTTTAATAATTGCACTATCATGTTCATCTGGATTTCAGAAAAAAAAACAATGTACCCTGCTATATGGTTGACAGTGGTTGAGGTGAGTGTGTTCTGTAAACTGGGATTGCTGGAGCGACCTGAATCGGCAGCCGGGGAGTAGGGTGACTTTATGCTGACTTGTGGTGAATTATCGTCCACTGGACTATGACTTGAATTGATACTGGTCACTTCATTGTTACGTTGACACGAATAATCTGGAAAGAATTAGAAAAAAAAAACACAATGATTTAGTTTTGGTTGATTGGCTGTTTTTACGTTATGTCAGCATTTGTTGGATTATTTAATACTGAAGTCAGTCTTTTAAAGCAATTTTATGGTTTCAAATAAATCTTCCTATTTAATGACAATAGCAATAATAATAATCTGACCGCAACAGGGTAAAACTGAAGGAAAGCAAAAAGAGAGATAAGATCCTAGACCTTGCTAGAGAACTGAAAAAACTGTAGAACGATGGTGAGTCACCAAAGGATTGGTACATGGACTGGAGGACATGGAAATAAGCACTGTTGATATAGGCCAGAATCCTGAGAAGGGTTCTGGAGATTTGAGGAGACTTGCTGTCATTCAAACTCCAGTTGTGAAACCATCAACTAGCGCTGGAGTAAAAAACTCTCAGAAGAAGAACTCATCCTACGTAACCGATTCATTTTGGTTCTATGCAGTCTGGAAAACTATTATTTTTGTAATGCTGATGTACAATAATAATAATAATAATTATAATAATAATTTCAGTATTTAACGGATAAGAATAATCTGGAAAGATTCAAACAAAACATACACAATGATTAAGGCTTTGTTGGTTGGTTGGTTGGTTGGTTGGGTGGTTGGGTGGTTGGTTTTACAACAAGTCAAAATTTGTAGAGTTATCTAATGCCGAAGTCAGTCATTTTATAATTTCAAAAAACTCTTCCTATTCAATAATTGATACTGGTTATTTTAGTGCTAAACTAGCCAGAATACCTGGTATTTTTTAAAGGATGCGTACACACACACACACACGCACACAATGATTTTAGTTGGTTGGTTGGTTGGTTGGTTGGTTGGTTGATTATAAGTCAGTATTTGTCCCATTTTGGGGGTAGAATTGATCTGTTTAAAAATTATTCGTAATCGCTAGAAACGTGAGCAAAAAAAAGAAAGACTCAAAAGAAACAACTACACAAAAAATATAAATTTGAACATACAATGGACGTGATTTCTTTACGCCAAAGCATAAACTAACCCTAGACGGATTGACTTACCGTTAAAATCAATCAATCATTAATCAATCAAGATTAAATCTACAGGTTATATAATGAGATTACGCTAAATGATAAGATATATAGTTTTGTACATATGATGGTTTCGAAATAAGAGGTCGATCTAAATATGTGGTCTCTCAACATTACTTAGAGCTCAAACATATACTGTAGCCTAGTCAAAATCAAAAATGTTCTTGCGGGTGCAGCAATTTTATTTTTCATTAGTATATATTTATATGCCTGTATACGGGTGTACATGGAGTGGGAACCCTTATAGGATGTAATACTTAGCAAGCTAAGTGAGCAGACTATTATTAAGTAAAGTAAAGTTGGCGACCATAGTCGAGGGTAACCCGAAGGCTCCCTTTTCGATAGCTACTACACCAAGATGTAGGGGAGGGCGCTACTCCTTCCCTGGATGGCTCTACTTTACCCTTGATCCGCACCTTATAATGCTGAGTGTTAAGCAAGGAGGCATCAAGTACCATTTTTTGAGTCTTTGGTATGACTCGACTTGGGATTGAACCCAGGTCTCCCGGGCCATTGGCGAACACTCTAACCGCTAGGCCAATGTCCTATTACTAAGATTAATTCTCACTGAGTACCTCTCAAGCTAAACTAAGCTAAACAAAGTATACAATATAATCTGTGGAACACATCAACGATCTGGGGAGTGTTCATTTTGGAAGTTTAAGTTAGACAATTGATGTTATGTGACATACCTGGGTGCAATGTACCTCCAACTTGATTCATCACATCTCTGCCATTAGTAATCACAGAACACCTTTCCATTGGACGTTGGGTTGTGTTGACAACTGGTGGGGTCATGGTCTCCGAGGGCGATGGCATTCCATCACTAAAGTTTGGAGTACTTGGCATTAATTCTTCACCAAAATCTGCAAAAGAATTAGTTTGGTAAAAGATAGAAGTCAAAAAATCGCGGGGACTTGCAGATAATTAACTATCACAGATTTAATATTTAATATTTCTATTAACTAAAAAAGGTCAGCAGTTTTCGAGGATGCTTACTTTTATTAGCTTTTAAAAATAAAGAAAAAAAATGAATTGAAAAATCTTTTCCAATGAGTTAAAAGAAAGAAAGAAAGAAAGAAAGAAAGAAAGAAAGAAAGAAAACCAGTGATAAGAATAACGGAATAAAATAAAGAAAGAAACTAGTGAGTTAAAGAAGAATAGAAATAAAGAAAGTAATAAAGAAAGAAAGAAAAAAAAACAAACAAACAAACAAAACTAGTGAGTTAAAAGCTAAATAGCAGAAAGATTTAATGGAAAGAAAGAAAGAAAGAAAGAAAGAAAGAAAGAAAGAGTTATTACATTCCCTAAGAAGACTGCCAACTCACCGATCGACGTGTCTCCTTGTCGAATATTCCGCAAAAATTCGCTGACTCTTTCTTGGCTATGAAGATTTTCCACCAAGTACAAAACATAATCATCAAACATCAGATGCAACAAATGGAATGAACCTGCATAAAAGTCAAGTTGATATTTTTAAGGCACATAGAAGTTGAAAAAAAAATTAAGTTAGGATAAAAGAAAGATAAATGAGAAACATCATCATGGATTTTAATATGGAACTCAGTATGAGATAAAATGAGATCCTGATAGATAGATAGATAGATAGATAGATAGATAGATAGATACCCATTTTTATTTATCTCATTTATTTCAAATGATTAATTAGTCTTTCTATGTATTCATATCTATGGATATCTATTTCTATAACCTTTTATCATCACTCTGTCTGTCTGTCTGTCTGTCTGTCTGTCTCTCTCTCTCTCTCTCTCTCTCTCATATGTATATATCTATATATATAGTCTGTTTCTATCTATGTATCTATCTATGTCTATGTATTTATACACCGTAGTCTGTTCATATCTATCTATCTAGAGAAAGAGAGATAGAGAGAAAGAGAGAGAGGGGGGAGAGAGAGAAAGTGGTAGATATGGAATTATTTTATTTATTGTATCTCTAATCCTGTTTTTTTTTCTTTCCATCGTCTCTGGTTCTGCAATCTCATTTATGTTTATATGTCTACGTACATGTAGCGGTCTATCAGTGAATCCATCTACACCAATATGTTTATATTCATTTCAACCTGTTCATATCTATCTATCTATCTATCGCAGTCTGTATATGTTTATCTATTTATCCACCCAAGTCTGTACGTATCTATCTACCCAAGTTTCTTCAAACTTATCTATCTATCTACCTATCTCATTTTCTTCATACCTCTCTCTCTCTCTCTCTCACTCTCTCTCTCTCCCATTTTCTTCATACCTCTCTCCTTCTCTCTCTCTCTCTCTCTCTCTCTCTCTATCTATCTATTCACCCCAATTTTTTTGTCTTTCCATGTATTCATCCACCCCAGTCTGTTCGTATCTATCTATCTATCTCATTTTCTTCATACCCCTCTCTCTCTCTCTCTCTCTCTATCCCATTTTCTTCATACCTCTCTCTCTCTCTCTATCTATCTATCTATCTATTCACCCCAATTTTTTTGTCTTTCCATGTATTCATCCACCCCAGTCTGTTCGTATCTATCACATTTTCTTCATACCTCTCTCTCTCTCTCTCTCTCTCTCTATCCCATTTTCTTCATACCTCTCTCTCTCTCTCTCTCTCTCTCTCTCTATCTATCTATCTATCTATTCACCCCAATTTTTTGTCTTTCCATGTATTCATCCACCCCAGTCTGTTCGTATCTATCTATCTATCTATTTGCCTCAGTCTGCTTATGTCTATCTATTCATCCACCCAATTCTGAATCTATCTATCTATCTATCTATCAATCTATCTATCTCAGTTTCTTCATATATATCTATCTATCAATTTGAGCAGAGGATAATTTCATCAGTTCCCAGTTTGCATGGCAGAAGGTTGGCTGATCCAAATATCACTGCACAACTGAACCAATGTTGTGAAAAAATATGTCAACATCTGCTGCGAGAAGACTGTGAAGCTGGCTTATATGCCAGAATCGCTGTCAAGAAACCATTGTTGAGGAAGCAAAACAATATCGAAAGACTCCAGTGAGCTAAGGCACACAAAGCCTGGACAACAGAGTAGTGGAATAAAATTCTTTGGATTGACGAACCAAAGTTCGAAATCTTGGGGTCAAATAAGAGTGTCTTAGTGCGGCGAAGATTTAGTGAAAGAGCTGCAACCCCCTATATCATACCAACCGTATAGCATGAAGGAAGCTCTGTTATGGGGTGTCTGGGGGGGGGGCTTTTGCCAATTGCAAAGACAGGGATTTGATCCCGGAGAAGTGCAAATTGAATCAGATCAGTTATCACAGCATACTGCCGCATCACGCGATCCCATCAGGAATGCTGTTTCTGGCTCAAGGATTTGTACTCATGCAAGATAATGACCCAAAGCATACTAGTAAACTCTGCCAGAGATACATTAAAAGCAAAGAGTTACAACACATCCTTTAACAGATGCCTTAGCCGGCGCAATCAGCGGACTTAAATCCCATTGAACTAGTGTGGAATGAACTTGACCAAAAGAAGCCACAACCAACCCATGGCAACTCTTGCAGGAAAGCTGCGCAGAACTACATTTTGTCTACCTTCAATCTTTGGTATAAAGAATTCCGAGAATCTGTAAAGCAGTGATCGCGGCCAAAGGGTGTAATTTTGATGAATCAAAAGATGAAGAAATATTTTGTTTTTTTGGTTCAGTTTGTATTTAATATGTCTCAGGAAGAGTTTTATTAAGTATGATGAATAAAGCCATTGCGTTGCTTAACTTGCTTCATTTAAACAACACTTTTAGGATGATAAATAAAAAATTTTGAGGGTGGCAAAATATTTTGACTGGGAGTATATATATATATATATATATATACGTGGTGCATTCAATTAGTTTCCAGAATTTTTTGTACAGGCATTTAAAATTGTCGTAGACTCTTGAAAATCCAGTATGTTATTGCTATACATCTTATGAGATGACTGACCAATTGTTATGATTGCAGGTTCAAATCAACAGCTACAGCAAGAATTAGAATACACCCTACTAAAGCCTGATTGTCACAGCTGGTGAATTTCAAAAATGCATTCTGGATGTGAGGACATTTTAGAAGAACAATATGCAATAAAATTCTGTTTTAAATTAGGAAAAAATGCCACAGAAACGTATGGAATGCTTCAGACTGCTTTTCGACCATCTTGCATGGATCGAGCATTAGTTTTTGAGTTGCATAAGAGATTCAAGGAAGGCAGGGAGTCAATGAGGTATGGTGAAAGGTGTGGGAGTAGTAAGGAAGTCAATACATCAGAGTCGATTGGCCAAAGGGTTAGGGTTAGGGTTACTATGTTGAGGTTTTAAGGGGGTTCAGGAAGAGATTCCGTCAGAAGAGGCCAGCACTCTTCAGATTATGTCAGTGGTATTTCCACCAGGACTATGCACCAGTCCACAACTCCATCCTTGTCACAGACTATTTGACCAAGATGGGCATCAACACAGTTCCTCAGCCTCCCTATAGTCTAGACCTTGCTCCCTGTGACTTTTGGTTATTCCCTAAGCTCATAGGCTGTCGTTATTAGACAATTGAGGAGATGAAAGAGGCTGTGACGAAGGTCATTGACACGCTCACACGAGAGGACTTCCATGGGTCCTTCCAGAAGTTGTTGGAACGGTACAACAAGTGCATTGCAGCCGGAGGAGATTACTTCGAAGGGGACTAGAATTTCATGTGTGTACTATCAATAAAAGTATCCATACGAAAAAAGTCAGTCAACTTATTTAATGATCCTCGTATATATATATATATATATATATAGTAACTGTTTATATAAGTGTTGATTTAAAATATTACAGTTATCTGGTGATCATATGTTAAATCGTTGGATCAGGTGGTTGGATTTATCCTCTAGCTCAGCTGGAACAAAAAGGGTGCCTAAATGACATAAGAATCAACAAGTATAAATATCACCAATCAATCCCCCCAAAAAATGGATACCTGAAGATGGCTGGAAGATATTTGGTCAAAAAATTTTGCGTAAAATGACATGTGTGTGTGTGTGTGTGTGTGTGTGTGTGTGTGTGTGTGTGTGTGTGTGTGACAACATAGGTGAAAAAATGTAGTTCAAGAAAAAAGATCACTGTATGATTATGATAATAGTTCATCAGACGAAAGAAAAAAGCCAATTTTTACTCACCAAAGCTCGGTGAACTCTGCAGGGTCATGTCCCGAATTACTCTTGTGCCAAAACAAGACCACATGAGTAAGAATTGTCTGGCCACTGTCCGCAGATTTCCAGTTTGTTTCGAGCTTGGCTGTCAATAAAATAAGAAAATTAACAGTCCGCGACACTATAGGGGCCTAATTTATGTTTTACTGCTAGTTTAAACCGGTTATATCGTTTAATAGAGTTTGTTGTAATCTTTTTTTGCTCATAAAAATAAAACTATAATTTATTCTCCTCGTCAAGGCTATTTTCATCTCTCAATAACATCAAAGAATTATGTTTAAGAAAACGGCCTGAATAGTGTCATGGACTGTAAAACACCAGAAAAAAATGTAATTTTTATGCATCTAATGTTTTTTCCTGCAAATTTCTCGAGATTCGATAGAACCATTAAAAACATCCTGCATATGGCTAAAGCACTTGTGTCGTCAAAAATGATGGCATATATGAAATTCATATTTCGTAAAGTCCTTTCTATTAGTACTAGGGTTTATTTTCCAATTATTTTTTTCTGTTTATGTTGGTATAAAGAGAGAAAAAAATACATGTTTTGAAATAAACAGGTCTACAAAGAGATTTATATTTTTTTACTTTTTATATTTGGAACTTACATATGTTTCTAGCTTCTTGCTGTCTTCATAGAGACTTTAATGATTTTGGCCGTGTCGTTTTTGGTTTATATAATGGCGACGAAATAGTCCCGATGGGGCTATTGGTCATTTTCAGTTCTGAGTACACTAGACTCGTTCAAAAAACCCAAAATTTATTTTAAAGCGTAACATGTTGAAAAAATAATTATTTATCTCTTTGTCTGTCTGTCTGTCTATCCGTCTCTCTTTCTCTTTCTCTCTCTCTCTCTCTATATATATATATATATATATATATATAATTATTTTTTTCAACAAAATATGTTACGCTTTAAAATTAATTTTGGATGTCACCTCCTGGTGTAAAAGTCAAATCACTAGACTGCAGAATCGTAATATGCGAGTTCGAAATTCAATCGCGCTATTACGTTCACTTTCGGACGAATTCCCTTTGGGAAAGGTATGAACCCCCTCATCCTCCACCTCAATGGGTTAAATAGTACCACTACTGTCCTTCTAAAAAGAGGATGGATTTGGCATTAGATAACCCGAGAAGATTGATATGCCATTAAAATAACATATTTTGAACGAGTCTCGGTCCGGGAGACCTGGATTCAATCCCAGTTCGCGTCATACCAAAGACTTTAAAAATGGTACTTGATACCTCCTTGCTTTACACTCAGCAATATAAGGTACGTATCAAGGGTAAAGTGAAGCAATCCGGGGAAAGGAGTAGCGCCCTCCCTTACACCTCGGTGTAGTAGCTATTGAAAAGGGAGCCTTCTGGTTACCCTCGACTACGGTCGCCAACTTTGCTTATATATATATATATATATATATATATATATATATATATATATATATATATATATATAAGTGTTATTAAAAAAGACTTCCAAGTCTTTCAGAGAAAGAAAAATCAAAACTGAACATATTTGTTGGAGCAACACGCTACTACTTCTTATAAAACTTGAAAAATTCAGATTTCGGTCTTAATTTCTGTGCTGTAGAGGCCTATAAAACTTTTACAAATCAATAAAATTAATCCCTAAAATAACTCATAAGGAACTGATATGCGGTTAAAAAATAAATCAAATTACTTTTTTACGACAACTTTGTTCACCACATAATTCATCAAACATCCAACCTCCAAAGGATACTGATTTTTCTATCACGCATGGTTCGTCTTATCTCTGTGTTCTTATATTGGCCAAATCAGTAGAGTGCTTGCTAATGGCCCGGGAGACTAAGGTTCAGTCCCAAGTTGAGTCTCACCACACAGTATTATTAGGTAGGGATCATTTTTAAAGTGGAGCAATCCAGGGAAAGGAGAAGCGCCTTCCCCAACACCTTGGTATATTAGCTATCGAAAAGGGAGCCTTTGGGTCACCTTCGACAAAGGTCGCCTACGTACTATATATATACCCTTTGATTAATACGTTTTTTGTACTAATTAGTGCATGTTGTCCATACAGCAGTAACTAATTTTTATGTCATTGTCGTTAAGCATTTTAGTTCTTACCGCAGAACAGCAGTCGTTTTAATTTTAATTGTTGGTTGGTTGTTTTGTTTTACGGCGTATCAACCCTTTTCGGGTCATTTACCACCGAATTAAGTCATTTTCATGAACGTTTGTATCTAGTTTGGTTTTATGGCATATCAACCATTGTAGGTTATTTAATGCCAAATCCATTTTTATACATAAACACAGCTCTATTTCAAACAATTCAGTTTAGTATAAGTACACTTTTTGTTGACACACAGTTAAATGACAAAACAACTCTATTTCAAACAATTCAGTTTAGCATAAGTACGCAGTTTAAATGTCAAAACAGTTCTATTTCAAACAACTCAGTTTAGCATAAGAACACGGTCTAGTTCTATTTGACCCAGAGATAGGACCCTATCCCCAAAGCTCCAGCATTGCTGGAGCCTCACCATAGTTTTTTAGTGTCATAATCAGGACACTCTGCAGTGATGTAGTCGATGTATTTTGTAGCCCCAGCCGATAGGGCATTTTAATTTTAAGTCAGTCTAATATATATATATATGTATATATATATATTTATATATATATTCAAATGAAATATGTTACGCCTTAAAATAAATTTTAAACACAAATTACATCACGCAGTTTTAAAACAGAACGCCACAAACGGAAATCAAGTCGCGTTGTCAGCATAAAGTTCCCCGACTCTCTCTCTCTCTCTCTCTCTCTCGCCCTACATCCATGTCATCAATCACTTCAAGTAGGTCTTCTAGGGTGTATCAAAGTGTTCACACAGTGATGATATGTGTAAGTCTTTGCCAATCGACTAATACTGGCATGCTCATGTGTAGAAGTCCATAAAAAAATGTCAATTACAAGATTGTCCTTATTTCTCCAGGAGTGTCTTGTTTGTCTTACTTAGATGGTTAGTAAGATGGGTAGGTGGTGGTCGTACAACTGCCGTTTTGTTGGGTGTTGTTTTCAGAATTTGTTTAAAACAGCAAATAGCATTCTTCTGTAACTATTAAAAACTTTCGCTCTATTTCGTTTCATTTTAAAGAATAAACTTAAACATGATTCAGAAGATACAATATTACAGATTAACATTGTCTTGATGATGGTTTAATGTAAAAACCGAAACGTTTACCATTGGCAAATAATTCAGCTATATATAAAATCAACCAAAAAATTCCTTTTTTTATATTTATGCATTCACACACACATACACACATAAATATGTACGTGTGTGTATGTGTGTGTGTGTGTGTGTGTGTGTGTGCTTTCTTTGATAGAATAAAGTTTTGAGATCTTACCTTGACCACACACCTATCCACCATTGTGTCCAACCACTCGAGAAAACACTCAATGGGGGCCTGCTCCTCCAACAGGCGTTCAAATTCCCGGCACCCTGAAAGGATACCAGTTTACGGAAAAAAACGTAAGTATCTTTAGTGCAAAGCAGTACAATATGCTTAAAAGATACACAGGGCAGAGCAAAAGGAATAGGGTAATCAAAATATCATGATATAATTGTTGATTTATATGTCTAAAATTCCTGAGAAATTATATAGGGACGTGTGCAAAGTAGAATGCTAAGTACTTTAAATGAGACCCAGGGCACCTCTGGTGGTGTAACGGTTAGCAAGCTAGACTAGCGAACCGACACGAATGAGTTCGAGTCTCATTGGGTGCCCCATTCATTCGGCCTTGTGCCACATCGAAGCAAAGAGCTTTGTAAATTATATACTTTAAATGAGACCCAATAAGGTCGAAACTGCTGTTCAGTATTATGAATGTCGCATGTATGTGTTTGCAGAATTTTCAAGTCCTGGTAATTCAATTAATATAACATCAATTCCTCTATTCGAATATAATCAAATCAGAGAATTAACTTTTATTTCTTGCGGACTTTTTGTCCTCATCTTGGTAGTTTTTGTGTTGTTTCTTCTTTCACTACGTTTCGGCCAAATTTCACCTCTGGCCTTCTTCAGGTGATTTACCGCAACCTCGGATAGGAATGCTGAGTCTTGTAACCGTATCTCCAGTAATTACTGCCTTCCATAGTTGTTGTCTATCGCACCATGTTTTTGACCAAGTAAACCTCTGGCCGGCTTGGGTAGGATTTGAAACTGCTATCTTCTGACAATGCTCATCTGGAACCGTAGAGACTCAACGCCTCTATCCGCTGCGCCATGGGGCCCAAGATGAGGATAAAAAGTCCGCAATAAATAAAAATTAATTCTTAGATCAAGAAGCCTCATTTCAAAATGATTCCAATTAAAGACAATAATTAAATCAATTAGTACATTGTGAACCAACACTGTATTTGATGTTTTCTTTTAAGTTCTTATATTTCAAAATTTCTTTCTATTATTTTACTGATTTAAAAGCCGACATCGGCAGCTATTACGCGCGTTGTCGAGTCACATTCTAACTCCAGAATTCATATTCTAATTAAAAATAAGCAAATAAATAGGTGCTAATAAATAATTAGTATTTAAAAGTTATATTTCGAGAGAGGTGAGAACAAGGACCGATCATTCTTCTTCTTCTTCTTCTTCTTGTTCTTGTTCTTCTTCTTCAGTTTTCCACCTGAGGTTGAATGATTGCAGGTCATCTCAGGTCTTCAGGACTCTTCTGAGTATTCTAGCTAATCTCTACAATGCTATAGTCTGGATGGTCTCGATTTTTCTTTTGATTTCCAACTCTTCCAGTCCACATTTCAAGCCTTTGAGGACCGTTCTAAGCTCACCAACTACAGTTGGTAACACCATCGCTTTCATGTTTAACAGCTTTTTTTAGTTCTCTGGCAAGGTTCAAGTATTTGTCAATCTTTCGCTTTCTGTTATTTTCAGTCTGTGGCCAGCCGAAACGGCAAAATCCACAAGATGGCAGGTTCCTTCTTTTTTTTTTAGCTTTAAGTCTGCTCCTCTAGTGATCCGTGTGTATCTCAAAATTCCAGAGAAGCTTATGAGTCTTATTTTCTTGGACGGATTTTAGTTTGTGCATATACCTTTTGGTAGTGTAGTCTAACTTTATCTCTTGATTTATTCCTGGTGTATAACCTTACCCAACCACTCTTGTCAAATCGTGTACTACTTTTGAGCCAGTTTTAGTTTTATTTTTCGGTTTTTTACAATCCTTCACCAGGTTTTATCCAGAACCTAGGTGAATGACGGAAGAGATTTATGTATTCTATGCATTTTTGTTGCCTCCTTTAGGTAAAATTTTTTCAGTCACATTGATTGTACTCTCCTAAGAAGATAAACAGTTCCGCAAAGTGCAATTTTTTTTTGTATTTCATATAGGCTGGGACTATCTTGTTAATGTGTTCACCCGTCTCTTTCTCGATTATATCCACGTCTCCCACTATTACTGATAATTCTAAAGTAACAATTTTTTCAATTTCTATTTCATTGTCTTTGTAGTAACTTGTTTTTGACTGATATGTTATCTGTTGGTACTGACATATCAATTAGAAGGCATGCTTCTTCATTGGAGTTTTTCCGACCAGTTCTAACTGATAGTTTTTCACTGGACGCTGAGTGACAACTAGTCTCTTTAGTTCTCCAGAATTCTTCTAAGTATTCTGACCAATTTTTGTTTGGATGGTTTTGATTCCTCCTCAAATCTTCAGGTGATCGAATCTTTTTTTTCCTGGTTCTTGAGGATTATTCTTCGGGCTTCGATTGTGATCAATATTGACTGTCATTTTCAAATTCTACAGATTTTTCAGCTCCCTCACCAGATCAAGGTATTTTTCAATCTTTTCGTCTTTCATTTTTATAATGTGATCTGCTAACACAACAATATACACTACTACAACTAAAACTATTATCATTATTTTACTCCTTAAGAGTTTTTCACATCAGCGTTAGCTGATGGTCTTCCACTGGAGTTTGAGTGACTGCAAGTCTCCTCAAGTCTCCAGGACTCTTCTCAGTATTCTGGCCGTCCTCAACAATGCTGTAGTTTGGACAGTTTCCACGCGTCCCGTTATTTCCAAGTCCTCCAGTCCATGTACCAATCCTTTGGTGACTGTACCATGAGCACCAATTACAATTGGTATAATCGTCACTTTCATTTTCCCTAGTTTTTTCACTCCCCTAGCAAAGTACAGGTACTTATCCCTCTTTTACAATTCTTTCAATTCTTCTCTGTGGTTTGCCGGGGCAGTAAAGTCTACAATCCTGCAAGTTCTCTCTTTTTTGTTGTTGATTATAATCAGGTCTGGTCGTCTGGCCGAGATTAGGTGATCCGTTTCTATCTCAAAATCTCAGAGGAGTTTGTGTGTGTGATTCTCCAGGATATATTCTGGGTTTTGCATATACCAATGATCAAGAATCAATTTCTTGCATAATTCCCAGTGGATCACCTTGCTCACCCAGTCGTGCCTCGTCTTATATTCTAATAAATCTATTTTCTGTTTCGTGGATTTGATTTTTATTGTAACAATTAACATTTGTGACAGTCCGGTGAAAACTGAACAGGTGGTAAAATGAATTATCTGTGATCCTAGGCTTCACCTCTTATTTCATGTAGATGGGTTATTCAACTAGTATACAATGCTAGAGTCAAGAACTCCTATTAGATACTCACAATTAGCGATTGTTTGGTGGTCCTTCTCGCTGTAATGGTCCATTGTGTAGAGAGTCTGTTTAACAATGGAGCTGAGATCAATATTCATCCAATCGTCCACCATTTGTCCTGTGATGTCCGGGTTTTGAGTGACGGTTCGTGCCGCCTGGCACAAATGGTTCAGAGAAGTCTGTCGTCGGAGCACCTGGCAAAACCTTCGAGCAACTGAATCAAACAAAAGTGGAAAAAGAAAGAAAGAATGAAATAATGAATAAAAAAAGAAACGGTGATTAAATTTTAGGCAAGGTTAGACATTTTTATAATCTGCTTTATTTTGGCATAGTATCAAAATTGTATTCAAGTCAACCGTTGTTTACAATCAAACCACACAAAAAACATTGTTTTTTAAAGGATATTTCGGTTAAGTTGCAGTACGACTACTCAGTACCTGAATGGATGACCGCTTACGAACAGCTGATATTGTAAGTAACCCGAGGCCTGTGAGACGAAGCAAAGCTTAGTAAATAACATAGTTTTAAAAAAAAGTAAATAGCAAGAATGCAATTAAAGCTATTCCATTGTAACTTCAACAAGAAGTGGAGGTCCCCATGGAGTAGTGGCTTAAGTTCTAGACTGTAACATCGTAGAAAGTGAGTTCGTACTCCAGCCGCGGTATTGCGTTCACTTTCGGATTAAAACCTATAGGAAAGGCATGATTCCCTTTATTTACCCCACTAAAGGTTAAATAGTAGCACCACTGTTCTTCTACAAGGATACCTTTGCAATTAAACAACCCCAAAAGGTTGATATGCCATTAAACAAAGAAACCAAATCATAGTGATGGGGAGTAGTCTCCGTTACATCGTGACAAACGTGTTGGACTCTGGCCTTGATGTAAGCAAGTTCGAGCTCCAGTTGCCCTGATACATTCACTTTTGAACTAATCATATTTACCCAACCCCTCCGCTCGGGAAGGATATGACACAAGGTCAATTCTTAAGCGGAGTTTCACAGGTTTGAATTCAGAGTTTTCCTTCTCTTAGACTAGTTGCCTCACCAAGGATGAAGAACCTAGTCTGCCCTACTATTTATCCAGAGCTGGATGGAGAATAATTGAATTCATACCTTTCCCAAGGGTATTAGTGCTATGTGAAATGCAATCAGTCTCGTCCAGGATCTGAACTCGTGTCGCCGTGTTCATTTCCTACGACGATAACTATTATATCACGGGCACTTTTGAACTAATACCCTTGGGAAATATATGAACCCCCTATCTCCCCAGCGATGGGTTGAAGAGTGCCACTATTGGTCTTCTTCAAGGATGATTTTGGCTTTAGATTACCCACGAAGGTTGATATGCTATTAAAAAAGAAGGAAAAGGTCTTTAAAATTCGATTTATACATAAGTATATACGATACGTGTTCATTGGAGAGGATAAAAATATTTTCTTTCCTATTTCTTTTATAAACGCAACCAAAAATCTCATGGGTCACAACTGATAAGGCGGAAGTCAACTGTTACTGACAGAATAGGACTATTCATAATTATAACAATAACATCAATGAAGAAATAAATAATAATAACTTAGATTTATTAGCATCATTATTTGTACGTTTTGTTGATAAAATATCCGTTCGACAGAATGGTGATGAAAATTTGCAAAAAAAGAAAAGAAAAGAATTGGCACGGAGACGAAACTGAATTTCTACGTCGTTCGGCAAAAGATGGAAAGTGAAACCTAAAACCGAAGAGAAACAAAAAGGAAGTCGGCAATTTTCTCTCAGAGGGAAAAGACTACAACCGCACGAGTAGAAAAGAAACGAAAGCCAAGGAAAATTTGGACTCTGAAGAAAAGAATAAATTTATGAACATGATAAAAATGATACCGACGAAAAAAAAAAAAAAAAAAAAAAAAAAAAAAGACGGTCGTTAGACGAGGATTAACAGTGTCTAGTCATGGCGTCACCAATATTATGAAAATCGGTTCGCTAGTCATATTCTAATTGTATGTCCCCTTTGACCTTTAGTAGATTACTCAACGCTCCAGCCGGTCGGTTGAGTCACGGCGAAGACGTCACATAGTCTTTACGCATGATTGAAGCACAATGGACGCGCCGGAATACAGATAGGGCGATACGAACCCGGTGACATTCAAACTCATTCGACGGGGCCGATTTGCCGTAAGAAAGATGACATATAATACCAACAGACAGGGGTCTGCATGGCCTGATGACTCTTTTCGACCTTCTATAGTTCACGGTAGAGGGTAATAAGAAACGTAGGGGGTCATTGATATTGAAATTTAAGCACCAGCAGCAAGAGAAGTCGGAAGTAGATAGATAAATATTCATAACGCATGTATTACGGAATTTACAAGTACATAAATGTACAGTGTGTGGGGATCGAATGGCACCTCAACAAACTGATTAAATAAACTGTCACTTCAATTAACGAAATCACCTTTGATAGCAAAAAAAAAAACAGACAATTATGAATGGGCTCTTCTAAAGGATATATTGTTTTTAATACTTGAATTAATATTTTACAAGTTATAGAATATGGACCACTCGTTTCAAGGGGTTTCCTGAGAGTTGGCAAGGCATATAACTTCTAAAATGAAAACTGCGTTCATTCATTTAATTCACATCTCTACCACGACATAGTCGAATTTTTAGCCGGAAAAAAGCTTTTCTTTTTATTCCTACTCATTTCTAATTAATGTACAATTATGACCCGGCGAAAATTAAACTTTTGGTGGAAATGGAATAGTGTGGTATTTTATTATGCTTTCTTTTCGTGTGATTTTATTTATTTATTTATTTTTTTTTTTATTCAATATTTTATTATTTGTACATAGTTTCGGTACTGCAATCTGTGGTCACTGGTTCGATCTCCAGTGGTGGAGATTACGGTATACACTGTTGATGAGACCTAATAAAGTCGAAACAGCTGTCCAGTGTTTCCGTATATCGTGTGTAGGTGTTCGGCGGATTTTCTGGTCATGGTAATTCAATTCACAATATTTCATTATTTGTTTTATTCTTATGTTCGTATTTTGTTTTATTTGTTTATTTTAAACTTTATTAATCCCCAAACTACCTACAGATTCTGTTCGCAAAAAAAAAAAAAAAAAAAAAAAAAAAAAAAAAACTCTTGCTTCAACTAACCAACTAAATTAATAGTCATTATACCAAAATATACTTTATCTTAAAACGTGTCATACGACATAAAATTTTCTTGCTGCCAGCTATGAAAACTCTTTAATAAGATATTAAAACAGGAATTTTATAATGCATTAAGTAATTGTTATTTACAAGCCTTAGCTGTGTCCAGTGAGAATCGAACGACCTAACAATTGTCGGTTAATCTAGTTTGCTAACCATTGCACCACTTGAAATACATAGAATAGTAAAATGAACGAGACTTGAAAATGTACTTCTGAAAACTATGCCGAGTAGAAAAAGAAAGATGAATTAGAACCAAAGCAATAGGAAGAAAAATAAAATCGCAATACAGAAGCAACATTGACTGATTAAAAAAACACACACACTGAATCTATTGTTTTTAAAAATAAAGAATAATGAAAAAAAGCTATGAACGGAATAAAATATTTAAAAGAAAACTGCTATGAGAAATGGCGCTGAGTGAGAAAAATCTCGAAAGAATTAAGATGATTCCCTGATCTTTCTATCAATGAAATATGTTGCTTGATTTTTCTGCAGTCTCTTAGCAATTTTTTGCGCATGATCTGCCTGAATACAGACTTCCGGTAACTAAATAGAAAAAAATACGTCGAATTATCGGTCTAAGGTTTCCGTGCAAAGATTATATGGAGATTTTTGTTTTAAGACAATTTTTGAACGGCACATATGATGTTAATGTTAACTTTGAATGGGTCATAATTGTACATTAATTAGAAATGAGTAGGAATAAAAAGAAATTTTTTTTCGGCCAAAACTTCGACCGTGTCGTGGTAGAGATATGAATTTAATGAATGAACGCAGATTTCATTTAAGAAGTTATATGATACATACATTTCCTTCCTCCGAGATATTTTCTTTACCGCGAGTTTTTCACAAGAACATGTAACTGTTAGGAAAGTTCCAATGGGCAAGGGCAAGTAATCCTTTATTAATTTTTTAAAATTTTCATTTTATTCTATTATCCTTCTGTTTATTCGAAAAAAGAACTTTTTTTTTCGATATTTGATTGTTTAAAACAAATTAAAAATTTACATATGTCGTTTTTAAGTTTTCCTTTCTTTTCTCCCCGTAAAACAACCCCAAATTTCCTAAATTTTTGTCTAAAAAATAAACAAAGGAAAATCTATTCTTATCTAATCATAATCGAAACTAACTCATGAATGGGTCAGTTATTGCGTTTTGTTTAAGTTACTCTAGCCACAATTGATGACTATGCTTATACCCTACCGTCAGAAGTAGGGATATGAAAAGGGTAATAATCTTTATATAAATTTTTTAATTTTTTGTGATATGTTTGAGGATTACACCTTCTGAATAATATATCTTCGAAATTCATCAAGTTGCGCTGACAGCATGGATTTCCCTGATTCTCTCTCTCTCTCTCTCTCTCTCTCTCTCTCTCTCTCTCTCTCTCTCTCTCTCTCTCTGTCCCTATCATCCATCGCTTCTGGCAGGGATTCCAAACTACATCCTGATGTAAATAAATTCCTGCTGGTCGGCCAACACTAGAACGTTCATGTTTAGGGGTTCATAGAATAATGTCACTTATAAGTTAATCTTTGCTTCTACAACAATGTCCTGCATGTCTTGTTCGTCTTGGATGGTTTTTTGAGATGGGAGATAAGTGTCAATACAGCTGTTGTTTCTTGGGGTGTTGCTTCTAGGATTTATTCAGAATAGCTTTTAGTGTATCCATACAGTAGTGTTGACACATCCACCCCTTAGAAGAAATCCTGCTGTATTTTATCGACGAGATCAGACTTCCTTATGATCAATAACCTATCGATAGCATTTCACAACTTCACTTGGCATATACTAACTTCACTCTCAGTAGAGGAGATTTTGCTGCTGCGGTATGTGAACTTGTCTACTAATTTTAAAAGGCTGCCTCTTACATTGGAGATGGCTCCTTCTCGTTTTAAACACTTGTATTCTGTTTTCTATGCGTGCACATGGAGGCCAATGCCTCCCGATGTTTCCTCTAAAAAAAAGAAAATATTTCTTACTAAAGTAAAAAAAAAAAAAAAAAAGAGAAACATGAAGAAATGAATAAAGAAATGTACGCAGACAATTTGCTTTTGTGACAGACAATAAACACGTCTTATCAGCCATTTAGTTACTTATTAAAAGAGAGGGTTGTTGTACCTTAAGGTTTATGACACTTGAAGTCTTCCATACCAAAAGAAAAATATCGTCAAATGGAAAATCACATACGAAAAAATTGGAAATAAAGAATTAGACGAAATAACAAAGAGAGTCCTTGAAAAATTAACTAAGTCACGTGAGAAACTCCAGTTTGGTTTGGTTTCTTTGTTTAAAAGTATATCAAACTTCGTGGGTTATTTAATGCCTAAGCCATGTTTATAAAAGAACAGCCGCGATATTATTTGGCCCATAACTGGACATAAGGGGATTTATATCTTTGCCAAGGGTTTTAGCCCGAAAGTGAAGGTAGTAGGGCGACTCGAGTTTGAACTTGTTTTCTTCAAGGCCGCAGTCCAGCTATTACACCTCGTGAACTTCCCCAGAAGCACCAGTAGTTCAGGATAAAATAAGCCGCTACCTCCACTAAGGAAGAGCAAAGTAAATTGCAGTCCAGTCATCCATTTCTAGTCGATGATAAACTTGTACATGTACTTACGATCAAATTTCACTTTTCGAAGATTTTCAGGCAACGAATAAAGGGCGTAGTTCAACCAATCGTCAAGTTGTCGGGCAAATTTTCGGATCACTTGGGTCAAACTTTCAAATAAGAGAAAGAAAGAAAAACACCTTTGTTAAAAATTGTTAAACAACTTCAACTTGTGGAAATTTCACAGTTTAATAAAAAAAAAATAACCGACAAAGATTAAAAATCAATATAATATTCTCGTTCTTGTACAGAAAAACCCACCTATGAAGAATTACACACACACACACACACACACACACACACACACATATATATATATATATATATATATATATATATATATATATATATATATATATGATTTGTAAATGCATATTTTGTAGATAATATTTTTAAACGAACCAGATATCATTTGTTTACACACAATTAAATGTAAAAACTGTTCTATTTCAAACAATTCAGCTTAAGTACAGTTTTTTGTTACACAGTGTTAAATGTAAAAACAGTTTTACTTCAACTATTTCAAACAATTCAGTTTAGCATAAGTACACAATTTTTGTTTACACAAAGTTAAATGATCAAACAGTTCTATTTAAGACAATTCTATTTAGCATACTAAGTACTCACTTTAAATGTCAAACAGTTCTATCCGAGCTACAGATTGGACCTTATCAGGTGCAACCACTCAGGGCCAGAGTGGATCTGGAAGCGATGACAATGAAGAGGTACTCCGCTTTCCTCAAAGCTCCAGAATTATTGAAGCCTCATCATCAGATTGTTTAATGTCATATCTAGGACACTCATTGGGGCAATCGGTGTATTCTGCAGCCCCAGTTGACTGTGCCAGAAAGTGGCTTTAAGAATTACTATTTAATTCTTATAATTCTATTCAATACAATTTATTCATTTACACAGTGAGAAATGTTTCTCGGTATTGCTGTATAAAATTAATAATTCAAGTCAGCATTAGTCATCTGTTTGCATACAGTTAAATGCTTAAATAGTTCTGTTTGACTCATAGATTGGACGGGTGCTACCACTCTGAGTCAGAGTGGAACTGGGAGTAATGAAAATGAAGGGATATTTCCAATCCGTCAAAGCTGTAGTACTTGATCCTCACCTTCCAATGGCTTAGAGTCATGTTCAAAACTCTCGTTAGGGTAGGGTCTTACTTCTCTGCTGAGATCCAGTGTGCGTATTCAACAGCCTTAACCGACTGGGCTATATGTTTTCAGGTAACAATTACTACTTGATTATGATAATTTGTTTGTATCCAGTTCAAGTGTTCTTATCTAACAGAAATAATTTCCACTCAGGTATATGGTTTCAAGTATTCTTATCTAATACTAAACATTTGTAGGTATATGGTTTTTAAGTATTTCCACCCAATACAAACAATTTTACCTTGTCAGCTGGGACTGCAGAATACACTGACTGCATCTCTGCAGAGGGGTAAGATTCCCCCAACGAACGTCCTGTAGATTACCCCTTTATTGTTATCGCTCCAAGGTCCCGAAGTGGTAGCACCTGATAAATCCTATCTCTCGGTCATATAGAACTGTTCGATATTTAAACTGTTTACTTATGCTAAAATGAATTATTTGAAATAGAACTGTTTGATTATTTATCTGTGTGTAAACTAATGACTGATGTCTAATTGAATGGTTAGTGATACATAGAATTACTTGGAAAACATTAAACTGTGTGCAAACAGATGATTTATAGTAATTAGAATAATTTGTATTTTATAGAAATAAGTGAAACCATTTAACAGTGTGAAAAAAAATGAGCTCAGGCTCGTTTAAAAATTTTATCTACAAAATGTGTTAAGAAATCATGTATTTAATATATATGTATAAAAAGGATTTGGCATTAAATAACCTACAATTGTTGATATGCCATAAAACCAATTCAGACTAAACAAACAATTTGCACGGTTAAATGGTTCGAGTTTTCTTACCAAATACTGATAATTGTACATTTATATAGTTTCAAGTATTCCGATCTCATACTAATAATTTGCACCGTCATATGGTTTTACGTATCCCCGTCTAATACAAACAATTTGCAGCTATATCGTTCGAGTTTTCTTTCCTAATACTAATAATTCGTATTCTTATAGTTTCAAGTATTCCGATCTAATACGGATAATTTATACACAATTATACGCTTTTAAGTAACACTTCCTATTTGATAATAATCCTTTGCCTGTATGCAGTTATATTGTTTCAAGTATTCCAACCTAATATAAATAATTTGCCGTTATATGGTTTCAAGTATTCTTATCTAATACTACTAATCCGAGTAGACCTGGGAGTAATAGCTATTAAGTGTTGACTTCACACCCTCCAAAGCTCAAAAATCGGATCCTAATCACCGGTTGCAGATTGGTATCATACTCAGGACACTCACTTTTTTTATGGCTGGGGGTTAAACACCTCTGAGGGGGATGGAGTCGGCGATAATCTTTACGACGCCCCTGCACCAAACACCACCGAGAAATACTCATACATGCACGCTGGCACAAACAATAATACATTTTTATGGGTATAAATTACCTCTCTGGCAAAGCTTGAAGGACTGAAGGCATGAGAACGTTAGCGATGGCCTTGTAGAGAATGGAATCGCAGACACCGACCAGAGTGACAATAGCATTGGTACCAAGCAGTGGCGCCATGTGTTGTGGCATTCCTTGCCAAAAATGCACTAAGAAATTCTGAATCTGAAAAGAGTGAACAAAATAGAAAGCCAAAAACTTTAACATTGGAATATGAGTAAAACCAAAACAAAAAACAAACACCAAATTAGGTGTTCTGATATTTCAGACATGAACTCTCTTTCTGTTATATACCCTACCGAAGGATAGTAATAGGCATGTGTCATTCCTTATAAATACGTTGGACACTATTGAGAGAATGGGTATTTTTGCTGACTGTTCAGCGGACGGTCTGGCATCCGTGCCGGACGATCAATGCTTCATGGCAGACTTGAGGCCGAAAGGCCTCTAACTTCGGCTGGGCCACCTTCGGGTGGGCGAGCTGCAACATTGCCACCTTTGTTCCCCTTGTATAGCACTGGATATGGCTGTCCAGTTTAAACTATAATCAGGCATACCTGTCTGGACCCAGATTTGGGTCCAATCCACCTTGGCTCATCAGGCCGACATTGCACTAAGTGGACCGATGACCAGCAAAGTCAATCAGGGCTCGAGCGTGGGCTCGTGCTGGACCTTCTCCTCCCCTAAACCCCCACTATAATCGACTTTCTGGTCATTGACCTTGTATTGATTCCTGTCTGGTGGGAGGCAAAGACAAATATCGCATTTTCGCTGACCTTTCAGCGGACTTTTTGTATTCGTGCTAGACGGTCAATGCTTCAGGGCAAACTTGAGGCTGAAACGCTCCCGGCTTCGGCTGGCGGAGCTGCAACATTGACGCCTTTATCACCCTTATATAGCACTGGACATTGCTGTCCAGTTTAAGTTATAATCAGGCAGACGAGCCTGGACGTGCCTTGGACCCAGATTTAGGTCCAAGTCCACCTAGGCTCATCGGGCCCACATTGCACTAAGTGGGCCGATGACCAGCATAGACCAGCAGGGCTCGAGCCTCGGTTTGTTCCCGACCTTTTCCTCACCTTAACCCCCACTATAATCGATCTTCGGGTCATTGACCTTGTGTCAAGTCCTGTCTGGTGGGAGGCAGAGACAAATATGGGGTATTTTTGCTGACTAAGTAGACACCACTAGCGGTGGGTACCTTCTTCACGCTGTGGGCAAACATTGAATTTTGTTAATGTTTTAAATATTTCCATTTCATTTCAATCTTTCGTTTTGGTTATATTTCATTCAGTATTCATTTATTATGCTACAACACTTTCTCTCCTAAACTATGAGAGCTCCCTTGTCGTCTTGGCTAAAGTGCCGAACAACGACATCATAGTAAGCGAGTTCGAATTCCAGTCGCGCTGATACGTTTACTTTTAGACTTGTTTTCTTGGGAAAGGAATGTTACACCCTTATATCCCCAGCTATAGATTAAATAGTATCACTGCTATTTTTCTACTGGGAAGATTTTGTCATCGAATGACCCAAGGTGGTTGTTATGCCATAATGCAAAGAAACTAAACAAAATCATATATATTTACATAATCAACGTATAACTGTAAAAGCGTTTGAATAAGTGAAATATGGTGCTCTGTTCACAAATATGAAGAATGATATCACAATCTTAAACATCTATGACATAAAATAAAACTACGCAAAAACTCATGACACTGAGTTTCACGAGGCCGATCTTTAGGTGATACGTCTCTCTCTCTCTCTCTCTCTCTCAATAGTTATACATATAAATATATATACGTATATTAGGATAGCTTTAAGTAGAGCATGCATTTTGAGCTTTAAAAAAAGGACCCTTTTTTCAGTCACGTCTCATCAGAGAAACTCCGTGCTAAGCAAACAATAACGAAGAATAAATCAACATTGTTGACGACAAAAAAAAAACTTAAGTTAGACCCTATTGTTTTACTGGTACAAAAACCTGACTTAGTCCCAGAAAAACAAGAAAAGCCGTACCAATCCCTCCAGGTTAAGGCTTTTTTTCATTTTTCCCCCCTTTGGGTTTTTTTTCTTTGTCATCACCTTATTTGATTTATTCTTCGTTATTGCTTACTTGCCACAGATTTTCTCTGACGAGACGTGACCGAAAATGGGTCTTTCTTTAGAATTCAAAATGTGTACTCTACTGAAAGCTATTCCAAAATTTTGCCCGTACCATAAGTTATATATATATATATATATATATGTGTGTTTGTGTGTGTGTGTGTGTGTGTGTGTGTGTGTGTGTGTAATCTTTAAGGTTGAATTAAAAAGTTCGCAAAAGCATCAAGAGGTGCTACTAAAAGTTTCATGTAGTTATAAAACTACAATCGTTAGATAACCAAAAAAATTTTCACAGTATATATATATATATATATATATAATGTTGGACACCCCACTTGATATTGGCGTATGAGGGCAACACAGTCCCCTCAAATGTGTGAACTATTGGACTATCTTCATAGAGATTTTGTTTGTTACAGTAAAGGCTTTTGTAGAATAGGCCACATTTATGATATGCTGAAAATAGAAGAATGATGTTACACTATGCTACATATTCTCTCAAAACAATATGCCTCAGGTTTTGCATTTAGAGTTTTTCCTTCTCCTAGATTAGTTGCCTTACCAAAGCTAAAGAGCCTAGTCTGCCTTACTATTCACCAAGAGCTGAAAGGAGAAGAAAAGTGTTATGCTTTTCTTAAGGGTATTGAAATGTAAACAGGATCTGAACACGGTTTGTCTTGTCCATTTCCTTATTACCACATCCGTTACATCCGTTTGGGGGTGCCCTCGTGGTGTAATGGTTAAAGCGATGAACTGCGGAATCGTAGTACGCGAGTTCGTACTCCAGTCGCGCTATTACGTTCACTTTCAGGCAAATACCCTTGGGAAAGGTATGAACCCCCTTATTCTCCCTCCAGCTATGGATAAATAGTAGGACGGACTAGGTTCTTCAGCCTTGGTGAGGCAACTAGTCTAGGAGAAGGAAAAACTCTGAATTCAAACCTGTTAAACTCCGCTTAAAAATTGACCTTGTGTCGTATCCTGCCCGAGCGGAGGGGTTGGGTAAATAGTACCGCATCCGTTACACCATGTTTGTGCGTGAAAAAGTAAAGAGAATTTAGAAAATGAGATTTGGCATATTATGTCAGGGGATCTGGTATAATTCGAATGCAGATCTTTAGCGAAGTATGCTAAAAATTGTCTTTTTTTTTTCTTTTAATCAGATTTCATTCCAAACGTTACGTTCGCCCATGGTCCGGGAGACCGGGGTTCAATGACAGGTCGAATCATACCAAAGACTCAAAAATGGTACTTGATGCCGCCTTGTTTAACATTCTAAGGTAAGGATCAAAGATAAAGTGGAGCAATCCAAGGAATGGAGTAGCACCCTCTTTTACACCTTTGTGTAGTAACTTTTGAAAAGGGAGCCTTAGGATCACTCTCTTATATATATATATATATAAGGAGAGAGAGAGAGAGAGAGAGAGAGAGAGAGAGAGAGAGAGAAATTATCAAAAATAATATGACAGGATATATTTCTTTATAATGATTCATTTTTAATTGTTCTTAACTTGTTTCGACCTTGGGTCATTTTGAGATTTGTTTAGCTTGATATTACTTTTTTCAAAGGCACATCAAACTTCGTGGGTTATTTAATACTAAAGCTACCCTTGTAGAAGAACAGTAGTAGTATTACTTAACTCATTGCTGGCGAGGTGGGGGGATAATGGAGTTTATACCTTTCGCAAAATCATTAGTCCAAAAATTAACGTCATAGCAGTATCGGAATTCGAACCGGCTTACAACGATATTAAAATTCAGTATGATTGCCACTACGCCACAGAGACCCAGGTCATCATCAGGAGAAAAGATTTTGTGTAGAAATCTTTTTAAAGTTTTTGAAAGAGTTGACAAGCTATAGAAGAAGCAACAAAAAATGAAATGGCTACATAATATATCCATAAGTTAGATGAAAATTATTTTTTGATATTCAATGTGTTTCAGCTGAACATTTTATGATCTCTGATTAGAAATATGCAACATTACTTTTTATTAATATATGCATGTATACACATATATACACACACACGTAAACACGTTTATGAAGACATTTTATATATATATATATATACAATGACGGAAAATAAAATTGCAATACCATAAAACTTCTAAATTTATTTAAGATTAAACGTTCGAATGCACTTCAGATGGTCACCTATACAAACCTATAGGAGCATTGGTCCAAAGAAAGAGGTGTATCACTAAAACTCAAACCCCACACTTTTGCATCGTATATCCACTTTGGATTCAGACACCTATCTATATTATCGTATGCATATGATTCGGTGCGATTTTAATTGTGCTAATACGTTACTAGTTAGCACAATCTGTTTTGGTTTGGTTTGATTTCTTAGTCTAATGGCATATCAACCTTAGTGGGTTATTTAATGCCAAAGCCATCCTTGTAAAACAACAGTGGTTCTATTTAACTCACAGCTACCAAGAAAAAAGGGGGTCCATACCTTTCCCAAACGTTATTAGTCCGAAAGTGAACGTAAAAGCACAACCACGATATCATAGTCTAACACGAATACGACTAGGCTACGGGGACACTGTCTTTATTAGAACATATACTACCGATAAGCTTGTAAGAATAGTACCGCTTCAAAATCGGCGTCATCGTAAAAGATATTGCAATTTTTATCTTCCGTGTATATATATATATATATATATATATATATATATATATATGTGTGTGTGTGTGTGTGTTTGTGTGCGTGTATATATATATATATATAATACTTGTGTACATAATTAGTAGATTAAGTTTATATATTCATTGATATCTTATTTACATTTGGTAGAATTTCCCGATTCAGGTGGACTGTTTCACTGACCTCGTCAAAGTTGGCCCTAATGACGGTGTCAAGGATTCGCTGGCAATGTGTTCTGTACATCATCAAAAAAGTGAGAACCTGCGAAAATTAAATTTTTTTAGATAAATACAATTTTAAAAAAAGCAATCACAACTACATTTTAATTGAATAATAAAGGAACGTTGTGCTAAGAAAGTAGATGTTCTGAAAAGAAGGGGTGAATGGTATTTAAAATAAAATTATCACATTTTCTTTCGTCTGAGCTGTAGAAGCCAGTAACGTAAATATATATGTATATATAATGTAATATACTTATTGTTTTTGTTGTTTCTCAATGCATATATATATATATATATATATATATAGGTACCTGTATATACATGTACTTATATATGCATATGCACACACACACACACACACACACAAATATATATATAAACATATATATTAATGTATATATACGTAGATATATAAATAAATTTATATCCTTATATATATATATATATATATATATATATATATAGACATATATATATATATATATATATATATATATATATATATATATATATATATTTATATATATATACAAGATGTTTCAAAAAATGTAAAGTTTCTATGGGAGTTCTTTTGTGCAACTATTATTTCAAAGTCTCAGTCTGTTCACCATCCCTGTCAATACATTATTGGAATCTTCCACTGGTGGGTTCCATAATGTTAGTTCTGCTTTTCTAAGATACTCCCATAGAAATATGAACATCTTTTTAATTACCTCTGAATGATTCAAAGAATTTGTTGACATGGATGGTGCACATGTGGAGACTGTTTGAAATTATATCATTAAGATGCTTCCGTACTAGTTTTTAATTCTCTCTCTCTCCAATGGTGACCTGGAAAGAAGAAAGGTAGATGAAGACTTGAAAATGTTGCTTTAAAATACTTACGTCGATTACCTATTTATTTTAACACAGTTCATGAAAATGTCGATGAAATTCAAGGACTAACTGATTGATTTTAACGGCATGTCAACCCGTTTGGAGTTATTTCATGCCTAGAGGTTAGGGAATTATCTATATCGTAAATCTATATCTACGTTTTTTGTGTAGCTATTTATAGAGAAATTTTAGTTTTTTTTTTTTTTTTGGTGGGGTCTTATGGCATATCAACACTTGTAGGGGATTTAATGCCAAATCTGGTTTATACATAAATATTACGTACGGAATTCGCTGGCGTATAGTCTGTTGGTGAAATTATTTTTAAACAAGCCAGATAGTTAAATAGTTTGAAGTATTGCTAATTTTATCATTCGTGTGAAAACGCGTGCTATACTCTTTACTCATCACCCACCAACCAGCGTTGATTCCACATTTTCCGTGGCTAAGGTGGTACTGCCACCTCTGGTGCCACCAGCAGCTTCTGACACCGGACAGGGCTTGAAGACAAACAGAGCGTAAGATCCTCAATAATTATTCTATTCAACACCATTAATTTCAACTCATTTAACTTGTTCCAAGTATTGCTATGTTGTATCTAAAATTAAATTTTTGTACAGTTAAACAATTTTAAGAATTCCAGTACCAAGTATTGCTATTTATAACTAACACTTCAATTAAGCAGTCTTTTATTTACACATTTTAATGGTCAAAGAGTTCTATTTCTGAAAATTCAATTTAACATAAGTCATTCGTTTGCACAGTTTAAATGTTAAACAGTTTTATTTGAACCATAGGACTTTATCTGGTGCTACCTCTGTGGGTCAGAGTGGACCTGGGAGCAATAGAAATGAAGGAGTACTTTACATTCCCGAAAGCTCCCAGACTGGAGCCTCTCTAACAGATACAATTTAATGTTATATCCAGGAAATTCTTTGGGGTAAGGTCTTACTCCTCAGCAGAGGTTCAGTCAGTGTATTCTACAGCCCCCGCCTCCAGCCGACTGGGATGAATAATATCAAGTATTCCTATCTAATATAAATAATTCGCAAAATGTTGTATGGTTTCAAGTATTCCTGTCTAATACTAATTATCATATGGCTTACTACAGGTCTGGGTGAACTTTTGAGTAGGGAAATAAAGAGGTTCCTCTCTCTTCCAGAGTTCCAGAACATGAGCCACGGTACCAGATGCAGTTTAGCGTCATATCCATGGCAATTTCTGTTGGGGAAGTCATACGTCCCCATAAGAGATACATTTAGCATATTCTAAGCACTCCCTTTCCGATAAAGTGGGTCATCCTAGAATGATACTCGTTAAAAATGACGGGATTATCATGGAATTAGTCAGTTCTTCTACCCCGAATTATAGAACGTGAGAACTTTCTTTAGGATAGGTAAAACTGAGTGCTGATTGGTTGGTTGGCATACCGTAAAATCAACCAATCAAAGACCACAAAACTAAACTCAAAATGTCTCCAAGTGCATGAGAACTAATATTTCTTCATGGTCAACAATTTAAAACCTGTCAAATGCTTTGCTGACTAAAATCACGACAAAAATACATATTGATTTATTCAGATATTCGAAGTAAAAGATTTGTTTACTACACAACCAGGAAATCAATTAGGTTTCCGATATCACAGTAGTCTGGGATTATATCGATGCATCTATCTAGAAAAGACTGAAGAATTATAATTAATCTTTCATAGTTATCTATGTTATAATATATATATATATATATATATATATATATATATATATTAGGCAGGTTGGTTGTCTCCCTTGGTCTATTTCACTCTCTAAAGGCTACGTATAACATATCAATTGGTTCATACACCTTTTTAACCAACGAACCACTGGTCCGTATAGTAATTTACAAAGCTCTTTGCTTCGATGTGGCACAAGGCCGAATGAATGGGGCACCCAATGAGACTCGAACTCACTCGTGTATGTTTGCTAGTCATGCTTGCTAACCGTTACACCACCAAAGGTGCCCACCACTGATCCGTATAAGTCGGCGCCAGATTACAAAAAAAATGTACAGCGCTGTTTCAACTGATATATGTAAGGAAGCGAACGTTAAAATTTTCTCTACAATAATACCAACAGTAAAAACGTGGAGAGCCGTATGAAAGTACGTAAAGCATTAACACATTCAATAACTTCACCGAGGATATATGTTTTATTTTTATATAATATAATACAGCTAGAAAAGAGAACAATTTGTTTACAACTGAAAATATTGGTACAAACTGTATTTTCTATATATATAACTGTAATGTGATAATCTTTTTACTGGCCCATTGGTATAATGGTTAGAGCGTTCTCCAATGGTGTGGGAGACCGGGGTTCATTCCCAGGTCGAGTCATGCCAAAGACTCAAAAAATGTTTTTTGATCCTTCCTTGCTTAACACTCACCATTATAAAGTTTGAATCAAGGGTAAAGTGGAACAATCCAGAGAAAGGATTAACGCCCTCCCATACACCTTGGTGTAGTAGCTATTGAAAAGAGAGCCTTCAGGTCGCCTTCGATTACGGTCGCCGACTTTACTTTTTGCTCATATTCTTTAAAACTTCTAAGTTGTGTTCCATGTTCTTGTTACTAAATTTGTCTATTCTCACTTTAACCAACATATTTTGCAGGCTAATTCACCATATTATATCGTCATTATTTATACAAACAATGTGAATTTTAGTATATCTGGATATACATATGCTAAAAGTTTTATTTAGTGTTAGTGTATGCTTGACATTGCTCTTAACACAAGTATTTATATCTACATACCTTGTCTTCTGGAATGTTTGGAGGTAATTTCAAGTCTTTGATATCAGGAAAATCAGGGAGTAAGGTTCCTAATTTTGACCGGGGTGAGTAAGCCATCATCTGTATAAGAAAAAAAGCATATAAATAAAAACTGTACAAAACACACACACACACACACACACACACACACACACACACATATATATATATATACTCTTGGCTTGTGAGAGACCCTGTGTCGAAGTGGCTAAAGTGTAAACTGCGACATTGTAGTAAGTTCGAATTCCAATTACACTATTAAGTTCCGTTTCGGATGAATACCCTTGGGGAAAGGCATGAAGAACCCCTTATCCCTCGCATCTATGAGTTAAGTAATACAACTGCTTTTCTTCTACAAGGATGGCTTTGACATTATATAACCCGCGAACGTTGATATGCCAATAAAATAGTGAAATCAAAGTGTCGAAAGAACATACGAGGTTTTTTTTAAAAAAGGTTCTAAGCCTCATCCAGGTTTTATATTTGTCGCAGAGATCTCACCTTTATATGCGCCTCCCCTGCACGTAAATTAAAACAGGTATTTGAATACATTTTCTAGTTGTTTAAGAAATTTTCCCACAACAAAATTGTTCCACGATGACTCTTTCTAAGTGAGGATTTTTGAACTGCTTGAACAAACGTATTTATGTATATATAGTGAGAGAAAATAAAATCCAAATAAGAAAAGAGCTCTAATATTGTTGTGTTTTCGGTAAGAATTTTCCGTAATTCTGTTGTCATTATTAGGACATCAAAATAACAAGCAAAATCTACAGATTCTCGAGGCACCACGTATTAAGAATATGTAGCCCAAACTTAATAGAATTAATTTTAAAACCAGTGTTAATGTACTTAAATGTCTTTAGCTACTGACGCTATTTATAGAAACAAATTCGAAAAGTAAACGCTACACAATATAACAGTACAAACGCTCTTCTTACATAGTAGTAATGTACATACAAAAGTTTGATCACTTTTGTAATACATCCTCCCCTGATGATAGCCCAAAGTTAGACAGAAAGAACTTGGGAAATAACTAATTATGGAAGATTTATCAATCAGTTCCCGCCGAATATCATAAGATCAATACGACAATTCGAAAGGACTAACAAAAAAATATGTAGACAAAAAAATGTCTATTATGTTCAATCAAATATGTATCAATGAAGAAGTACTGCCAATATATATATATATATATATATATATATATATATATATATATATGTGTGTGTGTGTGTGTGTGTATGTGAGTAGTATGCGACACATGGTCAGTTCTTAAGCAGAGTTTAACGAATTTGAATTCAGTTTTCTTTCTCCTAGACCAGTTACCATGTCGAGGTTAAAGAGCTTAGTTTGTCCTACTATTCATCCATAATGGAAGGGAAAAACAGTTGGCGCCCTGCATTTCCAAAGGATAAGCATTACACCATAAGATTCTCCGTATGCACAAAATATAACAATAATTTATTGATTTTAGAAATCTTCGGAGTCTAAATATAGGGAAAGAAATCATAGAATCAACCAGTTGGTAAGTGACAAGAAATGAAAGTAAAAAAATTATTTCAAATAAAACAATGTACCTGGCGTGTAGGTTCCCGTTTCCCGTTTCCATAACTGAAATTTGAAAAAAAATCATTTGAGAAAATGAAAACAAAACACGAAACAAATGTTTTACGAAAAGAAATGACTTAAATAAACTTGATATTTGGTTTAGTTTTCTTGGGTTTTACAGCATATCAACCATTGTTGTTTATTTAATGCCAAATCCTCATCATACATATATAACAACATATATCAAATATATAATTTGTAACACTTTTAGCAGATAACATTTTTAAATGAGCCTAAGCTCACGTTTTTTGCACACAGTTAAATGAGTTAGAACTAATTATTTCTATTGTTTCTATATAGTTAAATGTTTTTAATTATTGCAAACACAAATAACTGAATTCAATATTAATCATTTGTTTGCATACAGTGAAGTGATTACAAGTATTGCAATTTAATACTAATTATTCTATTTAAGATTACTCATTCGTTAACAGAAAGTGAAATGCCTTCAAGTATTGCAATGCATCACTAACAATTCAGTTAAACATCACTCATCTGTTTACACACAGTTAAATGATGAAACAGTTTTTTTTACAAATAATTCAAAGCTCCAAGACTGGAGCCTCACCATCAGATGTTTTGATTTTATATCCAGGGCACTCGTTGGGGGAGTCTTACCTCTCTACAGAGATGCAGTTGGTGTATTCGACAGCCCCCGCCAACTGGGCTATATGATATAAGAGTACAGTGGTCAAAATGTTATGACTAGAACAACCAAGGCAATGAAAAGAGTCTGAGATAGGTAAATAATGTTTGGTTTGGTTTGGTTGTCTCATTGTGATGAAATTTTCCATAAGACTCACACACAAATCACTTATTTCCATGAGGAATTTTATCGTTACTGGGTGCCTCATATTTTTGGCTTTGTGCCTCAGCTAAGCAAGAAACAATAACAAGTTGATCTGTTTGGTTTTGAAGAATTAATAGGGGTATGCTAATTTACGAACGATAGATTGGGCCGGTTTGGCTTGGCTTTATGCCACATCAACTATTGTAGGTTATTTAATACCAAATCGTCTTTATACATATATCTTAAATACATACGATTTGTAAACACATTTTCTTGATAACGTCTTTAAACCAGCCAAAGATCATTCCTTTGTCCACAGTTAAATTGTCCCTAGTATTGCTATGTATCACAAACAATTCAATTAAACACCAATCATTTGTTTACACACAGTTTCATGAGTTAACAGTTATATTTCAAACAATTCAGCTAGGCATAAGTCATTTGTTTGCACTCACTTTAAATCTCAAACAATTCTGTTTGACCCATAGATAGGACCTTACCAGGTACTACCACTCCGAGCCAGAGTAGACCAGGCAGTTATGCCAATGAAGATGTGCTGCACATTTCCCAAAGCTTCAACGTTACTGAAGCCTCACCAACACCATCAGATTGTTTAGTGTCATATTCAGGACACTCGATGTGGTGGGGGTTACCTCTCTGCAGAGATGCAGTCAGTGTATTCAACAGTGCACATCTTTGTTTAATGGCATATCAACTTCTGTGAGTTATTTAATGCCAAATCCATCTTTGTAGAAGAAAAGTAGGGGTGCTATTTAACCCAAAGCTGACCGAGTGAGGGATTTTATACCTTTCCCAAGGGCATTAGTCCGAAAGTGAACGTAATTATGCGTCTTGAGTTCGAACTCACTTATTACGATGTCACAGTCCAGCACGTTAATCACTACTCCACGGGGAATCATTCATTCATATATATATATATATATATATGTGTGTGTGTGTGTGTGTGTGTGTGTGTCTGTCTGTCTGTCTGTCTGTGTGTTAATAAAGATATCATTATTATAATTATTATTAAATCACTCTTTATGAGTTTTTCACACTGGAGTTGGCTATTGGTCTTTCACTGAAGTCTAAGCGAGACCAAGTCTTTCCACGTCTTCAGAATTCTTCCTCTGATATCGAATTCCTCGTCTCCTTATTCCAACTACAACTGGTGTCACTATCCTCATCATGTTTCACAATATTTTTTGTTCCCTATCAAAGTACAGGATTCCCAGTGGATCCCCTTCTCCACCCATTTGTGTCGAGTCTTGTACTCTTTTTGCGCTAGTTTGCTACATTCCTTTACTTTATGTGATTAGTCGTTTTCACCACTCAACTTACGATACGGCGAGACGAGTTCAAATCCTGGACGAGACTGATTGCATTTCACATAGCACTAATACCCTTGGGAAAGGTATGAATCCAATTATTCTCCCTCCAGCTATGGGTAAATAGTAGGGCGGACTGGGTTCTTCAGCCTTGGTGAGGCAACTAGTCTAGGAGAAGGAAAACTCTGAATTCAAACCTGTTAAACTCCACTTAAAAATTGTTATATCCTGCCCGAGCGGAGGGGTTGGTAAATATGATCACCACTCAACTTACAATTGCTATTCTGTTGTGTCTAATCTATTTTCGCTTTAACATAGTTGGTCCTAATGGCGTTGTTTTATGCAGCAATTAGAAGAGATTTAATTTCTCTCTTAAGTTTTCCTTTTTCTTAGCAATGTCCAAGTTTTCTCGTAAGAGATTTCGTCAGTTTGTTCCTTGAAATATCCATTCATTTGTTTTTCTTCACATTCCTGTTTTCTAGTTATACTTGTTCTGTTGATCTTTATGTTGTCTGTGTTGTTTCTGATTGCAATAATTAATCTTTCTTTGCTCTTTTTTATGTAGTCTTCGCGTCTTTGTGTTAATGTATCCTTGCTATCCTCACTGCTGATAAGTTCTCTTTCTCCTTTTCTTGACACAAATAGTCTATGTCATCTCTCAGATGTAGATCGCCATTAGCTTTCTTGTAATCTGATCCATTGGTTGCAGTTCTTAGTTTGAACATTTCAAGAATGTTCCTGAATATCTTACGAAGTTTATGCTTTTGATGAGATTCCTGTTATAGAGCTTGGTATTGAGAAGCTTTCTCGTTCGTCTAAGATAACATTTTTTTCTTTTTTCTTTCATCTTCACTTATTTAATAGTATCACTTCCAATATCTCCAAATACTTGACATTTTCCTTTTCTCTGTGCCTTCTGATTCTTTCTTATTTTAGCAGTTCTATTCCTTTCGTTATTTATCTTTTTTCCGCGTCTTATTAGCATGGCACATTTTCTTATGCAAAATTCAATCCCTATATCCTGACTGTATATCCTTATTGCCTGTTTTAAAGTCTCCAATTCTTTTTAATTTTTTTCAAACAGTTTGATATCGTCCATATACATAAGTTGGTTAATCTTTTCTTGCGACTTATTAATTTTTAGCTCCCCACCGTACATTTTCTGTGTTTGTGATTGAGTAGCATCATTGCTATTACAAATAGTAATGGTGAAGGCGCATCTCCCTGACTTGCGAGTTATAGATCTCCTCCCTAACCTGTGGTTTTAGGATTTTTCACATCGTAGGTAGACACATCATAAGCTTATAATTTCTGGGGGCAGTTCCTTTAGAGACATCTTTCTGGATCAGGGTGGTCTTTTCTTTTAATCATCTATTCGGGTAAATTTGTTTCTTTTAAGCATTTACTCAGTTCAAGAAACAATCTGTCGTGGATACACGTGAATTTTTAAAACCAGAATTCATGTATGCAATCATGGCTTGGCGTTTTTCAATTCAGTACTTTTTCAATGTTGTTCTGAACGATTCCAGGCGTATTATCGCCTTTGGACACTCTTCGAACCTTCTAATTCTTTTTTCATCTTATTTATCCATTCAGTTTTTTTGCTGTATTCGTTCCGTTCCCACATTTTCCTCAAGAATATTTTGCTTCCTTTATATACAGTTGTTGGTATATTTTCGGGTATTCTCCTCTGAATTGTTTGTCGAATTATCTTTCGTTATTTTGAAAAGTCCCGTTTTGATTGTATTGCTTGACCCTGTTTCGGTATCTTTAAGTCCATCTTCTTTCGCTTATATCTGTGGCTTTATCTCTTCGAGTTCTATTGTAAGATTTGTCTGATGGTTTGTTTTGGCCTTTTCATCTCAACATATCTCCGTGAATTTTCCTTCCTTAGCATCTTCGCTTGTTATCACAATTTCTTTAACTGTCTTTCTAGTTAAATTTCTCTCCAGTCTTTGTATTTCTCTTAGGGTTACTTTGGGGACAATGATTTTATCACTGACTAATTTCGCTCCTTATTAATATTATTATCATTATAAATATTATTATCTTTAATAAATTATAATCGATGCTTTTTAAACTTACTTAAAGTGTTACTTTAATTCATTTAAATAAAAAAAAGGTTAACAAATGAAATAAAATCATTAATCAAATGATTATTAATTGTAATTATTTACATATAATATTTTGTTAAATGTTGAGAACTCTGCACAGAATTAAACAAACAAACAATAAGATGGTGTATATAAATACATACATATGTCTACGTATATACATATATATATATATATATATATATTCCCACACATGCATATATATATACGTATACACATGCATATATATATAAACGTTCATATGTATATATGTGTATATATATATATACATATATTTATACATATTTACATACATATATATGTACACACACAAACACACACACACATAAATATATATATATATATATATATATATATATATATATATATATATATATATATATATATTAAAATAGATGGGTCTGCAAATTTGGTAATTCAAATTCGATATTAAGGTTTTTTTTTATTATTTCATATACTTGTGCCCTACGCGTGTTTCAGACTTTACATCTTCTTCGAGAGGTTTTGAATGGTCAAGTTAAGCTTTCGTTGTTTTTTATTAGAAAAGATTGTTTTGATAGATTATGATCTTTTCAATTCCAGGATTTTTGTCTGTAAATGTCCCGTTGAAACTAATTGTCTGTAAAGACTCCAAGTATATGTAAATGTTATTTATATATATTAGTTAGGAAAAATGATATTTTTGGGGGAATCTGACAAGATGATAAAAATATATGGAAAAGTGGAAAAATCAAACACTTACAACGGGTTTACTGGTAATATTTCATTCTTTATTAACAGAAAAACTTCATCTAACTAAAAAATTTTCCATTTTTGTACATTTTAGCAATCGAGGAAAAACCCTACCACCATCACTCAAACTTATATCTATTTTCCTCCTTGTTTTTCTCTTATCTATCTCTTGTCTTTAGACCCTTTCCTTTCCTTTAAACCTTTTGATATTCTCCCTTAGTTTATCTATTTCCTCAATAACTAAAATGAAGAAAACGCAAAAAATGTTTAGTCAGACGAAGTTCTTCTGTTAATAAAAAACGAAATGTTATCCTTTTCTTTTGTTGTCAATTATTCATTGTGTGCTGAACAGAATTTTGTAATTTTTGATAAGATATCATTGTTGATATTATTTTTGTTGATATCATTGTTGATATTATTCTTGATATTATTTTTGTTGATATCATTGTTGATATTATTTTTGATAAGATATCATTGTCTATAATTGTATTAGTTTATAGTTCGTTTCATCTCTTAGTATTTCTTTGATTTTTGTTCTGTAATATGTTTTATTCAAAATGACTTCTGTGCTTCTCTAGTCACTTTTCTTTTATAAGTTTGTCTTTGTTTAGATGAGAGGTTGATATGTGTAATTTTTACTTTCAGGATAATGTTCCTGAGCACCTTCAAGAATATATTTAATTCACTGTTATTATCTTTATCCGGAAAGAATTTTGCTTTTATTTTTTATTAAGGAGTCGTTTGTATTTTCTATGTCATGGAATTTTTCTATTAATATAAATTTTCGTTTTAAATTTTTTGTGTGCTTTTAAAATTTTTTCTAGATTGTTTTTTGGGGTGAGGCAACATTTTAGACCTTGTTTTAAAGAATCAATCTAATTTTTGTCGAATTTATATGTTGATAGATGGATTATTTCAGGTTTTATGTTGTTAGTATTGTTAGGTATGTTACTTAAATTGGTCTTTCTGTTCGACTCGTGTTGCTTTAAAAATGGTTTCTTATTGTGTTGTTATTATTTCGTGGGTAATTTGGGTTGCCTAACAAAAGGTCTCTTACCTCGTTATTGATATCTATCGTATCGTCTGGGTTGGGTTTTTTTCAGTTATGGGGTGATTAATAGTGGATGTTATTTTACCCATTCTGCATTCGAGGTTATGTATGGAGACTGAGTAATTTTTTCGGGGGGGAAGGAGTGATAATATCTACAGGGATTGATTTTATTCTTATTTTTGCTAAAAAAGGTGGTTCTAACTAAATGTTCTTGTTTTTTTGGTAGTTGGGCTAATTTTTTTCTCAGTGATGGTATGTATGTGGATAAAGATTTTTTTTTCAATGGGGTTGTGTGTGTTGGTATTTGTTTTGATTCTTTGTGTGTGTGTGTTTGTGTGTGTGTGTGTGTGTGTGGTTTCTTTTTTTTTAATGGCATATTAACATTCGTGGGTTTTTT
>OY757928.1:45064566-45087066 GCA_963585895.1 Sepioteuthis lessoniana | reverse complement strand
GAACTGTTTGAATAAACTGAATAGCTTGAAATGGAAGTGTTTTTGACAATTAAACTGTACTCATGCTAAACTGAATTGTTTGAAATAGAACTGATTGTTTATGTAGAAATGGATTTGGCATTAAATAACCTACAAAGGTTGATATGCTATAAAACCCAAACAACCCACCAACCTATGTCCCACTTTGGTATTTGTAAAATTCTGATGCCTGCTCACCATCCGTTATATTTAATTCTTACGTATTTAAAATTTTACTTCAATTCAAGTGAAGGAAGTTTAAAAAGCGATTAACTTGGTCTCTAAGCAAGTCCCACTAAAATATTGCATTTCCACATAGGGAATTATCGATCTAAAGACTATCTATGGTTCCACAGTATTATTCGTTGCAAGATTTTTACGCCAGTTATAACTGGTGTTTTTCACTGAAGTCAGAGTGACAATAAATCTCCCGAGATCTCTAGGGCTCTCCCAAGTATTCTAGCTTATCTTATATGTGCTGCTGTCTCGACGGTCTCAGTTCTTCCTCGAACCTTTAATTCTCAATGTCTCTTTTTCGGGCCTTTGGTATCACCGTCACGTTCTTGTTCCAGAGCTTTTACAGTTCTCTTGCAAGATCCAGTTATTTGTCTCTTTTGATTTTCTTTTATTTTCCCTAATCATATCCCAACTACGGAAAAAATAGAAAACCAAATTGAACTCTCTAACCTTGGTGTTTGGCACCAATCTAGGAAAAGGAAAACTTAAAATTCAATTATCTCTACCAATAATTGTCTTTGTGATGCGTAGTTGACTGATAAACAAAACAATGGTGAACCATAATCGCCCTCGTTCTAGAAAGGATATATCTTTTCCTTTCTATAACTTAGCTTAGTATGGTACAAGGTTAAACAAAAAGAGAGAATAATATGGATTGGAAATTTGTGTTTACTAAGTTTTAATGTTAGAACTACCTGTTTGCTTTGAGAATCAGCATTCGGACACCAGGTTTATTTCATTTCCCCTTTTCATGGATAGTAAATACAAAAATACTTCGAATATTACACTTGACCAGATTTATTATTCTTAGAATAATTACCAGAATTTGATTTGTTATAAAAAGGGATAAAGGGGGCATTTCTTAACTTCTTTTTTTTTTTTCAAAACTATTTATACATTACTGAAGAGAAATTATGATAAATGAAATGTTTTTTAAAACTTACTTTGATTGGCCACGAGTACCTAGCCGCCGTGTTGTAATGTGTGAAAATTGTTGTCTGATTATCTGAAAATATAGAATGATTATTAATATACATAAAACGGCATGACTGTAGATATATAATTTGACGTATGTTTATATATATATATATATATATATATATAGTTTGACACTACATAAATTTGAATGAGGGTGAAAGCAAGTGTGTGTGTGCATGTGCGTACATACGTGTCGCTGGCTACATATATATATATAATTTTCAATATAAAGAGAGGAGGAAATAATATATATCTTATTTCACGGAGTTGCACACACATATACAGAGTGACACACACACACACACACACACACACATATATATATACACAAACATATATATATTTGTAAATATAAAAACACATGCACACATACACACACATATAGATGTATATATATATATATATATATATATATATATATATATATATATATATATATATATAAGATACAGACACACACATATATAGATTGACAGATTTATATATATATATAAACAGATACAAATACACACACACACACACACACACACACACACACATATATATATATATATATATATATATATATATATATATATTCATAAAAGCACATTTACTCACACTTGCTGGTACTATCAAACACGTTTAAAAAATTTTGACTTATGTCCGAGGGCACTTCCGAACCAGATTGGTCTTGTTTAAAAAATAGAAAAAAACGTTTTTTAGTTCGAGGATTCAATTTCGACACAATCTCTGATTTTCCATCAAAGTTCACTTTGAAAAATAAAAAATAAAGGAAAAGAGGACTCGTCTCTTTGTATTTCGTAAAGTCAGAGATTGTTTCGACATTGCATTTATACCATAAATAGGAGTTCCCATTCCATCCCGTTTAAAACCTCTGAGACTCAATATTTTTCAAACCTGAATTAAGTTAGTATGTATTCATTCATTTATTTCAAAATGTATTAAGATCAGATTTATTTTAAATGATTATAGTAGATCTAAGTTGAGGAAGGTATTTTAAACCATAAGCAAAAAAAATTAGTCGGGTAAAAACATTTTTTAGACATGATCAGTCTGGTTCAGGTGTACTTTTCCAAGCATACCCAGTAAATATATATATATATATATATATATATATATATATATATATATATATATATATATTGGTTCATCTAACCTCTCAGCAATTCAATTTTAACACGAGGTCATTTTATTGTGGAAGGGTACGTACGAATCGAGACTCAGACGTGACCGTCACGAAAAAGTGCATGGTCTCTCGGATATTTTGGGGAGTGCCTTTCAGTCCCAAGTGATAACCTGCTAAGTAGGTACTGAAGGGAGGAAAGGTTCCCCATCCCCTGGACCAGGTGATCAACTTTATACGACTCACCTGACGTGGAAGTCAGCAGGTCCTGAAATGCCAAGTAAGGCATATGACTAGATTGCATTCGTTATTGTATGTATATCTGCATGTAAATGAATGAGAGTGTAAAATGTTTCAATGATACATAATGACACGTGACTGACGCACCTTACCGAAGCTGGCTGCATTCACGGGTTGTGTGTCGTTTTTATTGCAGTAATCCAAATAGTGCATGTAGAGGGCGTTACGTGGTATGCACACACCTTCAGCCACCTCATAGTTCTCTTCAAGCCTAAAAGTGCGGAAAAAAGAGTGAAAGAAAGAAAAAAAGAAAGAAAGAAGGTTCGGTTATTTGGGTTAAATGGCATATCAACCCTCGTGGGTTATTTAATGCCAAATCATGTTTATATATATATATATATATATATATATGTGTGTGTGTGTGTGTGTGTTTTTGTGTGTATATGAGTGTGTGTGTGTGATTTGTTAATGAAGTGTTTGTTGGTAACTTCATTTTAAATGAGTTAGAACTTATTAAAATATAGTTCAGAAGTTGTTGTTTTTTTCATTATCAGAAAGATACGGCATTTTATCTTTTTTGTCGCTGCATACTAATACTCATCAAGTGCCAAACTCCTTAGGGTCTGTGTTCGCGCTTTCCCTCGGTGCACATTACTTCCTTTTGCCCATCTTCTGGGCTGCTTTATACATTTTTTTGTCCTTCGTCTCATTGAGACACATATCTTTACAAGTCCCCGAGTGAGCAATCTTTTTAACCTCACACTCTTCAAGTCTAAAACATTTTCACCCATTTTGGGCATTTTTTTACAAACCAAAGCTCATATTGAGCCTAAAACATGGACCTCACCTACAGCCAGGCAATTCAGACCCACAAAAACGTTTCCGGCCAACTCAGGAGTATTATTATTCGAGTCGGAAGCGCTCGAGTAGGGTCAAGCAGTCAGTCCATGAGCTGTATAGATTGTTGGTGACAACGGCTCGAGTAAAGCGGTCAGCACGAGTGCTGCGAAGTTAGTATGAGACAATGGCTCGGGTCTGGTGAGGAGACGGGCCAACCCAAGGGCTTAAAAGATAGACGGAAGCCATTCTTGCGGCTTTGACCGTTACCCAGCCCGAACCAGCACAGGACTTTAGCTCCCCAGTAGACCTAACCCACCAAATTAAATACCTCTATCTCAACGAGCCTGGGTCAGCACCAGCAGCAACTGCCAGTAGCAATTGCAAGCAGCAACTGTAAGCAGCTCTGCCAGTTAGATCGTGGCAAAATTTCTTGCTCTCCTCCTGCACAGTCTCAATAGAAACCCGGACACAGTACAGCTCACCAATCCCCGCAGGCCAATCGAAGAAAGAAGGATGGAAATTCATCTCACAACAGAAGACCCCCAAGGAACATAGACAACCAAGGAGATCCCTATTGTGTAATGGTTATGTAGGAAATGGGCCTGGCGCAACAAGTTCAAATCTAGGATGAGAGCGATTGTATTTCACGTAGCACTAATACCACGGAGAAAGTTATGGATCAAATTATTCTCCCTCCAGCTATGCGTGAATAGTAGGACAGACTGGGTTCTTCAGCCTTGGTTTAGTAAGGAAGCTCTGAATTGAAACCTGTTAAACTCCGCTAAGAATTGACCTAGTGTCACATCTTGTCCGTGCGGAGTGGTTGGTAAATATAGACAAGCTAAGCTAAAATATCAACTGTATTTTGACAGCACTTCTATCCTGTCTATTCCAGAAGTAGAACACTCAATGGCAGCTAGAATTTTGTCTTTCGTATCCTAAGTAGTAAAAACCTAGAGACCTCTTGGCCAAGAACGAGTGACCATCGAGAAACTTCTCCGTGCTAACAATGTGCTTGCCAAATATATCTGCGGGAAGTACTTTGTCACCTGGAATATTGCTTCCAATTGAGCAAGACAGTTGTATGTTATATGTAAAATTAAAGATCTTTAAGCCCGGAACAATAAACTTACCATTTCAGCGTCAATGGAGTTGAGTGGGGCTTCGATGCTGTTCGACATCTTTGGATATGTTCTCCTGGAAAAAATATTAACACGAAAAATACTTTTGGAAATCAGGGTCAATCTGATGATCAAAATTCAAATTCGTTAAAATTGTAGCGTATAAGTCGATCTTTTAACCCTAAAAAAATCTCGATTTATACGGCGGGGCTAAAATACAACATTTACCACTAGTTGACCACTCTGTGTGGTAAAGATTTGGATTTTAGCTCTGCCGTATAAGTTGACTCCTAGTCTTTGTGTGGTGGCTGGAAGAATGTTATTCGGGGACGTTTTAATAAAGTGACACCGCTGGTTCATAAATATACATATTTCTACTCACACGCACATGCTATGTAAATATGATCATACAGCACACATAAAAGACACAGAAGCGGTGCTCAATTGTTGCTGATAGTTCACATATTGTGAAGTAGCATTCAGTTGCGGGTCACATTTCGGCCGGCCGTGCTGGCAGCGGCGCGGATCTGGCCGGGTGTGTCTTGGTGGCTGGATTATTTCCTTCGGTCTCAGGGGGCCATCCCCCCAGGCTTTTAACCCTTTCGAGGGGGGTTGGGCTGATCGCCCGACGCCTGAGGGGAATGCCAACGGGGCCGTAGGCATTTTGGGGAAATGTCAGGCGCGTGTGGGTTACGGCCCTGCGCCCGGACCCACCAAAAAAAAGGTCCTTGTACCACACTTTCACGTTCGGTGGGGCGTGGAACAAATACCGCTGAGGTTCACAAGTAGACACCATCCCGTACATACTACCAATGCTCTAGTTCGGCCTAACAGTTTTGTGGAGATATTTTCAGCCTTAAAAGGTCGACATACGTCCCAATTGATGGTAAGCTTGAGTGAGTCTGGTTATACAATGAACTCTTTAAAATGTCCTACAATCTCAGAAGAAAAACTCTGAATTGAAAACTGCAGCATTCGCTTAACAATAAACATTACGTCGCATTTTATCTGTATCAGAGGGGTTCATTAAATATATATATATCTTTATGAATAAATAAATTTCCGTGCGTGTTTTACTCACTCATGTCAAAACGGCCCACACCATATTAAGTCATTATTACGTATAATCAGAGAGCAATGATCAATAAAATTACTTTAAAGTATTATATCTATAAGAATAGATGCAAACCTTTGTCTGTGTTTCCTAATTTGTGCTTACTTCAAAACGACCTACGCATGATCGGGGAGTTATGTGTATTAAATGTTTTAACGAATGGTATTTATTGCAGTTATGGTATTTTCCAAAGCAGCAGTGGTCCACTTAAAAAGTGACCTTGTATCAAAACCTACCGGGACGTTGTGGGTTTAGGTAAATACATAAAAGAATCAAGATGAGAACAATAGTTTGAATAAGTCGATAGATTATAAGAATTCCTCATCTAAAAATATGTCGGACAGAAATTAATATAGGAATTAAAAATAAAAAACAGGAAGTAGGTTTAAAGAAAAGAAGTTGTTTGACTATGAAGAAATGTTAAAAATCTTTCTTTGTTTATTTTCTATCTTTTTCTACTGGCACCATTTTTTTCTCTACTTAAACAGACATCGGACATTTATGTTTATTGTTTATCGTTTTTTTTTCTTTGGACAATTACTAATGATAATGTATAATAGTCTAATGAATGTACAGAGTTTATTTCTCTGACCTTTTGTGTCATTGTCGGTACCACAGGTTGGCACCATATTGTCACTAATATCCGGCTTCCGTCGGCCGCCGTCAAAACACTGGTCTAGCCAATCTGAAAATAAACAAAGAAAACAAGTTAACGGGTAGCTGAGATAGTTGTCTTCAGTTGGTTAGTTTCTTTGTTAAATGACACTGGACGCTGTTTAGAGGACTTACCAACAGCGATGATTGATTGGCACGGATATCGAGTGAGGGAGACAGAGAGACAGTCAGACGGAAAGAAAGAGTCAAGTGAATCCATACCGTTAACACGACTTGATGTTAATTATGGTGATCAACTTTGGTTAAGAAAAAACATATTTATGGATTATATATATATTATATATATATATATATATATATATATATATATATATAGGTGTATACATATTTGTGGACCCCCGCATATGGCCAATCAAAAGCAGGACGACCAGCTCGAACATTCATACAGCAGCTATGTGATGATACGGGATGTAACCCCGAAGACCTGCCGAAGGCGATGAATGATAGGGAGACGAGGAGAGAGATGGTCAGGGATATCCGTGCTAGCCACACGTCATGATATATATATATATATATATATATATATATATATATATATATATATATATATATATAGGGTACGGAAGCAAAATATGGAATAATCTTTAAAACGTTTTTTTTTTGTCTGATAAGTCCAATTTTTGAAAAAACGCAAAAAATCTAAATTTTTATGATTAGTATCATTAAGGATTTTCGGACTATTGTCTTCATCTTTATTGTTATTTCCAAGACGTTTCCGCCGATGTATCCTCCTGCCTTCTTCAGGTGTTTGTTGAACTCAGGAACCTACACGGAACTATGAACTACGTCCTTTATTGAATCCACGGGGGTCATCTGTTCTGATTCCATTAGCCATAACCAGGTACAAGTGTTAAGTATTCCTGTATTGTTACTCGCCTGGAGTCAAGATTGAACCTAAAACCTCCAGATGATTGTCTCCTTAGAAGCTTAGGGAACCAATGCCTATAACCGTTACGCTATGTGTCCTGCTGGTTATGGCTAACGGAATCAGAACAGGCGACCCTCGTGGATTCAATAAAGGACGTAGTTCGAAGTTCCGTGTAGATTCCCGAGTTCGACAAACACCTGAAGAAGGCTGGAGGACATATCGGCCGAAACGTGGTGGAAATGACAATAAAGATAAAGACAATAATCCGAATACCCTTAATGATGAAAATCATCAAGCTTCGTCTCAGAAACTTAGACAACTTTATGATTAGCTCTATTATTCAAGCACTTTTTCATTAAAATTCAGCCCAATATGAGTGAGCAAGAAAAAAAACTACGAAGAATTTATGATTTTCTTAACATCGATACCAAGCAAAAAAAAAAAAAATCGAAATAATTGGAGTTTCTTTATGGCCTCCATCAAGCCCAGACATTAACCCCCTTGATTATGCTATATGGGCCATTTTAGAAAACAAAACATGCAACTTCCCATTCAAATATTGGTTCACTAAAGACTGCTATTAAGGCAGAATAGAATAAAATATATGGAGAATTTATTTTGAAGACATGCAAATCGTTTCGAGGGAGTGTTGATACAATAATTGAAAAAAAAAAGGCAATATTGAATAAATTTACTCTTTTGTGTCTATCTTCTTATTTTGTTGTTTATTTTTTAATTAAAATTAATCTTTTTTTTATTATAGAGTCGTTTCTTATTATACTTGAATATTCTTAATTTTGCTTCAGTACCCTGTAAAGATGTATTCACTTATTTTTCTCAGTCGATGTTAAACCTAAGGCTTTCGCTATGGTCAGCAGGATATAAGGAATAATGGGACTTGCCTTGCAAATGGTTTATAACGTGTTGGTATAGATTTTCAGTTTTTCTTTGTCAACTGTTTGACCGACCAAGGATACAATAATCACTCTTCCTTACTGTTTACCTATAGTTTGGTCAAAAGTGAATTCATGTCTTCTTCAAGGGCGTTTGCACCAAATGAAAAGCAAACCATTTCTGATGACATTTTAACTGATCTCTCTTCATTTTTTTTCTTTCTCATCTCATCCATTAGGTTAAGCGTGTCTGCCATATCTTTGGTCGCAAATAATGGGGTGATTCAATTGTGTTTTAGGTTTTGTTTACATTGTTTTGTTTGTTTAATGGCATATCAACTTTCGTGAGTTATTTAATGCCAAAGCAATCCTTTTTTTTTTTTCTTTTTTAAAGAGTAGTGGTACTATTTAACCCATACCTGGGGGAGATAAGGAGGTTCATACATTTCCCAAGGTTATTAGTCCGAAAATGAGTTCAGTAGTGTACCAGGAGTTCGAACTCACTTACTACGATGCCGCAGTCCAGCACGTTAACCACAACACCACACGCCCCTCAACCAGCAATCTTCAGTGTTCGGTGTTTGAACTAAGAAAAACTACTGAGAGTTTTAAATGCTGTTTTTCAAAGACTTGCAGACCCCTGTATACTAAGATTGTTGCAATACAACCTTCTTATTTCCTGCTGAACCTTATGCTGGACTAAATCAAATATCTGTAATGGCCTCTAACTAAAATATGAAATTTAAAAAAAAATACTTGTCATAAATTCCAATTTTTTTTTTCCTTTTTTGGGTCTGAATACCAGAATCCACCGAGTTGGTCAGTATCAGTCCAGTAAACGAAGATGAAAAAACACATGTTCAGTACTATAAGCCCAACTAAAAATCATAATAATCATCTTTATTATTGTGGAACTACAGTAAGGATTCCCTTAGCTCCCTTTCACCAACCGTTTCTATTGGTCATCCCTCCTAAAAACTCGTCTAGACGGCATCCAGTGTCGGTAGAGAGCTAATCAATGTAAAATTTTGCTGGTGGGCCCTGCTTCGGGCTCCATTGGAGAACATTACTCATGAGTTCGTCCTTAAGTCACCAGCAGTGCTCAGCATGTCTTGTTCGTTTTACTAGAATGGTTTGTGAGATGGGAGGTAAGTTGTCATACAGCTGTTGCTCAAAGGAATTCTGGACTCACACGCAATGAAAGACACAAAAATATGTTCGAATAATGTGTAAGTTCTATGAAAAAGTTTTTCGGCAAAATCAGTTTTCTCCTGTGCATTCAGGTACTAGTTCTTATAAGATTTTAAAAAAAATGAAGGTGAAACGGACCATAACTCAAGTGTTTCAAAAATACTAGAAATAGAAAAAGCCCCAATGTGTCATCATTTATCGAAATGACTTTTCCTTATTTTGCTGTCAAAAAGCTAATGAGTCTTTAATCCACCGTGTTAGTCAGTAGCAGTCCAGTAATCGAAGAAGACACACTTTAGATAACCTACACCAAACCAAAAAAATATCGGTACCAGATTTCACGGTGATAACCAAATATTATCTTCGAAGGAATTAAAGACTGACAAGCAAATAAGTAATGAAAGCAAAACAAAACAAAATACTAAAATATATATGGACATTGTACAGACACAAAAAATTAATACTCACACAAAAAGCATATTTTGTAGATAATTGCTCATTGCTAGAAATAATACATAAAAGACTAAATCTATCCAACTCAACCTCCTGTTATTTGTTTTATTGTTTGCCTGTTTTATTCATTATTCATTTCAGCATTAACCTTTTTATCACAGTTACCCGGAAAACTCCCCATTGGAATTCGGTTGTAGTTGTTCAGCATTGAGTAGAATATAATGTTTTTTATGATAGATTTATTCATATTAGTTTATAATTGGTGAGTTATCTGATGCGATGTATAATGCATCAGCGTTTGAAGTGAAGTGTTCCAAGGCATTACTACGCTAAGACATTTACGTACTTCAGTGTGCGAAAGGTGAAGTAGTTCCCATAATACTGTTACATCAACTGCAACAATATTAAGCTACATTTGTAACAAACTCGTTACGCATAATTTGCTGAAATTAACGCAACTTTCATAATATATCTCTATCTATAATCCGGATAACTCTCATAGAACGATGACTCGTCTTGCAAGCCAAAGCTTGTAAGTTTGAAATGCATATCTTCAATATAACACATAGTTCATATCTATCCAGTTACAATACAGACCTGTGTATAGGTCACCTCTAAATTCAAATTTTAAAATATTTGATGAGGATGTGTGCTCAATTGCCGAGACGACAACTTAAAAAAAAAGAAATTATAAAACCAGTCTTGGTAATTTTGAAATGAAGCGTTTTTGGCAAAACACTGTGGTATTATTCATTCAAACTTATGATTTATATCAGCTGTAAGATATGATGACATGAAAAGAAATAAAATGTAATTTTACGGGTGCCTGGACCAATAGAAAACTCGTTGGAATAAGGTTGTTGAATGCCAAGGAGACTACTTTAAAGAAAATTTCATTTATTGTTCATTTTTCTCTCGGTAAATACAACATTAGTATTAATACTTGTTTTAAAGATATATCTCTAATATTATAAAAGGTTATCAAGGCCAGAAATATGTGGCAACCGGTGAGAACCAAACTCGCTGCTAATTGGCTGCTTGTCTAAGATCTCTATTTCTTACAGAACCTGAAATACTAGAAAAACTAAGCAAGACTTTTATTTGACCCAAAGCTGAAAGTATCGGGCAATTAGTGAGGTTCGAACTCACCACCAATTGACTGCTTGTCTAAGATCTCTATTTCTTACAGAACCCGAGGCGATAGAAAAACTAAATATGACTTAGATTTAACCCAAAGGTGAAAGTATTGGGCAATTAGTGAGGATCGAACTCACAACTCTGTATGTAATTGATTTGCAAGACAAGTTTGCTATACACAACTAAGTCTCTTTAGATATTTGATTTTATGATCATAAAATCATTAATTTCTCAAATTAATTTTCTAAGTGAAGAGTTGCTCCTAGTTCTTCTCATTATGGTGCGGTTTCTTTGTTAAAAGGCAGATCAAACTACGTGAGTTATTAAATGCCAAAGCCATCCATGCAGAAGAAAAGCAGCGATACAATTTAATCCATATCTGGAGGGAATAAGAGAGTTCATACCTTTCCCAAAGGTATTGGTTCCAAAGTGAACATAATAGCGCGATCGCAGTTACACTTACTTCAAAACTGCAGAAAAGTACTTTAACCATCACACCTCATTGGTATATTGGTACATCGTAAACACTCGCGTATAATTCGATCTCGAGGATAGGTCGGCCCTTGATTTATGGTCACTAAATCATTTTTATGGAACTAGTTTTTAAATCAAAAAGGTAGCTGCAAGTTTGTTTTTTTATTATTATTTCTAGGCATCAACCTCATGAAATATTGTCTTGTATACTTCGAAGCTATTTTTTTACTTTGAAAACTCATCATCATCATGTCGTGCTGCTAGCACGGATATCCCTGACCCTCTCACGCTACTTTCGTTCATCGCCTCAGGCAAGTCTTCAGGACTACATCCCGTATCCTCACATAGCTGCTGTATGTATGTTCTAGCTGGTCGTCCTGCTTTTGCTCGGTCATATGTGGGGGTTCATATGAATACATCACTTATGAGCTCGTCTCTGCTTTTCTTGTTCGTCTAACTTGGATACTTTTCGTGATGGGAGGCAGGTGGCCGTATAGTTGGTGCTTTGTGAGGTGTTGCCGCCAGAACTTATTCAATCAAAATTCAACCAATACAGTTTTCAAAGAATGACCGGAAAACAAGGACTTTGTGAACGAGACAGGAATATCAACTTTTATATTTAAAACAAAATTAAAATGAAAAAATTCTATTCTGAAATTTTCTCCGTTTTTTTTTTTTTGTCTCTTTCTTAAAAGAAGCAATCCCAATTTTCTGCCGTAAAAATGAATTTAAAGAATGAAAAAAATTACTTTCATCTATTACAACATTGCTATAAATTGCTCGGTTTCTATATTTTTAAAAAAGTTTTTTTTCTTTTTGTTTTGATTTGGTTTGATGTGGTTTGGCATATCAACTATTGTAGGTTATCTAATGCTAAATCTTTTTTTATACATTTAAACAGTTCTATTTCTAAAAATTCAGTTTAGCAAAAGTACACAGTTTAAATGTTATAACACTTCTATTTTAAACTATTCAGTTTAATCAACAAAGTTAAATGCTTCCAAGTTGGTTGGTTGGTTGGTTGGTTGATTATTATGGCATATCAACCTTTGTATGTTATTTAATGCCAAATCCATTTTTATGTAAATAATCAGTTCTATTTTAAACAATTCAGTTTAGCATGAGTACACCCTTTAATTGTCAAAAACATTTCTATTTCAAACTATTCAGTTTGTTCAAACAGTTATATATAACAATTCAGTTTAGTGTAAGTACAGTTCAATTTCAAACAATTCAGTTTAGCATGAGCAAACAGTTTAAATGTAAGTATAGTTTAATTGTGAAAAACATTTCTATTTCTAGCTATTCAGTTTAGTCAAGCAGTTCTAATTCAGCTAATTCTGTAGTATAACTACAGATTTTGTTTACACTCAGTTAAATGTTAAAACAGTTCTATATTAAACAATTCAGTTTAGTGTAAATACAGTTTCAATGTCAAAAAACAGTTCTATTTAAAACAATTCAGTTTAGCATAAGCACGCAGTTTAAATGTAAATACAGTTTAATTGTCAAAAACATTTCTATTTCAAGCCATTCAGTTTAATCAAACAATTCAGTTTAGCATAAGTATGCCATTAATTCTATTTAATCCAGAGATAGGACCCTATTAGGTGCTACCACGCCGGGCCAGAGTGGACCGGGGAGCAATGGCAATGAGAGGGTACTCCGTATTCTCCAAAGCCCTAGCATTACTGGAAACACACCATCAGACTCTTTAGTGTCACATCCAGGACACTCATTGGGAGGTGGGGTCTTACCCCTCTGCAGAGGTGCAGTCAGTTTATTCTACAACCCCATCCGACTGAGCAATACACAGAGTTAAATGTCAAACAGTTTTATTTCAGATAATTCAGTTTAGCATAAGTACACATTTTAGACGTCAAAACAGATCTATTTCGAGCAATTCAGTTTAGTTTAAATGTAAAAATCAATCAAGTGAAGGAAGCACGGTTTACTTCTATTTAACCCATAGATAGGACCCTTATCAGGTGCTACCACTCTGGGCTAGAGTGGACCTGGGAGCGATGGTAATAAAGAGGTACTCTGCATTCCCCAAAGCTCCTGCATCACTAGAACCTCACCATCAGATTGTTTAGTGTCATATCCAGGACACTCGTTGTGGGGGTCTTACCCCATTGCAGAGGTGTATTCTACATCCCCAGCCGACTAGGCAATATACAGAGTGAACTGTCAAAACAATTCTATTTCAAGCAATTCAGTTTAGCATTAGTACGCAGTTTTAATGTCAAAATAGTTCTATTTTAAACAATTCAGTTCAGCATAAATACGCAGTTTAAATGTATAAAAACAGTATACTCGAACCACCGTTTAGTTCTATTTAACCCATAGATAAGACCCTTATCAGGTGCTAACACTACAGGCCAAAGTGGGCCTGGGAGCGATGGCAATGAAGGGATACACTGCATTCCCCAAAGCTCCAGAATTGCTGGAACCTCACCATCAGATTGTTCAGTGTCATACCCAGGACACTCGTTGCATGGGTCTAACCCCCTACAGAGAAGCAGTCGGAGTATTCTACAGCCCCAGCATCACTCATTTATTCGAAGACGGTTAAATATAAAAGCAGTTCTATTTCAGACAATTCAGTTTAGCATCAGTATGCAGTTTAAATGTCAACACAATTCTGTTTTAAACAATTCAGTTTAGCATTAGTACGTATTTTAAGTGTCAAAATACTTCTACCACTCCGGACCAGAGTGGACCTGGGAGCGATGGCAATAATGGGGTACTCAGCATTTCCCAAAGCTTCAGCATTTCTGGAGCATCACCATCAGATTGTTTAGTGTCATATCTAGGACACTCGTTTGGTAGGGAGTCTTACCCCTCTGCAGAGATGCAGTCGGTGTATTCTACAGCCCCAGCCGACTGGACAAGGTTTTTGTTTTGTTTCGTTTTCTTCTGATATTTTATCATCATTATTTGTTTGTTATGCTTCTTTGAGCATCTCCGCTTATTAATATCTTCTGAAATCAACCTTAAAAAAGGAATATTTACACAGAACATATGCACTATTAATAAGATATCTCTATACAGATTAAATGCTGTTTAAGTAATTCATTCTAGAGTTCCCAAAAAGTCCTCTTAAATTCTTTTTCTTACCATGTTTTTTTCTGAAATCATTCAATTTAATCTTATAATCTTCTTTACACTTTTGTAGTTTTTTATCTAATTAGGCAATTACTTCAAAAACTATATCACTCTATTAGCAAAAAAAAATCCAACTGGTTAATTGACTTGTTTGAATTAATCTAAAATAAGGATATGGGTCCATGTCCAGCTTGGCTCATGAAGCTCACATTGCACTAAATGAGCCGATGACCAGCATCGGTACCTGGGCCCATGTTTGAGTCCATGTCCAGCTAGGCTCATCGGCTCACTTAGTGCAATGTGAGCGGATGATCAGCGTAGACCAGCAGGGCTTGAGCCTCGGCTCGAGTCTGGCCTTCCCCTCCCTTAACTCCTACAATAATTTGACCTTATGTCAAGTCTTGTCTAGTGGGAGGCAGAGACAAATATGGCCGTAGCTTCGAAAATTAGTAGCGTGCCTCACTATTCCTTGCCTGTCTCATTGTTTCTCTCTTGCTATAAAACACTTTCTTTATTCTACGAACGTGTTGATTCTTCCTCCCTTTTAAGGACACTACAGGTACTTTTTTTATAAAAACATCTATGCCAAAATAAATATGTAAATAAAGATATTGGCAAACTATATATTTCACCATATCAGACCAACTCATTTATTCAGCGCTTTATATAAAATCCAAATACCTTACAATAAATGGCAGGTAGGGGATAGAGTGTTCGTCAGTCGTCTGCGAGAACTGGGTTCAGTCCCCGGTCACGTCATACCAAAGACTTAAAAAATGCTACTTGATACCTCCTTGCTTATCACTCAGCAGTATAAAGTACGTATCAAGGGTAAAGTGGAGCAATCCAGGGAAAGGAGTAGCGCCCTCCCCTACACCTCATCTTTGTTTAATGGCATATCAACCTTTGTAGGTTATTTAATGCCAAATCTATTCTCCTAGAAGAACAGTAGTGGTACTATTTAACCCATAGCTGGGAGGATAAGGGGGTTCATACCTTTCCCAAGGGTATTTGCCCGAAAGTGAACGAAATAGCGCGACTGGAGCACGAACTTGCGTACTACGGTTCCGCAGTCCATCGCTTTAACCATTACACCACGAGGACACCCCCCTACACCTCAGTATAGTAGCTATCTAAAAGGGAGCATTCTGGTCGCCCTCGACTACGGTCGCCAACTTTACTTTCACTTATTAATCTTCAAGTTTCAATTTAATCCTATTTACCAACCCCTCCGCTCGGGCAGGATATGACACAAGGTCAATTTTTAAATAGAGTTTAACAGGTTTCAATTCAGAGTTTTCCTTCTCCTAGACTAGTTGCCTCGCCAAAGCTGAAGAACCTAGTCTGTCCTACTATTTACCCATACCTGAAGGGAGAATAATTAGATTCATACCTTTCCCAAGGGTATTAGTGCTATGTGAAATGCAATCATTCTCGTCCAGGATTCGAACTCGAGTCGCCGTGTCCATTTCCTACGACGATAACCATTACACCACGGGCAACTCAGGTTTCAATTTAATAAACATCTCTAAAAAGATTACGGTGAAAATACTTTTTCTTTTAATGCCCGCCTCTCTAAAAACGTATATATAAAAAACAACTGACCAAACAAAGCGATACGGTAACCGATCAAAAAGAAGGTAAACTTCATTATTCTTTATTCAAAAATTGACCTATGTTAGATGGAAAGGGTAAATATATACAGCTAAATATTTTAAACAATAAAAAGACAGTGACTAGACTCTGTCTTTAAACGTAGAATAATAACTACCAATACAAAAGCTAAATTATTATTCTGAGTTTTACTATTTGTTTGTTGTTTATGCCTCCTTGGGAAGCTCCCCTTTGTATTATCTTCTCAGATGAACATTAATGAATTATTATTATCATTTGTTTGTTATGCCTCCTTTGGAAATCCCCTTTTTACTATCTTCTCAGATCAACATAAATGAATTATTATTATCATTTGTCTGTTTGTTATGCCTCATTGGGAACTTCCCCTTTTTATTATCTTCTCAGATGAACATTAATGAATTATTATTATCATTTGTCTGTTTGTTATGCCTCCTTGGGAACCTTCCCTTTTACTATCTTCTCTCTTCAACTTTAAAAGAAAAGAAAAGAGAATCCTTGCATAGAATATATAAAATACTATTAATTGGGTTTTTATCTCTTTGCGTCATTTAATGCCATCCTTGAAGTACAAAATTTCAGGTACATTTTAACTCATATCTGGGAGGATTAAGGAATTCATATCTTAACCAAGAGTATTAGTCCGAATGTAAATATAATGGCGTGACTGGAGTTTGAACTCCCATACAACTATATCACAGTCCAGCAAGTTAACCTAGGAGACCCCCCCCATACAATATTAATTCAATGTCTATATACTGATTAAATTTTGTTAAGAAATTCATCCGATATTTCCTTAAAATGTTTTGCCCAGTCGGCTGGGGCTGTAGAATACACCGACTGCAACTCCGCAGAGGGGTAAACCCGCCACCACCAATGAGTGTCCTGAATTGACACTAAACAATCTGATGGTGATGTTCCAGTGATGCTGGAGCTTTGGTGAATGTGGAGCACCCTTTCATTGCCATTACTCCTAGGTCCACTCTTGCCCAGAATGGTAGCACATGATAGGGCCCTATCTATGGGTAAAATAGAACTAACTGCATACTTATGCTAAACTGAGTTGTTTGAATTAGAACTGTTTGACTAAACTGAATAGCTTGAAATAGAAATGTTTTTTGACTATTAAACCGTACTTACATTTAAACAGCGTGCTTATGCTAAACTGAATTGTTTTAAATGGAACTGTTTTTGACATTGAAACTGTACTTACACTAAAGGGAATTGCTTAATATAGAACTGTTTTGACATTTAACTATGTGTCAACAAAATCTGTACTAATACTAAACTGAATTAGCTGAATTAGAACTCTTTAAATAAGCTGAATAACTTTAAATAGAAATGTTTTGACACATAAACTGTGTACTCATACTAAACTGACTTTTTTGAAATAGAACTATTTACATAAAAACGGATTTGGCCTTAAATAACCTACAAAGGTTGATATGCCATGATACCCAACCAACCAACGAACCAACCAACCTTAAAATGTCCGTTTATTTTTTTTTTCTCGCCGTTATTTCTGTAATTATCCAATTCAATGTTTTTGGGGCTTTTTTTTTTTGTTACTTTATAGCAGTTTTTGATCTGATTAGGCAATTTGTTCAAAAAGATAAAAGCCTCAGCAATATTGTTAAACGACTACAACCATCATCATCATCATCATTATAATGATAATAATAATAATAATAATAACAATAATAATAATAGCAGCAGCAGCAGCAGCAGCAACAACAACAACAACAATGACGAACCACAAATAAAATAAAATGAAATAATGCGCTTGCACTCCGTATAAACAATTGTTAAATAATAAATATTCTCTATTGATTCGTCCGTCAATAGAGCACGTGGATGCAGCGGTCTATCGACCACGCCCTCTTGTAATAAAGGCTGCTCGTTAGTGGGTGCAGGGTGACAGGGTCCTTTCAAATCTGTGCAAAGGCAATAGGGGCATAGGGTATTTTTACTCCTCCCACCCCCACAAACAACAATAATATGAACTGCATTAAAATAGCAAAGCTTTCAATGAAAGTAACAGCGTCAGTGGGATGGGTGGTGTTAGGAGTGATGTTTGGTGTATATGTGTGTGTGTGTGTGTGTGTGTGTGTGTGTGTGTGTGTGTGTGTGTGTGTGTGTGAGGGGGTTATTTCAATATGAGGGACACGGGACATGGTACACTTGCAGATGATCTATCAGAGGAAAATAATCATAGATATGGGTATTACACATTCTATAAGTAAATTAATTTACTGCTGAGCATGCCGACCTTTAAAACTGACCGAAAATGCTCTTTTTAATTTTTTGTTTTTGTTTTTTGTTGTTGTTTTTATTTATTCTAACATTTATTCAAGTTTTTTTTTTTATTTTATTTTATAATACTTTAATTCTTTTTTTTTTTTTTTACATTTTTCAAACACAAGTTAGTTTGCTCTAAATATGTGGTGAGTCCAGCTCATTCGCCTAGTGGGTAGAGTGTTTACCAATGGCCCAGGAGATTGGGGTTCAATCCCAGGTCAAGTCATACCAAAGACTTAAAAAATGGTATTTGATACTTCCTTGCTTAACACTTAAGATTATAAGGTACGTATCAAGGGTAAAGTGGAGCAATCCAGGAGAAGGAGTAGCGCTCTTTGCAAAACCTCGGTGTAGTAGCTATTGAAAATGGAGCCTTCGGGTTGCCCTCGACTACGGTAACCAACTATGTGGTCACATTTATATTTACAAAGCTCACTTTAGTCTGGCCAAAGTCCACGATAGTGAGGCGAACAGGCAAAGATTAAATTTACTGGTAAGAGCTTGGAAAGACCCAGGGGTACAGATCCGTAAAACTTAACGGAACAAAACTATTTCAAAAATACTAAAACTATTCAAAATCACTCAATATTCTCGACAAATAGCATTTACGCTATTAGAAATTATCTTCCATTGGATTTAAGGGGAAAAAACAGATAAAAATCTTAATTATACCTTTAGCCGAATAGGCTAGAGCTGACTATTTCTTCAGAGGTGTAACTCCTTTCACCCTAACGAGTGTTCTTGAGAGGACATTAAACCAACTGATGTTAAGGCTCTAGTTTTGGAGGTTTGAGAACGAGAAAAACATCTTCATAGCCATTACTCCTCGGCCAACTCTGACCCGGAGTGGTATTACCTGTTAGGGTTCGACCCATGGCTCAAACAGAACTATTTAATCATTCAAACTGAATTTTTAGTAAGAGATTGCGACTCATAAAACGATTTAATTGTATACAAATGAATGAATAATATGGAGTAGAAATAAGTATTAAATAGCAATGCTTGAACTCATTTAACTAAGGGGGTGTCCTTGTGGTGTAATGGTTAAAGCGATGGACTGCGGAATCGTAGTACGCGAGTTCGTACTCCAGTCGCACTATTACGTTCACTTTCGTGCAAATACCCTTGGGAAAAGTATGATCCCCCTTATCCTCCCAACTATGGGTTAAATAGTACCACTACTGTTCTTCTAGCTTTGGCATTAAATAACCAACAAAGGTTGATATGCCATTAAACAAAGAAACCAAAAAAAATTATTTAACTAAGCGCAAACGAACGAAAAGTATTAAAATTGTTAGTGTTAGATAGAAATACTTGAAATAATTTAACTGTGTGCAAACGAATGTGCTCTGGCTCGTTTGGAAATGTTACCAACAAGCTGTTCCCTCACAATTTATATATATATATATATATATATATATATATATATATATATATATATATATATATATATATATATATATAATTTGTATCTCTCACAAATCTCTCACAAATTTGTATCTCTCACAAATTATATATATATATATATATATGATTTGTGAGAGATACAAGATCTTGCAATAAATAACCAACGAGGGGTGGATATGCTATAAATCATAATCAAACTAAACTAATTATACCCTAGAAAAGGATTAGTGGCGGTGGAAAGCGTCCGTAAAGAATGTTTCAGACAATTTAGATATAAAAATAAACCTAACTTAAGAAATCTTATTGATATTACAAAGCTTTGCTCGATTGATGCACAAGGTCAGTTCTATGGAGCGCTCAGTGAGACTTGCAGTCACTTATTATGGTTTATTTATCTAACTTGTAAACTGTTAAACAACGCTAGGCGTCCATTAATAAACCTTGCAAGACGACAAGGAAAAAATTATTTAATAAAAGAACTCTTTTTTTAATGAAGCATGATAAATGAAAGACTATATATACTTAACCCACCCACTGGACATTATCTTTAATTTCAGTATTCTGATAGCGTAAGTTTTTGATAACGATCTGTTAAACATATAGTAGATATATGATATATTTGAATAGGATGACCTGTAAAACCGTCAAAAACGGATTATATGTCTATGGATTGTTAAATTTAATCTCAGTCCTATAATTTAGTACACATGATTTTATAAATACAATAAATTTTTATTTCAAGCTACTAAAGATGTGATACAGGTGTTTCCACAGCATGACCACATCCCTAATCAGAATTAACCCCCAATTCTCAAAACGTATTCCTAAGAAAATATCTGGGGGGAAAATCACATGAATTCAGCTTAACATGAACACTGACTGAAGATGAAGGATTCGGTTCAATGACGAATCAACTTTCTAATGACACAGGGTACGTTACTATTAAACAAAAATCTGAATAGAATATTTCAAGTTCTTTTCTTTATCTCATTTCAACAAATGAAAAATATCAGAATATAATAAAAACTTTTCTTCTTTCTTATCTACTGTAGTGTAAGTTGGATTAAGCGATAATTTCATACTAATATTCTCCATGAGTTTATGCACAAATACAATCTGGTGGTCCCACATTGATGATCAAGAGATAGAAATACTTGGCAAGACGATCTTTCTTTTCTTTAGTTTACTTTTTTTGTGTGTGTGTGCAAAGGTTTTTCGGCTATCGTTTCAATTCTTTCTTTGATCATTAATTTTTCAAATCATTTAGCTGTTGCATACTATAAACTTCTGACAAAATTCAGACGCAATTCATTGATTCTCTCTCTCTCATACATACATACATATATATATATATATATATATATATATATATATATATATATATATATATATATATATATATATACATGAATTTTCTTCTAATAACATTATATATATATATATATATATATATATATATATGTGTGTGTGTGTGTGTGTGTGTGTGTGTGTGTGTGTGTGTGTGTGTGTGTTATTAGAAGAAGACTCAAACCTGGTTAAATTGTCATTATAAATTTATTTCGGCGAAGGATATCATTATCATCTTCGTCTCATCATAGTATTTATCTATCTCACTCTTATTTTCTCGCATTCTCCCTCTCTGTTTTACTGCTCTCTCTCTCTCTCTCTCTCTCTCTCTCTCTCTCTCTCTCTCTCTCTCTCTCTCCATATATATATATATATATATATAATCCAGTTTAAGTTTTTAAAGAAGAAGTGTGGAAAAGTTTTGATTCATTTTATATATATACATATCATGATCATCATCATATCGTGCTGGCAGCACGGATATCCCTGACCCTCTCTCGCCACTCCTCCCTTTCGTTCATCGCCCTAGGCAGGTCTTCAGGGCAACAACCTGTATCCTCACATAGCTGCTGAATGTACGTTCGTGCTGGTCGTCCTGCTTTTGCGCGGCCATGTGTGGGGATCCATAAGAGTACATCTCTTATGAGTTCATCTCTGCTTCTCCAGCAATGTCCTGCATGTCTGGTTCGCCTATTTTTATGTAATGCGTAATATCATCCTAATCTTGCTTGTTATTCTCAAAATAGTTAGAATCAAGTAAATAATTCAATTAAAAATATAATATAATATAATATAATATAATATCAATAAAAAATCATCATCTCAGAAATGTAGACAAATGAAATTGAATGCACAGTAACAAATGTTTTATATCATAAACTTTTGCATAAACTTAATATACATACATACATACATATTTGTTCCGTTTATATCCACTTTTTTTTCTTTTAGGTTTTTTTGCTTTTTTCAAAAAGGTCTATTTTATGATGCGAATATATTGATCGTAATTCATTCATTCCCACACAACGATTTTTACACAGGTAAACAAACAGATAGATAGATAGATAGATAGATAGATAGATAGATAGATAGATAGATAGATAGATTCTGCGAGATTGCTACAAATGAATTTCAGTATAGATTATTTCATAAACATATCTATCTATTCATTTATTTATTTATTCACTCATTTATTTAATTACATAGATAGATAGATAGATAGATAGATAGATAGATAGATTCATACATACATACATACATACATACATACTTGCGCTATTTAAATGATGTAAATAGTGAACTTATATTTTCAATTAATAGAAACAAGTTAACTGAAAAATAAG